>JARQSV010000335.1:487601-640459 GCA_030142285.1 Calameuta idolon | reverse complement strand
TTTTGCTCATAAATAATTTCTTACTAAAGATCTAGTCCGCCAATAACTTTTGAAAATGCCTAAAATAAATATCGGCATATTTTACTACGTTCAGTGTAAGCATACTTTTTTCATTAGCTAGATTTATCTGTCGCAATTGAACCAACATCGTAAGAACAAGTTGGATTCTTGCGTGCTGAATATTTTTCAAAGTTATTTATTTTCATAGGCTTCATTCAATTGTTTCAGACGTCATGGGTCTTCATCACTTTACCCTCCCAAGGTGCCGGATATTATTTCAGAATAAGAAAAGAACTTAATCAGAAAATTGATATGATGTTTTGGCGTAAAAATAATAAAAGACAATACAGCGCAAATGTGTACATATTCTTTAGAATTTGATAAGAAATTATCAATGGTGAATTAATCTATCTATAAATGTTGCACTCATTGCAATAACAATATTTATAAAGCATACGTAATTGTTAATAAAAATGTATATACTTCTTGGAAAAACTGTATCAGCATTAACATCTGTTCGTATCTTATAAACAGTCTGTGTAACAAGTATAAGCTCCCCCTCAGATTATACTGATCCACTTTCACAATTTGGCACACTTCTGATAAGAAAATTAATAATGATTATTGTACAAATTGGATCTACTGATTGTGTAATGCAGCGTAATATAATGGTCAATATACCAAATATCAACATCAACGTATTCGAATATTGTTTTTAATAACAAGTGTAGCGTCAATGTTTGATAACTTTTAAAATTATCGAAATTGCTCTTTGGCTATTGAAATATACATATGTTGTTTTCTGAAACATTTTGAATTCCTTCAATAGAAACAAGCTCATCTTTCGTAGGCAATCATAAGTCTCATATGTTCCTCTCTCTTTTTTTTTTGTACAAGTCGCATCTTTTTTAAAAACTAATCGCAAAAATTCTATTCTAGATACGTGTAGTAGATTCACGAACAAAATGAAAGCTTTAAGTATAACTCTTTTTTATTGCAAGTCATGGAACAATAACACCTATAAATCCATTTCACTTGTAAATAGCTTACATAATTAAATTCTTTCCCTTAGCAGAAAATTGCTTTCTTCATAATACTCCAGCAAGGTGCCACGACTTCTGCCAACAATCTTTATATTTAAATTCCAACTACGTGTCTAAATATATACACACACACATATATACATTGCGCATATGATTGTTATTATATACCGAAATGCACAACAAAGATATATATAAATTGTGTTATTGACACCATTATTGTAATCATCAATGCGAAGCATTCTGATACTTCGCAAAGGACGTCTATTTCGCTACCAGTTTGTAAAAATAGAATCGTTTTTTTATTTTCAACTGCAGTATCAAATCGGTAAACAATGTTTTCTACTTCATGTTAAATCTTGATAAGAACTCATCAGTTTTGCAAAATTAATTATATCATCGTTAACGTAGTTTGTAAAACACTCGAATCTTGACAGCATGGGTTGCTCATGTACGTAATTTAGTTATCAATCTGCGCCAATATTTACTTGATTTCTATAAAGGCGGTGACATGCTAAATGAGAGATAGATAAAAATATATTGTATGCTGGACATCACAGTTATTACAATATTTAATATACAAACGCATAGTCTGTGAAGCAATGAAAATACGACGCAGCCAGCTGCTAGTCCTTTCTATACTTCCGGCTGGTATTTAGTAGTTAATTGTTGTCAATTTATTATACGTTATATGCGCTAGTGCTACTGTTGTTATATAACGAATCTCTATTGATGAATTTTTATGAAAGAGAATGATTTTAATAATTTTGTAGACTTGTGATAAATATCATTATCCATTATAAATCAATCGAAGCAAGTTTAACTTCTATTTTTAGTGAAATAAAATAACGTAATTTATAGACGATTTCAAAATTTTTTTTCTAAAAGTTGTTAATATTAGAACATCGACAATTATAGATTTTTCATTTCGCTATACTTAGATTAGGTCGCTAGATTTCGGCCATATTGCAGAAATATTTTATATGGATCATGATATTATATTTATGCTATTAGACTCATATTATCTGATATTTGAATCCTGGAACATCGTATTTTGTAATTTCGTAATTTACTAAATTAACTTTAGGATATTCCTTATCAAAAATTTCCAATTTCATGGTGTTAATTTACTAGATATGAGAGATGAATTCGATAATCAAGAACAGCAAAAGGTTAAACTTTAATCCTATAGATGTTTGTCATCTTTCACTTTTGACATTTATAAAAAACATAAACTAAACAAATGATTAATAAATTAAACTTTCTCCAGGTATCCAGTGAATAGTATGACGCAGCTGTAAATCGATGGTTGCACATAGAACGAAGTCCTGTGTAAAAGATCAGTTACCTGACTTCAATTTAGCTTGTTCAATGGCTTCGTCGGCTGTTTGAACCCAATGAGGTTCTCTATTCGGAATTGGCATTGCTGGCTCGTTCACATAAGTGAAGTAAGTCTTGGGCATCTGAAGGCGATAAGGCCAGGACGTCGAAAGTGCCTTGGTAAGGCTTGTCATTCGTTTAAGAGCTGCCATTTTTCTTTTTGTTGCAATTTCACACACTGGTTATATTTTTTTATTTAACTGAAGTTGAATACCACAGGGCGGGAAATAAAATGTATGTGGGTCAACACTCCCGAGAGGACGTCACCAATTGTCTCTCCGACAAACTGTCCGACCGGGGGACGAAGACGTTCTGCGTGTTGGGTAGAGAACCGAATCCAGGCACGCTTGCGTCCCCTCTTATTCGTTACTCAGGGCCGCCGTCGTCTACTTTGGGTTCCCGGCTATACATTTTCCTCATATGCCAACTATTAATTTATAATTTTGATAGAGCTTGTTATGCAAATGCACTCCCACTTTTTATTCGCGCATGCTTGATTATCGCCTTGTATATTCAGGTTAGGGACGCAAAATCATTCTTCGGCGCATAAGTATACGTGGATTTTATTTTTAATTCATTACAGTACATAGTTTCACTAAGAGATGGCTGTAGTGTTTGTATGTGTTTTGGTTATGAGTTGCAGATACATGTTCTTAGTATACGCAATACTCGTTTAGTTTTCTTTGTTTTCAATACTACTACTCAGGCTTATAATTATATATGATTTGGTATCTGGCTCTTATCCAGCAATCCAGGGTTTGTTCTTAGAACGAGAGAGTTCTGAAGACTATAATTCGTATATCACTTTAAATTTGTATGCAATAGGGTTATAAAAATATAATAACGTAAAATTTAATTAATATCCCATTAAAATTTTATTTCTGCATAGTGGCGTATACTATTTAAGCATAACGATTATAATTTCGTGTTAAAAATCCTTAAACGACACTTAATAAGCCGCCATTTTTTAATTTTAAAACACGTGAGTCGATGCTTGTCAATTGACCATCCACAATATTCATTTCCTTCTCAAATACGAATATTTTGTTATAAAACTTAATTATAATAATATTTCTAATAACTTAAAAGATTTAATAAATCTTATAAATACTAATATGTATATCTGACATATGTGTAACGATCACGAAGTCTAAGCCACGTGATCCCACGTGCCTCTAGCCATCTTTCTCTTGTATTTCCTCTGTCCTTCTTTTACCATCGATTTTATCTCTGTCTAATACAAAGTGTAAGATAGCAGTATATTTATATCAAGAGAGTTTTAAATAATTGTACCTTTCTATTTAAGACTATTAATCTTATAAAAAACCCTAGAGCTGTATTAAATATTAAGTATACAATTTTGCAATGGAACTTTAACAGCATCTCCGTGGTGCTAGATACTCTAGTTCCATCTTTGTCTCCCCCACTCTTCAAAAGCGGACTCTGTCCTTGTTCGTTGGCGCAGTGGCAATCATCGAGAACCAGTCGCTGCTTTCTGCTGTTCGGCGGACTTCGCAGAGCGCAGACATACAGGATCCGACAAGATGTACTCTAAAACCATTGGGGCCCGTCAGGCCGCCCAGGAACACGTCCTCGCTGTTTCTCGAGATTTCATCTCTCAACCTCGTCTCAGTAAGTTTTTTTGTGTAATTTGTATGAAAATCTACTGTGAAATATAAAAGAATTTGGACATCCCAAAGACCCACCGAAGTGGGCGTAGCACTTGATCAATGCGCAACTGGGTCAGCTGATTCTGGAAATTTTACGTTTATCCTTGATTGCTCTTATTGTCAAGTATCGAAAAACCCTTTAATTGTTTCCTTTTATTATTTTCGTTTGTATTTTGGTGTCAGATTTTATAAAAACTCAATAAAAATTAAGATATTGAAAGCGCTTTCGGAATGTCATGTGACTGCAGACGACGAACCTCCATCAGACATTTGGATGATCAGGAGGGGTCGTTCCTTTTTCGTATAACAATATATATTGGAGTGTTCATACGTTCATATCGATTATTTTCATCTTAATTACAGAAATCTCAAAAAGATATTATGTAATCTTGCACCGTTAGCTGATATGTCAATAATACATGCTCTCATTTACTGTTTTGATTCCATATAGTATATCATTTTTTGAAATAAGAAAGGCAGTTATTGCGAGTTACTAGCTTATAATAAATGTTGCAATTATGTCATAATGAGAAGTTCTAAATAACGTGGATATGAAAAACTGGGCGTAACCCGTATTTGTATGAGGTATAAGTACAGCCGAGCTATGCTTATATTTTGAATAATGATAGTTTTTTTTATAAAATGTATGTCTATTGATTTAGAGAATTGATTGTATGTAAACTTATAGCTATTAAATATTTCAAAGCTTATCGTTAAGACTTGTTCATTAATAGGAATACCCTTTTTTTTCAGCGTACAAAACTGTGTCTGGTGTAAATGGACCTCTAGTAATTTTGGATGAGGTGAAGTTCCCTAAGTTTGCTGAAATTGTACAATTGAAGCTTGCCGATGGCTCACTTAGATCAGGTCAAGTCTTGGAAGTTTCTGGCTCCAAGGCTGTCGTACAGGTCTTTGAAGGGACCTCGGGCATTGATGCTAAAAACACTCTCTGTGAGTTTACTGGTGACATCTTACGTACTCCTGTATCAGAGGACATGTTGGGTCGTGTGTTCAATGGATCAGGAAAACCCATTGACAAGGGTCCTCCAATTCTTGCGGAGGACTTCTTGGACATTCAGGGGCAGCCCATAAACCCATGGTCACGTATTTACCCCGAGGAAATGATTCAAACTGGTATCTCAGCTATTGATGTTATGAACTCCATTGCTCGTGGTCAGAAGATTCCCATCTTCTCCGCTGCTGGTCTCCCACACAATGAGGTAATTATTACATACTTTAAAATGCCAAAAAAGATTTTTGAAAGATTGTTATTCAATGTTATTATTCCATTATAAAAAATCAAACTTGTATCTGTGACGATAATTTAAATACCGTCTACGTGTATTTCCAGATTGCCGCGCAAATTTGTCGTCAAGCCGGTCTGGTAAAGTTACCAGGAAAGTCCGTGCTAGACTCCCATGAGGATAATTTCGCTATCGTATTCGCCGCTATGGGTGTTAACATGGAAACCGCTCGTTTCTTCAAGCAAGACTTCGAGGAGAATGGATCCATGGAGAACGTGTGTCTCTTCTTGAACTTGGCTAACGATCCCACCATCGAGCGTATCATTACTCCACGGCTGGCTCTTACCGCTGCCGAGTTCTTGGCATACCAGTGCGAGAAGCACGTCTTAGTCATCCTTACTGACATGTCCTCTTACGCTGAGGCTCTTCGTGAAGTATCAGCCGCTCGAGAAGAAGTACCCGGACGACGTGGTTTCCCCGGTTACATGTACACCGATTTGGCCACAATCTACGAACGTGCCGGTCGTGTAGAGGGTCGTAACGGATCCATTACACAGATTCCAATCCTCACTATGCCTAACGACGATATTACCCATCCAATTCCCGATTTGACTGGATACATTACTGAGGGACAAATCTATATTGATCGTCAACTTCACAACAGACAAATTTATCCTCCTATAAACGTGTTGCCTTCTTTATCCCGTCTCATGAAATCTGCTATTGGTGAAGGCATGACCCGTAAGGATCACTCTGACGTGTCTAACCAACTGGTGAGTTTAATATCATTTTTATACTTACAATTTCTTAATCGCTTTGGAAAAATTAAAGCAGTATTTTACATCAATATTACGAAATCTTTATTTCTAATAGAATTAAAGATTTAGTCTTCAGAAAGTTAATGCTACAAAGACAACTTTTCACATTTCAGTATGCTTGTTATGCCATCGGTAAGGACGTACAGGCCATGAAGGCTGTCGTAGGAGAAGAGGCTTTGACTCCTGATGATCTTCTCTACCTGGAATTCTTGTCTAAATTCGAGAAGAACTTCATCTCGCAGGGTGGTTACGAAAATCGTACAGTTTTTGAGTCTCTGGACATTGGCTGGCAGCTTCTTCGTATCTTCCCCAAGGAGATGCTTAAGCGTATTCCAGCCAGTACCCTGGCTGAATTCTATCCTAGGGATTCACGTCATTAATCGCTCTTCAAACCGCAACTCAGATCGCGTCGTACTGGAGGTGGCTTGACGAGCAAAAGTACTCATTTGCAATTCGACTCGTTATATGAGAATACAACAATATATGACGCGTTGGTACACATCCTTCTACTTTGTCCCGCGCTCATCACATCTTAGCATAAATGATCGGGAGAATTTATATCCCAGGAACTACGTGGACTCTAAACGAGGATTCCTGAAGTCCTTAGTAGATTTTTGCTCTAATAATGATAATAAAGCGAAGCAATTAACATAAAATAAAAAGAGAGCATTCGCAGTGTTCCTAGTAAATAAAATCATTGTGTCCAAAGTAGGTAATGCCTACTGGAAACGCGTCACGTTGTATTTACAGAAAGAAAGGGTTTTATCAAAATTTCAATCATTTTAAATGTTCATCTAGTTTCCGTAAAAAGTCGCGAACGAACGTATACTGAGTTTGGGATCTTCGTAGGAATCATAGCGGCAACACCAAGGCCACAAGTGTTATTTATCGTCCGATAAAAATGCTGCGAACTACATCACGATTTCGTCAAATATCCCCGCGCTCAGGATTACGTAAATATTCGTGCATTGTTGTAACTATAAATTGTAATATATCGTTCAGTATTATTGTAAAGGAAAAAGAAGTGCATCCGCCTCTACTTCAATTCGTGAATCCTACATTCCAACGCGAAATTTTTATTTATGAGATACACTGCGCCTTCCCTTGTGACCGAAAGAAAGAAATGATAAATATGATATATGCCCATCGTTACCGTGTACAGCCAATTTTCCTTGAAGTGTATTCGAAAATATGGAAACACATTTTCTATTAAATTTACAGTGTGTGCGTTACCGAAGGTAGAAAATAAATTAACACCGTTGAATCTGCAGTGTTCAATGTAGTTAATCTGAAAGTTCTTGCACGCTCGTGATCCTCGATAATATCGCGATTGCGAGGCCCTTAGATAAAACGTTTAAAAAAATGGTGAAAATCATCAGAAAGTTCAGATTTTGTCGGTGTTATTATCTAAATGTATTATACCTGTATAAAAAAAAACTGCAAAAATTGTTGGTGTATTTTTTCTTTCCTTTGTGCATAATTACTTCGTTATTTGTAAACAGGCAGTATGTAAATACATAAATGCAATATATATTCCATGTTATATAGGTATACTTATTAATTGTTAATGCTTTATATTTATATTACTATTCCTTTTAGACTGCTTTGAATTTTTCGAAAGTACTATACTATCTATGATAGTCCAAAAGCATTCAATTTAGAAAATCTACTTTTAAATACCGTGAATAGTTGTTACGTCACTTCATCGTTTGTACAAATAATTTTTCATATTGAGACCAGTTTCGCACATGTACATATTTGAATTTGTTCACGTTCGGTTGTCATTCCCGCCATCTGCCACAGTACCTATTTCAACGAGAAGAAAGAATACACGAGTGAGGTCAGAAATGTATGTGACGAATATACCACCTGTACGACGTGCCTCGTACATTTATATGAATGTTAAATAGTGAAGAACAGTGAGCAGTGTTCCATCACAAGTGATTCATCGCCTGTCGAAGTCAACGGTAAATCTGTATAATTCATATAGTCCAAATTCTCGCAGAAGCCGGTCTTAGGTTATGTTACATTCAACGCAACCAGAACGAGCATGTAGGATTTATCCATAAAAACTAGTACTAAAAACGAGTTTCCTGATCAATACACCAGAGGGTATTAACTCTTTTATTTTGGTTATCTTCTTTTATATTAAATTGTTAAAAAGAATGCTCCTGGTTGTTAAATATCTGTAGCAGATAATGAGAGAAAGGTCAAGTGTAAAATGATTTTACTTTCTATTTTAACGTTTGGAAAGTTTTGTAACAATTTTTTATGAACTTTGTCCGTAACTTTTCTATAAAAGATAATTACTGTGACTAATTATTAACTGTTACACGTGACGGCAGAGTTTGTAATCGATGATACATTTCCAATGTCTCTCGTATATGCAATATTCCTATTTAGTAAAAAAATGGGAGAAAATGACGCAAGATCAAGCCTGATGTCATATCATCCGTTTTGCGCAAAGGTCACGATCTTCACTAAAGAATTAAATCGGGTCAACCTAAATGCTTACTATGTTCGCCCTTGTAAATACATTCCGACGTTATTGAATGACACCTCCGCTTCAAGGATTAAATTATTATTTTTAATTATTAATTTACCTGAGTTCTGGTTGTACCATAAGTTCAGCATACGATCTATATCTATGCATAATTATTCATTATACTCTTTAAAAAATTTCGAGGAACTTATCGTAATTTTCTTTACTTTATGCTTTGGTCATTCCTGTTTTTATCAATCTGAAAACCATGTTTTTTCTTTCACAAACGATTAGATATAGTGATAATTCTTGTTCATTGTGTAGAAAACATGATCACGTATTACGATTTTAATATAAATAACATACGTCTTTGTTCACGGAGACTCATTGAAACAGCAAGAAATATAAGATCATTGCGTAACAGGTTAATAGTGAAATTATTAATATTGTATATTTGAACCCGCAAAAAAATATTTTACAGAACTAATAATTTATACCAAGAAAAGGCGCCGATACAATTTTTTTACATAAAAATCTAGTAATTCTTGAATAGTACCGTTAGCGAATGAGCGACAAAGAGCGTAACGTCAAGAAGTCGAAAAGAAGTGATCTCTGAGAACCGTTTGTCGGACATGCTACATTCGCGTGGGAGAGATATTCCTCTTAAATTTGTCACGCTAACTCGTGTGGCCAGTTGCGACTCATTGCTGATGCTTAACTTCTGGTGTCATATTATCTCCATTAACAACATGGATGATTCGAAGGCCCGTCTAATGTTATCGGCAACTATAAATTGTCTCGCGAATAACCCAGTTCTCCATTTAATGAAAAAACTTTTTAATTTCGTAAGACATATTAATGAGATTGGAAATAATTTTGTCTTCATATTGTTTTTATTCCCTCGTGTACTGCGTTGTTATCATGGTTATTATGATTAATGTATATTTCTGTTAATCCAATAGGTGCAACGACACGACTGCTGTTGCATATACATAACTCGTGAATTAATCCCATTGAAAGCCATTAACGTTTTTTGTCAGAGCTTATTGTACGTCAATTTACGCACGCCCATTAAGATTCCCTGGTCGTCCAACCGTAATTTGTTCATAGGACGATATACGAATGTCTTCGTGAATTATGCACTGTTATTGTCGTATAAATCGATTATCCATTGGTGATAAATCAGATAATGGTCTAGGTTATCATGAATTGACCTATTAGGAAAAATAAAAATGTCACGCAAAATTTTTCTCCTAATCGCCACTAATACCGGAAGCTCTTGATATTGTACTTGAACTCTTGTAAATGTGTTGAACTGGTGATTCTTTATCTGGAATACAAATTTAAAAATGGACTATTATTCAATAATCACCGGAATAAACATATGACGTTTTTGATGCGAGAATCTTTACATCGTACTTTGCATTATGCGCACCGAGTGCAGCGCCGTTATAGTGGTCTGACATGAGAACAAACGCAGGACACGATTTAGCCAAGTAAATTGATCCATTATTGGATCTCGTTGAAAATTCTAATAGCTGGTACGATCACGCTCATAATCGCTGCATGCTTGCGTGTCTTTAAAAACCGTGATCAGTTGATAAAGCATTTCGTAATTTATGAATTTGTCATTGTTCCATCCAAGAAACAATATATATTCGCTCGCAGCGCTTCGTAATCAAATGATACACTGGATGTTGATGTTTTAGTATATTTATATCTCGCTGAATCCACGGTCGTTTTTTTTAAATTTTTTAATTACTATTTTAAATCTTAATTCCATACTTTTTTCAGCTCCTCGTCCCATCGTTATAATTTACACTACCGATAAGATTCGATACTAGCTGTCTGACCTTTAATTTGTCCAGAGGTTCTTCTGCGATGGAAGATGTACAGAGCGAGAGCGTATACCGACATTATCGACTGAGCATGCTCGTCGCTATCCACTATAGGAGCCGCGAGTGCCGACAGCACAGTTACGGCTCGGTCCTCAAATCGGCTGGCCACGGTTTCGCGTCCGTGGATCTTTTGCCGTAATAGGTACTTTGCTAGCAGTTCTTGCAAGATAACAACTGGCAATCTTTGTGTTTTTTAAAATTTTCCTTCTCTTTCCTCCTACGGCACTTGCCTGATCGATTCCTCGGGAGGGAAGTTACTTAAACTGGAGTTAATTCGACTGCATTGAACAAAGATTGTTTGGCTGCGGTTCCGAACGGAGCAAAATATTTTTGAAAAATCAGTATCGTGTTTTAGAATTTTTTACATGTGGAATTTGAAAATTTGTGAAACATCCGAGACTTTGTCACATTGACATACTTCAATTCTAGTATCGACAACAATACGAAATTCAAGTCAATACTTAAAAAATAACATTGCATAGTTATATATATATATACAAAACTTTCCGAACGTTTCCTCCGAACAACTTGTTACTTCGTGACTGTTACGTTTTCCTTAATACTAAAATTTCAAAAAATTATTTGACGAAAATTATTAAGCAAGTGGTTCTTGCACCGTTTTTTTCACGAAAATCTCAGTGACTGAATAGTGTACATACACATAATTTTTCATAAAATAATTGGTTAATTGACGTGAATCATGGAAACGGTATAACTTAGTTAAAAAATCGTTATTCATTGAAACTTTCAATCTGTCAAACACGCACAAGGGAGCTCCTTCAAACCATTGTCAAAGCGTGCTTTCCATCGTTACTCAACGTTGTCCATAGAAAGTTTGTTGTGACGATGGATCAATGAACTGACATAAAACGAACATTTCCATGGTGTAATTCAAAGCCGCTTGCCGATTTAACTTAAGGGCCAGAATGAACGAATATAGAGTAATAAACAGCGTATGCTTCGTAGCCATCAATGTTTTTGGATTAAATATTTCATGAACACTTATCGTCAGACACAATAATTATCTTTGTTAAGAAATAATCGTCAGTCGCTCCCAATTCTCCTGCCAGTCGCTTGTTGAAACGACGGTAACGCATTCGGCTGGAAATTCATTTGTTATGAAAATTTCCTATGTCATTTAAAAATGGACGGCCTCGTGGAAATCTTCCTCTTTTGCGGCGTTTTGTACTACTTCTTCAACTTGAGGTAACGTGGGATATAACCTTATTCTTTGTACATAATATAAAACGAAATATTTGAGTTAAAAATATGAAAAATTCCCACGGTTACCACTATCGTGAATTGTGTTACCAATAAAATAATAGTTGAAAGAACTTTGTGTGAAAAGAGCAATTAAGATTGGATATCTCAAATGTGGGCTTTATGTGTGGAATGAAAAAATTTTCTAGGCCTAACTGTAATTGTAAGTTTGAATAGCACGTCACACTGATAAGGAAGAGGTCAGTTGATCTTTACTCCTGTATGAATCTAATGAAACGTAGTGACAGTAGAAATTCTTTAAATATATTATAGGAACTTTCGCAATTAAACAAGAGATCGGGAGAAGCATTAGAAAGTCAAAGAGTTATTAAATAAATAAAAAAATGGCATCCCATTATTTCTCTATAATCATCCGATCAAGAGTTCAAATGAACAAAAAATTTCATGTACAGTATACGTGATATTTGCATTCTGAAGTAGAACTGCGCAATTTGATCAATATGTAAGCTTTTTTGCTTCCCTCTTTTTTACCACCGTGTGGTGGAATCAATCTCCAACATTGTCAATGCGAATCTCTATTATATGTTGTTTGATTCTTGCACGATAATTTGAATAATCGAACTTTGAGTTTAAAAATACAAGCAAGATTAACGAATATTATAATGACCTTTTGACAGGGTCGAAGCGAATTATTATCGATTTTTAAACAAAAAAAAAGTTGAAATCATCATTTCGCAATAAATCTGTGAATCATTAAAGATTAATATTCCTATAAATTCTAACACTCAATATTAATCCATATTTCTTATGAACATACCGATTTACAGGACATGGATTATATAAGTAATAGTAAAATGATATGATACGTATTGACTAACAGATTGATTGACCACGTTGACATTATTATACCAGAAACCTAATGAAACTCAACCTTATTTAATTTCTCAATCAGAATAGATATTTACAAAAGTTTATTCTACATATTTATATTTAACTTCGATTACCATTTTGTAAGCTACAAATTGCAGGGTGTTGCATAAAATTGCAATGTCTTCAATACACATGCTACGTACCATTGAAATGCATTGAGCGCAGGTCATGTCCTTGAAAAAATTCGATGACTCGTATTGTATGCCAAGAACAAAAAAAGAATGCGATGAATCATTTTACAGCGGAAACATATTAAAAATAAAAAAAATTAAAGCGAAGACAAGGTCCACTTTACTTTTAACTTCTCATGGAATATTCATCTTAATCGACCCTTAATTCGTGAAGAATGCCACTTGCGACGCCACTGTAAGAATCAGGCGATCCTAACAAACGGTAACTTGGTAGTTCTCCTCTAGGGAGGTTCCTTGGGGTACAGTATATATATATTCTATTCTCGCAGAGACCATAAACGTACGAGTTAAGAGGTTTACGTTGACTGATAAAAAAGTGAATATCCAGTTTGCCAAACACGTTTGACGTTAATAGATTATCTACCTATTCTTTTGGTAAAGGGTTTGTAAATTTTTCATTAATTTCGTATAAATTTGTACAGCAGATTTTGAAGCCAGTATGAACGTCGAATCTGTCAAGTTGAAATAGATAATGTTCGGACAAACTGAAAAAAATGGTGATAACTCAGAATTGTCAATGGTACGTCGTGTAGATATCTCACTGTCAGAAGTAGTCAAGCTTAGCAGATGATGTAAATAAATCTTTTTTTTTAATATTGAATAAATTCAATGATTCTTATGTAACAAGGAATGTGTCATTGACCATGATGACTTTTAGAGACATCGAAGTCGAAGACATATTGCGAGTTGATTATTAAGAATAGATTCTGTCGGTGTAGTACTTTGGAGGAATTGACGTGACTTTAGTTGGTACGACGTAGGAACGGTATTAAATAGGTATCAGACCGAATCTATATTATATGCCAAATCTTATCCTAAGATCGATAATATTGATTGTTAGGTATCGACTTATTTTGTACCAAGTATTTGCGTAAATGAAACGTGTAATATTTTTTTTTTGTAGAGCTAATAATATGGTAGAAGTCTTTTCTACTCGGTTGCAAGAGGTCTACGCAAAATGGGAAACACGGACGGACGTGACGCGAAATTCGGAGCCGGCCGCATCGCGATTCTCATTGGACGGTAAGAGAAACTTCAAGTTACGAATTGTCAAATTCATGAAACTTTACAAGATATTCATAATACATATATTTTCATATAATTTAGTCGTAGAATAATCAAGTGACTTTTCATCGAATGAATCATAAAGGAATATTTGTCTGTATTAATATAGTCAAATCAAGTCATACACAGAGAGTTCTAGGAAGTTGAGAAAATTTAGTAAAGTGCAATACACGTGTCTGTTGCGCAATGAGAAAGTACGCTACGTATGCAAAGGAATCAACGGAGTATAAAGAGAAAAAGAAATCATGATAGTCCCCCCGACAGTTTGAAGTAATGAAATTCTTTGATAACAATTGTAATCTGGTATTTTTAGGATTACGTCGTGCCGGGCAACAAGTAACGCAACAAAGAAGACGCGTCAGTAGCAGAGAGCAGATTCGCAAAGTCCGGGAAAGTTCCTTGTACAGGATCAAGGAGACCGAACCACTTACACCAGCTTTTTCTAGAGCAAACTCCTTTCTCCACTTATGCTGTAACAGTTGCACCCCGTCCTCCAAGGTGAGTTATCACTGCTGGAAAAGTCAGCGAAGAGGCAAGCAGACTTTTAAGGCTTAGAGAAATGTCGCAGCCGTCATCATCATCGTACGGAACGATTATTACGCGCACGTTTCGGTCCTATTTTTTCTTCTCTTTCTCTTTAATGCCGTACGTGCGTGGTGATTAAAGTTACGGCTTATGGATTGCGTACAAGGATCGACGTCCTATAACATTATGTAATGTTTAGGTAGTACCTAACTGTTTATTCTTTCCACGGCGATTCTACAGGACGTGTAAGCCGTTCTCGATTGGTACCTAGAAGCACAACATGATGTGTCCGTCAAGTAAAATTGTATAGTTTAGTAAATTTGCATGGTTGTCCTCTCAACGCGTACAATTTATGTACTACTGACATATATTGTGGATTGAGTACAAGATTACACACTTTCACATATTTTTGGTAAAAGATAAAATTTTCTTTTTTTTCTTTAAATCGATTGCCATGCTCTGTTTGACCTTATAGAGAGTTAATTTAATACGTGCTATTAGGATTTAATTAATATGATGAACTGCAGTGTGTAGTGTATCTTGCGAATAGATTGTAGAAACGAATTCAAGATTATCAGGAGCGTTTGGGAAAAAGTTTAAGAGTTTAGTACACCTTTCGGTATTGTGTATTGCATATATCATTTTTACTTTAATTTTTTAAACAGAATTTATGCTTGATAGAACGTTAGCTTGCTGGAGTCCATACTTAGTAATTTTCAATGAAGAAAATAATGATGCATGTCAATCAGGTTTTTACTTCCACTTTTATTCATTATAGACTACACGTATTTGCCAGTTCTTCGTTGAAACTAATTTAGATGACTATAAAATAGTCTGTATAGAGGTCAGTCGTGTCTTCTTTAAGATTTGCATAACGGACGTGATATTCTACCACGAGAATCACGTGATTTAGTTATGTTACATGGCTACAATTTCTGTCCCCATGCTGGCTACGTATGTCAGTCTCTGGGCCTATGCTCCTCCACTCTTACTCTTTTCTGGCAACAGTCGACATCTGTGTCTTCAAGCCGTTACCTATGTAGCCAACTGGTGAGGCAGTCAAGTCTCTGTAAGCGTAACTTCATCTCTAAGATAAGATGGAGAACACTGATGAAACTTATCCAAAAATATTGTCTCGTCTAACACTCGTTACAATTAAATCGCGGCCGCACGTGCAGAAAAGTGTGTTTAGGTTTTAGACCGAGAAAGATGGCCTAGCAAAGGCCAGGTCACGACTATCTTTCTTATGCCGTTTACTGTTCTTAGGTTACGTAAGACAACCGACGTCTTCGTTCAGTAGGATGCGAATGAAATTCACTTGGCTGAACGGACTACGTGATTCGGTGCGGTGTTAAAAGAAAAAGAAAGAGTTTTTGCTCGGTTTTCACGATTTTTTATATACGTTCTTTGAATACTTACGTGGCGGATTGACGGGTCTTCATACTTAGAATTGGAGTAGAGATTTCGGAATATTATTTATTTATCTTTATGCGTGCTTGGTTATTATGCAACTATCTGCGTTCGAAATGCTCCACTCGTAAACAAAGTTTTGAGCATCTCCCAGTAGTAGAAACACGTTTGTATTTTAGTTATTAATTTATTTATTGAATTTTTATATTTTGATAGAATTGCTATTCATTTGTACAAGAGAATCCTGCTTTGATGCAAAATTCTACATAAATTGATCTAATTGTTTTTGACAGACTGATTTAAATTGATTGTGTCAGGTAATATTTGATAGATTTTTCAACTCTATTGTTTCGTAGTTCCTATCCGATTTTCATGCTGCCGACATATATGGGAATGGTCTATAGCTTCTGTTAAAATTATTTGGATAGCGGGGAAGTTTCACAAATTGAACCTAGATGGCGAGTCAGTTTAGTCGAGCGTATTATAAATAAACTTCTGCACGTGCCTTTTTGCGTATCGATATGCACGCTCCCAGCAGTATTAGTATTTTTATTAGTAAAATTGAGTTTACATGACTGATTAAAATGCAAGACGAGCCACGGAGCTTGTTTACGCGATGGTTGCGAATTGTTGTTGTCCGCGGACACGTGGAGCACGTAAGTATGTTATTTTATATTTAGATATATAGATCTAGGTCGTTCCATAATAATTTATCACGACGAAACTTATCGGCTTCTAATCAAGATTATACGAACAGTCCCTAATAATTCATGATCCATTTCCGAACCTTGAAAATGATTTATTATAAGTCTATACTTAATATACTCGAAATTTGGTCCATTGCAGAATTCTCTGGCGAGCACAATAAGCAAGCAGTATCAAATAGGTGGAAAAGACATATTGATCGTTGATCCTGGACCAAGTCTTATCTCGAAAATCTTTCGTCACATATCACATGTCTACAGCTTCAAGAAATACGACTTTCCCAAAGTCACTCAAACGGTGAGCATTTGAATAATTAAGCTGTCATTTTTCCATCGCGAGTTCATCTTGCTATCTTTACTTTCTGTTTTGATGTGTCGACTAGATATTGAACGACGAGAGGCTAAAGGATGCTATCAAGTTGACAGCTCGTGAAACAGTGATTAGTGAAGGATGCTCTGAAGATAGTGCACTGGCTAAGGCCGAAGCACGGGCTAAGACAATATTATTGCAGATGCAAAGCAATATCAGTGACTTTTTACTCAGGATAACAATATGGGTTCTTTACAAACTCCTCCCGTGTATTTTGCAATCCACTGTCGTACAGCCGTCGCAAATAGAAATGCTCAAGAAGGCAAGCGATACCGGTTTGCCATTGGTCATGTTACCGCTACACAAAAGTCATTTAGACTATATAATGATTAGCTTTATTATGCTCAGCAACAATATTAAAAGTCCGCTTATTGCTGCTGGTGACAATCTGAAGATTCCATTTTTCGGGTAAGATTATCATGAGTTATACTCGGTTTTTTTTTTCGAGTCGCTCGTGCTTAAAATAATATCTTTGTATTCGCAGGAAACTTTTAAGCGGCTTGGGTGCCTTTTTTATAAAAAGACGCATCGATCCTATTTTGGGACGTAAAGATCTCTTGTACCGTGCAGTTTTACATACGTATATTATGGAGAGCCTACGTGCTGGACACAATATTGAATTTTTCATGGAAGGTGGCCGATCGAGAACTGGCAAACCTTGTATGCCAAAGGGTGGTATTTTGAGTGTTATCGTTGATGCCTATATGGATGGTACGATAGAAGACGCACTGTTGGTACCTGTTGCAATGAATTACGAGCGGCTAGTTGATGGAAACTTTGTCAGGGAGCAATTGGGCCAGCCAAAGAAAATGGAAACATTTAGATCAACGATTAGCGCTATCTGGTCTACTTTAATGGGAAGCTATGGTATTGTTAAAATAGAAATTTGTCAGCCGTTTTCTTTGAGGGTGAGATATATTTATTAATCTCTTTCGCATGAGATATCGAATGAATGGTTTAATTTAATAAACAAAACTGCCAACAGGAGATGCTAAAATCCTTCCAAGCGCAACAAAATAAATTACTTGTCACTGGTACAGCGGAGAAAACATTAAAATACACCATGTCTACTTCATCTTTGTATGGAACTGACGTCGTAGTCGAGGAACATCGTCAGCTGGTTGATAGCATTGCTCGACATGTTGTTTATGGTAAATAAATTTAAAAATGGTACCTTCTCAAGACATGATCTTCGTAAGGAATAATTTGAATTTGTATTTTTAATAATTTAACTAAATTTTAGACTCTACTAAAGCTACACCCATAATGACGACGAATGTCGTTGCTTTCCTGTTACTCAATAAATTCCGTGATGGTTGTACACTGGATAAACTGGTAGAAGCATTTGACTCCATAAGGCAAGAACTGGATTGGCATGATAAAGTTGTCGCCTTTTGCGGAGAAAGCATTGATATCATCAATCACGCAGTCAGTAACATCTTATAGCCATTGTGCACTTGTTAAGACTTTATCATTATATATATTATTTTAATTTTCTCGTATATTGAACATTCTTCAGCTGGATATTTTGGGTCCTGGTTTAGTCCAACAGCAACGTCAAGAAATTACAGAAACCATTGAAGGACAATCCGTCCGAACAGAAGTTATAACGGCGATTAGACCTGTTTCTATTTTGCCAAACGTTATAGAACTATCTTACTACAGCAACTCCATGGTCGTTCATTATATTCTAGACAGCGTAGTAGGTAAGAGATTTCAATGATTATTGTTTAATATCATTTTAAAATTGTATCTATTTTCAGTGACTGGATTATACGCTGCTTTGCAATCGGAAATAAATGACCCAAGGGCCATTGCTGAAAATAACATTAGCGTTTTTCAGGATGTTCTGTTGGAAAAAACGCTCAAGGTCTGTGATATTCTTAAATACGAGTTCATTTTTTGCAAACCTTGCCAGGATTTGGAGCAGGTCGTACTAGAGGCTATAGGTAACCTTGCGGTGACGGGTATCATTACGTTAAAAGAGGTACGTTTGGGGTTTTCATGAAAAAAGTATTGTTAACCGAAATTTGTAATTGTTATCATTTTATATTCAGGAAAGTTATTTGGAAGACGAATTGTGGAGCAAAAGATTTGCTAAAAATTTCGACGACAGTTCGGATGAGGAATATAATCGTAAGAAACAAACGAAAAAACTTCAGTACAAGGTAATTTCGAATATGCAACATTCAAAAAATTTATTTTGAATTATGCTTACTGACCATTTTTATATTTATTTTTTATGTTTGAAAATACAATTTGCAGCTCAGCTTAGATCCTGAACACTCCAGTCGGATGGAATTCTTACATACGTTACTACGACCATGGATAGATACATACACCTATAGTGCCTTTACATTAAGAAAATTAGTCGGACGATCCTTATCCGAAAGAGATTTATTGTGCGAAGTACTTGCAGAGATAAAAACAAATTTGGATCGTGGAATTGTCAGCTATGGTAAATAAAATTTGATAGTGTAACATAAATTATCTACAAAGGATAATTTTCTAACGAGAGAATGCATTTATTTTCAATAGGTGAAAGTTTGTGCGTAGACCCCATAAAGAATTCTTTCAAACTTTTCGAAAAATGGAATGTTCTCGAATGCCATCCCCAGGAAAACGTAAAAATTTACTACCTAAAGGACGAGTACGATGAAGATTCAGCAGCTAACCAAATATACGAAAGCATTGCGCAATTTAAATGGACAAGAAATATCGACTGAACGAGTACACTCCGTGACTCATACAATGATTAATTAAGCTTTTTTTTTATTTACACCGAAAGGTAACTAATTTGACTTCAGATTTTTATTTTAACGATACGTACTACAAATGTTTTTTTGAGTGATGTTTGATGCATCGATACATACTTTTTTTTTCTCAAAGACGTTTCACACCGACTCTAGGCGAGTCCTGTATAGTTATAGAAATGTTGTATGTGATAAGATATGCGATGTTGAGACGTTGTATTATATAGTCAGCCTAATATATTACCGTGCTACATATTCAACGTTACTAATATAAACTTCTCGCGTAGTAGATGGTAATTCTTGCTATTATTATTTTTATTACTAGCTTACTGCAGAGATGTAAACTATCAGAAACTAATTTTGTTATGGATTTCGAAAATAAGAGATGGTATATAATAAAAATTTATTTTAAAACTTACCACAGGGTATCCCGAAACTAGCTCTTTGTTGCATAGATGAGCTAGAACATGTTCTTTGTCCATCGATAATAAAATATCTCGATGATCCACGTAATTACGGCGAGATTCAGACCAAAGGCAAGCAAAGCAAAAACACCTTTCAGATGATGTAATTGTAAAACGCGCCATTCTGAAGAGACGCTGCTTAACTGTTGATATTCCTGAGTGACGTTCTGAATCCAATGTGACAAAATGCCAGACTCTAGAACCATCCGGAAATATTTATTGAATCCAGGAATCATTGGGTTTCCTTTGCGCAGTACTAGTACTACATTGTACGTAATTGATGGTTTCAGTAGACGAAAACCATACAGCGCTGAATAGTTCCTTTGATTCAGTTGATATTCTGCAGTCATTTTATTTGTAAAAACGGCCTGATTTCCATCTGTAATTACGTGTTTTAAACAGTTAGGAACATTCGAACAGGGTATATATCTCTTAAGGACTTCCTTGTCGACTGGATCCGTATGATCGAAATATGCTTCAGCTAGGTCCATGAAAGCTGTAAATAATATTAATTTATATTAAAAAATAGTGAAAGGTACGATCGCTCGAATGAAATAATTCGAGCGTGACATTTTCTATTTTTTTATAATGGCGAGCGCTATACATTCTCTATAATAACACGATATTATATAGCATAATATACATATAGAGAATGGTAACATTTTTGTACTCTGATCAGAGCTCATTCTTTGTCTGCGATCACGTAGTACTGATTGTAACTAACGTATCATTGCATAGTATAGGAAAGAATGTGCTCTACTTTTTTAGAAATCATACAGAGCCTAGCCATGTATATATTTATTACAATTCGTGTAATAATTACTCATTCGTAATCCCGAGTCGAGAACATCCTTTTGACTTAAAATTTCATTTGTGTATATATTCGTCACTAGTAAGCTAAGTAACACCATTTTGTATGCATTACACAGATGTAAGCAGGCCAATATCCATGGTGTTTTCAAGAAGCTTATGACTGCTGATTGATATACCGTTCCAATCCCATTTTCCAAAAGAGTTCCCCAGGTCCATAGTAAATAGTTACGCTCTCCAATCATCTTTAACATAAGTGCTACACATATGAGAGTGCATCCTGTAGCTAACCAAGTTTCAGTGGAAAAACACATAATCCAACTAGACCATTCTAAGGCCTGTTCGACTTGTGGTACTACCCATACCAGGGAATCCTAAAAACAGAACACTGAATGTTTGTTTTATCATAGTTATGATAGTTTATCGATATACGTACTTGTAAATATGGCTCTGTAATGTCAGCCTTATCTAAATGCCAGAGTTGGGGTATTATGGAACCAACTATACCGTCGTATGGAATTGTTCCTAAATTCTTAAGAAATATCGGGGCAGTTAAATTAAGTCGGACTGATAATTTTTTACAAGCAAGTTTAAGTAATCGTTCTTCAAAACCCTTTTGTTTTGGGTGATTTTCATTTCGTAAAAAGTATGGCTCCCATACATTGAATTCGATTGTAAGATTGCAATTTTTAAACTTTTTTGGAAGTACTGGTAGACCAATTTTATAATTGTATAAGTATGTTTTATTTTTCATAGTTCCCCCGATTCTTATAATATTTTCTATTTTCGGTGACCCACAATATCCCTCTGGATAGTAAGGACGCCACGTGTACGTCTCGTATACGAAATTTTGTTTATCTATAAATACCATGAACAAAAATGTTAATCTATGATAATAATGTTATTTTAATTACTTTTAAATGCCATTTCACCTGCTTGCATATTTTTTGTAGGAATAATCACTGTGATATTGTAAACGAATTTTTTCCACAATTCCGTTATTATTTCTACGGCTGAATTTTTACTTTCAGCAATGCAAATGTAAAGTGCTCGAGGATTCCATGTAGATGAAACATTAAGCTCCAGCAAATCCAGTATTGTATTATTGAATATTGGTATAAAATAGGTTTTTGGTTTTTTTTGCGAATACATACCAAGTCTATGTTTAACTTTTCCATCTAAAAACAAAAAATTCATTTTTCTTCTAGTTTCACGTGAATATTTTTTTTTAATTCATACCAGTAATAAGGATAGAAATATGATTAATGGTTTTCAGAACGTGATCGATCACGCCATCATTACAAGGAGAATATTTTTGTAATAATAAAATTTCCAAAACTTCCGGAGGTTTATTATGCAGTTTCACTAGTTTTCGAATTATCTCTGCAATATGCTCATTTCTCCGATCATCCCGTTCACAGTTGTCGGCATTAGAAAAATGCACATTACGTTTTTCAGAGTTGCCCGAAAAAATTTTATTGGCATTCCCATATAGTGAAATTATCCAAAGGGCCACAGAGAGTGTCCCAAGGTAACGAAAACTGTACATGTTTTTGTCATGAGAATGTAGCTTTTCTCAAAAATAATTTATTGACACTGAATAAAACTTGTGGCTTATGAAGTATTGTTAAATATTTAAATAATACATATAAGACTTATTACATGAACTTAGTTATTAATACTAAGCCATCAGGTAAAATTTCACCTTTTTATAGTAATATTTTCTGAAACGCCTACGTAAATACTTTTCGATTCCGTTATCAAATAACAGTGATCGTTCCATAAATGAAATGCGAGACATGCCACCGACTAGTTTAACGTACTGATAAGAATTTTGGTTTAATGCTTACACACGATTTGTCTTTTACGTTGATCATCATATTTATTTAACTGTTTAGCAAAACATGTGATTTCAATTTCTTGAACCAGACTTATACATTTATCCGTACATTAATGTTTCATAACGATACGATACAGTAAGTGTAAATAAATAGATTGCGTGTACAGTAGTTAACCCTCATAGTTTTAGATACGTTATCTACACTTTATTGCAGATACGTTTATTGATATCGCGATGTCAGAAAATCGTAATTTCCTATTGAACGCAAAGTATGTAAAATATTAGCAATTCTAAAAATTTCTTACTAAAGGATGCAATTCAGACAACACGTCAGCTGTGCGTAACTGTTATATCTCTGAATATAAAATTGTAACATTACCGATATCTTATTATTCTATAATAATTATCTAAAGCATACTATATATAGCGAGTGGGAACAATATAGTGATATAAAAATAAATATATTATACAAAGTACATGTAAATCACAACGTTACAAGACAAACCCAACAAACACAAGAGTCGTCAATTGCTCAACCATTACTTGGTCTATCGATTAAGAAATTGAACCAGGAAGGATCCATCACTGACCTACTCTCATGTGTTTATTGGGAAGAATATCGATAAGCTGTCAATATACAACAGTGGCTGTAATAGGATAACTTCTTCGCATTCCCATGCATTTTTCACGATCCACAAAAAGTGCATCGACCTTCGCTTTAAGATCCGTTTCTAAATTAGCTCTTGTGCGTAAAAGTTGTTGATGCTGCGCTTCACTCTGTTGCACCTTCATATGCATGTCGTGTATCATAGAATTAATGGTTTCCACTTCCGATACCATTCTAGAATGTGAATTAGTTGAATTTTACAACATACAATAATTATATAGCATTACACAGAACATACCTAAGTTGTGCATAGTCCTTGCACAATTCTAATTGTGGTCTGTGAGTTCTTGCTTCTAAACGTGTATGTGCCACTTTCAGAGCTGCACTTTTATCAGCTATAGCTTTGCGCATTAATTCTAAACTCTTTTCAACATTGAAAATCTCCTGCTGAATCTACAATTTCAACGTGAGAAGTTACTTGATATTAAGGCATATTAGAATTTTATTGGGCGTCGTCAAGGCTTTTTTACCTTATATAAATGAATTAGGAGTTTACTCTTGGCTTCGAGCATCTCTGCAGATCTTCGTGCCAAAGCATTATTCGTATTGCTCCAAGCATTCCACATTTCTTGTGCCACGGCATTTATCGTGGTTTCGATGTCGCTACGTAGCTGGCACGACGTTGCTCTTTCATTTTGAGATTTTTTCACAGTGCTATTCGAAGCCTCTGCCCAGGACTCGGCTTCCGTGATACTAGAGGAGGTCAGAAATTACAGTTTTATAAGGGAAGTTATAATATTTTATTTTTTATAGAAATTTTTTTCTTTTACCTGGGGTCATATTTCTCGATCCCGCTATAATACTGTAGACCTCTACTGAAGTTATTTAACTGATGACACATGGTATCAATCCCCAAAGCACCTTCTTTATTCTTAATATCCATATCTAATTCGTTTTGAGCTGCTCTGCCTCTTTGAAGCTGAAAAAATTTTTTCAAATGCAGTTGTAGGAAAAAATGGTATGTACATAAGTATATTTTAATAGCGATAAAGATATAGCGTTTTCTTTTATTTTATATTTTCTTTTCGATAATATAGGGTTTACCTGCTTTATGCACTTGTTGGTAAATTGTTCCAGTTTTTTTTGACAATTTAATACCGTCTCAATTTCTTTAAGCAGTGCTTGCTCCGTTTGATCATGCACAAGTTCGGTACCTAAAAAACATACCAGAATTGTATAAGAAAATTATCAACTCAACGAATTATATCTGTAATATGTACCTTTCCGTGACTCGCGATTATACAAACACTCTTGAGCGATGTGCAATGGACCTTCGAGATCCTGTATAGCTTTTTTAAGTGTCTTTCTACATTCTTGCATTTTCTCATTCTCAATAATTATTCTTTCCAATTCAGAAGCTACTTCATTGCGCCAGAATGATATGTCAGTGATTCTTTCACCGAGCTTTCGACCTGTTTCCTTCTGTCCATCCTGCACTCTCTCATCAGCTTCCCTGTACGAAATCCATAAAACAGCAAAGGTCATATATTACATTAACTAAACCTAGTTTAACTGGAGTATTTCGTGCAAGGACGTAAAATGAAAAACGAACCGCATCAAACGAACAGTATCCTTCCGTAACGATTCAGAAAAATGCCGATTTGAATCAGCTTCATTATAAAACCTTATTTGATTTTGCACCCACTCATATGGCGTATATCTTGTGTAAAGAGCAGTCCTTGCGGCATGACTTGGATTTCTTTGAAAGCCATACTTCTCATGCATACTTTCAAGGGTTGTCCGATTCATTGCGGAATATTGTCGATAATAATCAGAAGATGAAGGATCCAAATATTTTGTATCATAGGATTTACTATATGTCGTCTTCATGTCCGAACTTATTGGCTTCGATTCTTTAATTTCTTTAGTTTGATCCATACACATCACAGTTTGATCTATCAAATTTTGTTGATCAAAATTACGGGCATATGATGTTTTATAATGATCAGCCATAAGGACAGGTTTGTTAGGAGCCATAGCAATTAAATCTATTTTTAAGATTTTTAATATAACGGCTAAATAATTTTAAGATAAAAGTTTAAGAATAGTAGTTTAAAGATTAAAATCACTTCGCCTCCATAACGTGCTGTGAAATCCGCTACATTATTTATACATATCAGAAAAATTATCATCGGTAGTCAGTTGTTTCATGTTTTGTCAATGCTTTATGTGTCAATCCAAAAAATGGATTTATGACGCTATTTACATATTTGATTCTAAATGGATAAGGTACATAATAATAATTAGTACAACGAACGCGACCGCTGCATCTTTTGCTTTATTACACATTTGAAGTTATTACATATCTTTGTCCAGAAACCAGACACTTTTGTATATTTCATTTTTTCTGTTTTTCCTTGTTTTCTGAAAGCGTGGAGCATGTATAATTTTATTGCTCGCTCGGTGACGTACTCAGCGAATTACCAAGTGGATTTCGATCGACGAATTTATTCGAAACACATTAAGATCATTTTAAGTTATATGATGCCACACAACATTATGGACACAATTTTAGGGCCGCATCCTCGATTTCAGATCGTAAAAGAGCGCTTTTGACCCGTTCTCCTTTTGCAAAAAGAACTAGGGAAAGTAATATAAAAAACTCTTTATGCTCAGCTCAGTTCAGAACGGTGCAAAAGGACATTGAAGCCACGAAAGGTTCCTGGCTTTTCGAAAATCAAAGTCTTCCCTTACGTAAAATTGAATGCGAAAACGCATATATAACACATTGATCATAAGTAACACCATTTATCCCATTGTCCCGTTTAGACGTAAAAGAAGAGAAACGGACGGCAAATCGAAAGTATTTGCCTAAAGTCATCCTGTCTTGCAGCACTTAAAACAGAAGCCAAGTATCTGGAGTTAACGATGCAACCACCACTTCTTAAACTACAAACGCAATTAAAATGTCATATGAAATCAGAGTTGACGGTTTCCTAGCTAAGCTGATATTCAACAGACAGTACCTACGAGGTAGTAGCAATCCTTTCTTATTATTGTTCGATTGATTATACCGCAATCAGTTTTTCCGTCCTCCACGTCTCTTCATAGAAGATGTACACTGAGGACAATACCACTTGCCCTTTGGTGGAGCTGTTATACCCACGCATGGATAATGGAACCATTCGAATGGACACTACGTACAAGAGATCAATGATTATAATAATTTTTAAAGGCCTTTTATAATATATTCTATATATGGTCCATACAGTTTTATAAGCTGTACTTACATCAGAGTTGTCACAGGCGACCATATCTCCATAAGATACCTGATTACAAATACAATATCTTGGCTCGTTAGGATCATAGGTCCAATCTGGATTATCTGGATCTGTACCCGCAACCGGTGCGGTCACTACTGGCGGTGAAACAGGTTGCTGAACTGCGGCAGTAATAACACTTGAGCTGGGAACAGTAGTCGTTACTTTTCTGAAAGCAAATATTTTATAATTAGTTCGTTCTGTGATGTGTTTGTTTTAGAGGATTATGTAGGCGAGGTAGCGCACTTCTTATGCTTCTTAGTCGTTTCCTGAATAGCTGCTATGGCGGTTTGAGCGGCGCCGGCCAATTCTCTACTGAACTCAGCTGCATGGACCCCACCAGTGTTGATGGCCTCGTAACTAGCTTTCAGACTTGCAGTTCGCCTTCCTTGTTGCATCTGCTGCGTGGCAGCAATCGCCTGCGAAGCGGCTGCTGCAATAGCATTACCACCTGCACCAATATGGCCAAGATTATAGCTAACTGAGCCGACTGAGTTGGCAATTGCGTTAGGGGTTGGTGGTAGACTCGTGGCAGCAATAATGGGACCAGAATTGGCTGATGCTGGTCGAGACTCAGGAAGACTCGGAGGAATTTTTTCTACCGCTAATCGTTTCTCTATTGATGCGGACGATGCATTTGAGTCTCTCCTCTTTTCTGCTCGCGCTGCTGAAGAAGGAGATATTATTTGGTTATGCGAATAATACTTTTTAATATTAGTTTTCATTATGCTGGTGCGGATTGACTTACAATGACTGTGGTTGTCACGGGATCTACTTGGTGTAAAGCTATAACGATTTTCCTTTTGACTACTATTCGTAGGTGGCTGATCTAATTCCAAGGAGCGCTTTTCCAAAACTTCAGTAATGCCCTTGTTATCAGCCTCGAGCTCCATTTTAAATTTGTGCAGTTCTTGATCTAATCTTCTTAGATATCTATCCACCAAGTCGTACATCTGGTTTGCTAGGTGCACCTTCTCATCCGCATCCTCTAATGTCTTGTAATACTCTTTCCTAATTGTTTCGTATTCCGCATCCTTCTCGCTAGGTTTCATTTTCTTGGCATTCGAGAAGAAGGTTTTCACCTTCTTTTCCAAACTGTCCATCGAGTCTGAAGAAAAATTTGTTGATCTCTAACATCGTATTAACAGAAGGACTTAATTGATCGTATAATTGGCATACTTTGAACACCTAAGTCCATCTCCCTCATTTCAGTAAAACGGTCCCTCAACTCCTGTGGGAGATGCTCGATCACTGAAATAGTAACAGAAGGTTATTCAACATAACCAAAAAAAAGAGTATAAAAGGAATGCCCATATAAAAAATCCAATGAATCTAAATACATACTAAACTTGTGCGAATTATGAAATTATACTTCAATTGATCTAATCATCATCAGTAAATAAGAGTAACTTAAAAATGCATCATTGAAGATAGATGGTTGTATTATCCAGTCCAAAAATATTAAGTTAACCAAAAAGTATGAAACTACTTATCATAAAAGTTTAATAAAATAAAAGTAACCTATGAATTTTGTGCAAAACTAATAAAAAAATTATTTAAATTCCATGTAATTGTATGACATTAACAAGATAAGTAGCATGAGAATCAAATTCTCAACACTTGCAAGAGAATGTATATTTAGAAAGGGTAGTACTCTTCTCAAAAGGCTGAGTGAGCTGAGTCCGCTTCATTTTTACGTACTTTCAACATAATCTTCCAAGTAAAGCATCCTTTCGTGCCGGTGTATCCTTTCCGAGTCCTTAAATTATAGTTATTTACAATTTTCTACAAGGGGGTGTGTGCCGCTGATCCAGGTTTCGTGAAAATTGCAGCAGTCGATCGGAAGCGTGTTTACAGCAACTGAATCTCTCGTTGCACCCGCATTTTCACGATTTTGCCTGTATAATTTCCAGTCGTGTAACAGTTTTTAAAATCATTTTGTATAAAATATATTATTGCCCAGATTGGAAATCATTTTAGCTTAGAACCAATCTCGATATAATATTTGATTTCTTGAATATTATCATAGAGTTATGTTTTTTGGAGTTCTCAGCCATGTTGTCAATTTACAACAGGGACGGCTGTAATAAAGGGACTCGGGCCCCAACTCTGTATGAAATATTTCTACGTTTTTAAAATACATATTACAAAATGCCAATATTTTACACAAATCTAATCAGAAGAATAACCTTTAGATTGTTCAAGGAAATTCAGTTATGGCAAAGACTTTAATTTTTGTTTAACAGGATGATTCGCCGAAGTCCAACAAGAATTGCCCTCAGACTTGATGATCTCCAGGAATATGAAGCAATGAGAAAAGAACAAGAAGCAAAGAAGGAATCTGAAAGGCATGCGAGTTTCAATACTCCTACTTGGAATCAAAAATTACCTCAGAATGTAATACAAGAGAGAATTGGTTATGTACCGCAGGTACAAGTACCTTCACATTCCAGACCTAACATCTAATTCTACTCTTAAATCCACATGAAGTAATTATAACTTTTTTAATGGGCTATTTTACGGAAATAAAGTTTACCAGTTAGAATTCATTTACAATCACTTATTTTGGAACATTTATTAATAGATTCCTAAAATATACATGGCAGTATCTTTGAGAGTGACACCTTGACAAAGGAGGTAGTTGTTACACTGCTTTTGAAGCTATAATCTCAAATTAAATGTGAGGTATATTATCATTAAATATGTATCGATAACTGGCATCGCATAACAGATAAACCGCACCAACATATTGCTAGGAAAAAATGATTGCGAGCACTTATTTTAAAGAAACTTATTGCCAAATCATCTTACATTATAAAGATGATTCAATATTGTCCTTCATGTATTGATAGATTGTAACTACAACCCATAACACAATATATTGAAACACAGATCTCTTAGAGTTCCAATCACTCTGTGATTCTCATGTCTCATCAGTATTTAACTTAAAAAATAATGAAACCATGAAAACACACAAATATTGGACATTGGCAGTTATAAATTATTGCGTTACCAAAAGAAGGATACTTAAATTAGTACCTAAATATTGAGAAGCTCAATGAGGAATAACATGAGCACTAGGAAAAATTTACCCGCGCATTAAAAGCTCGTTAGGCATGGACTAATGAACCAACAAATTCACTAGTAAATTAGTCTGCCGTGGCTTGATCTCTTATGTATATAAATACATAAGCTGCACCCTCACGTTATTGTGTCTATATATTACTCTCATACCACATTAAACAGAGAGTCAATAATTTTTACGAAGATAAACAAATTTTATCCTTGGTCTACGCTTTAGAACTTTGTCTACATTTAAATCAGTGCATTTTCCACCACGATTTTTATCAAGACTATTGCTTTATCGGCATTACAATCCTTTGTTGAAGTACAGATACTCTGGTATCTTTCCCTCTGGACAGTTCTTCTTCAATATTTCATAATTTTCCGGCTCCCATCGTTGCAACGTGCTCACTGCAATCGAACTAAAAAAAGAAGAAACAGAAAGTTGTAATCATTAAGTACTCAAGGCACTTGGTAGAATTTTATAACAAAACATTCATAATAGTATCATTTACTAATACATATAAATACTTTGGCAAACATTCAAAGTGCCAATTCAGCTTTTAACTTCACGGCCAAGTACTATCAATAGACTACGACAACGAGTAATCGAATCATGACGTAAAGGGAAATAAGATACTTAAATCATTGTCGCCATGATGAGATATTGACTCATGCATTTATGAATGACATTCTTTATAAAGATAAATTACACTTTTCTTTACCATCTTTGAGGGAACAAAGCACACGCCGTGGGTACCATAAATGTCAGGCTGAAATATTCAAAGAGATTCAGTAAAAATTACAATTAAATCATAAATTTTCCAATAGAAAAATATACTTACAAACAGCCGACCATCAGCACTTGCATAGGTGCATGAAGTGCCTTAATCTTTTGCATCCAAGGATATGTTTCTAACTTTTCCATAATAGGGGGTAGAATAACTGTATAAACATAGAGCACAGATCATTAATCTTCAGTGAAATTACCTTGTACGATAAAATCAGGCAATGCGGTGTAAAGACGTACATCATCGATGTACTATGGTGTACTATAATGATACATACGCATGCCAGGAGCGCACATAACGATCCTAGAGATGACCACTTGGCTGATACCTTTCACAGCAGCAATCTGAAATCAATTGCTCGATCAAGCATGAACCATTCACCGGATTACATTAATTTTGAGCGAATGATCGGAAACGATGGTAAAACTAGATAAAACGTAAATTACCTTCGATCTAGTGAGCTTGTTACCATTCTCATCGCTCAATTCTATACCGCTTCGTATCTCATTCTGTCTCATTAAAGGAATATTGGCACAGTTCGCCGCAGCTACAGCCGCAAAGGGGACGTATCTCTGAAGATTTCGACGAGGAATGAATTAGCACAGAATCATGATCGTGCATTGATTGTGATAAGATAGTCTGAATGAAATTGGGAATTAAATTTTGGCGACTTACAGCCATAAGGGGGTTCGCCCTTTTTTCCCAAAAGGTCTTGCATCCTATTGCTGTTAGCATTGCTGCGGCCGTTGCGCTTACATAGGCTGTACCTAGTTGGGCCGTTGTTACAGGACTGTTTGCATTTCTATTTGTATAATTTACTAATGCATTGAATGACTGGTTGACCCACTGCCAAAAAACTACGGCTGTGGTGGTTCTGGAAAGAAGAGCAAGAGATTCGTAAGACTTTTTTTTTATCACAAAAATTAACTCCCTTGTATATGAATTCACCTGTAAAATTGTAGCATGGCTCCAGTGACAGCCATTCCACCCGGTACTTGGAAGGACATTCTACCAAAGACATTTTGTAGATCACCGGTATCCGGATGAAATGCAGATTCGTAGAGCTTCTTTGCGTATATTATCTGCTCCCTAGTTGTACCCGCTGGTTCTTTGCCAAGCCTGCAAGGCAAAATAAACGCAGCTGTTATGAGACTTGCAGAAATGCAAAGTTCTGATTCCAAAATTATCGTTTAACCATTGGGATGTTGTTTTGAATTTTTGGTTATTCTTGATAAGACCAATACAGTATTTCTTTTACATTTTCAATATTATCTAGCTACATATACTACTATAGTCATTTACTGAGAGCACTCTCACATTTTTAAGAAAGTTCAAGGCCTCTGATTATTTCTCTTACGGAGATTTCTATTTTCGAATTCAAGTCTCATAATGCTTTCGAGGATACTTCTAGGAACTTTTATTTTCGTTCAATTCATATGCTGCAATTCATGATCATATGTGCAAGGTAGAGCTGATTGAAAAATATCATATATAAATCAACATAGTGTGGTCTGCGGTTTGACCTTTAATTTTTTATGTGCAATCAACGCTCATCGCAGTAACGTTGTAGGCGATATAGCGGCAGCAAGCTAAAAGGAAATAATTAACAGCAGGCCGAAAGTCAATTACGTAAGGAAATACGTATACATTGTATGCAATAAAGAAGTGCGCATTTACGTTTTGAAAAATGTTTGCATAAAGGAGTAGAACATTCAAACGCGATATCACTTTAGAAAGCTTAGTAAAATAATGCGAGCATTTAGACAAAATGAGATTAGATACGAGTCGTGTCACGAGGCTTTTATCAACTTCATTATATTAGTACTCAGGTACATTAATTCAACTTCGTAATCTTTACTATTATTTTGTAAAGCAAGGAGAAGAGATTTTGTGTTCCTTCTGCATTCCGTGGAATAATCGGATTCATTGAAGACATAATATATTCCGCGGGTCATGGGATTAATCACTGGCTCATCGTATCCATACGAATTCCCTTGACTTTTACGATACGTGTCATATCATATAAAGAACACATCGTCATTGGAACTTTTTATAATTACGTTTATAATCAATTTTACTTAAGCTCAGAGTTCATCGTTATGTCCATGATGCATCCAGTGGCGACACAATGCAACAAAAGCACCTTGAATCTATTTGAGCAGTTGTTGAATACTTTTGAATCATTTGGCTAACGTAAGACATTATTTCTGGAATCACGCATGTAGATACCGTGGTCTGAAATTATTTAGACAATCTTTTTTTTGAGGTTCATATTTAAAAAAATATTGTCATACCATTTCTTTCTGTCGTGATGACAATGTTAATGTCAAACATTCGGAATACGTGATTTCCCGGTAATACAACCTCACCTGTAATCTTCGCATAATTTCTTAGCGGCATAAAGTTCCTTTTCGGGTACGATACAAGTACGGAAATCGGTAACCCAAGCGAAGTGCCGCCATCTGCCCAGGAACGTGCTCTGATCCCAGAGAGGCTTATCTAAGTCCAGTCTATCGGTCGTCATTTTCTTCAAAGAGGGTTTCCTGGACGCGTTTCTGGAAAAGGCATAAGCGTCAGAGGTATCGTACGGGGGAATTACGTTTGTTCGACATCAGAGAATTCGACACAGTACGAGCCGAAGCGAAAGGGGAACAGGATTGAAAAGTAAAACGCATTCATTTTATGAGAGTCTATCTCGTACAGACCCAGAGAATCGTATCAGGACCTGTATAGTGCAAGAGATCGTGAACCGAGTAGAAACGGGTTCGAAGTGCGGTAATGTCAAATGGTAAAGTAGTTCCTAACAGATTCAAAGTAACAGTTACATATTGACAATAAGTTCCTAGTTCTTAATCAAGGATTATAACAGGAAATTTTATAACTGTAATTTTCTTAAACATGAATTTCTATCATTGAATATATGAAACTGTTTGTATTTGCTGGGTTACTAATAAAACTATACGACTTTGTATACGATTGTCAACTCAATGTGCACATTGTTACGTTGTGCTGATTGTATATCAACAATTATCTTTAATTAATTAGAGAGAAAGATTCGATAAATCTGTAAAACAACAACAATCCACGTGACAAGTAACTTAAAAAATTAATGTATGATGGGAATAGGAAAATAATTTATTATCATATACCGACTGTTGTTTACTAGAGTGAGATACTGAATATATTTTATCAGGAGGGAAAGTAATCTGTCGCGATTAAATTCATTTAACATACAATGTCCCTGAGATATTCACAAGGCGTCTAGACACTTTACGGGATGATTCTCTTGGATATTCCCGTACTGTATAGGAATTATTTCTCATCGTTCTTTGGATGGTATATACAGATTTCTTTCACATTTAAATAGCTTTACAGAAAAAAATTAAAATTGGATATCGACTGCGTCATAGGAGAGCGACTGTCAGTTCCAGCCCGTGTATACAGAAACACAGGTTGGTTGTATGGACGTATTAAATGAGGAATTATACATTTCTATTTCTGATATATTATGAACATGGCTAATATATTTACTGAAGTCGTTGTCTCATGATACTTCGAATCCTAAGCAAGGAATGATGTTTATAGAAAGAATTGTGTAAAGATTCACATATTTCGTCTGCTTACCGTGAACCGCAAGCCTCCTCTGGTCACCGACAACGAATAAGCAAAGCGCACACGCAAATCCTGAAGTCGGTGGCACCAGGACTGTTGATACGTCACTGCCATCTTCCCAATATTATTATTATGTCTTGTACGTTAGAATTATCAGGACTAGTATCGTGCATATCTCAAAATTCAATGCGGATATTGTCATTATGAAATTCTTCATTGGGAGACGTAAAACTAGGTATTTTAACCGATAGAATAAGAGAAAAGGAAAGGAAGATAATATACAATATTTTATGCTAGTTAAATGATACAGGATGCACATTTTTGGGGAGTTCTTGAACGACGTGGTATTAACGGAATGAATTAAGTTCAAGGTCATCCTGTTTAAGTTACCCGAACATGTGGCATTCACAAGAAATAGTTTTTCCCTCTCGGTACAAAGTACAAGAAGTCGACGCGACAAGCGACTAAACAATTTCGTGGACGAAAGTTATGTTTGGCTCTTCGCATGTGACCACATTTTAGTGGAAGACTTTACAGACGTTTTATTAATTAGAGTTTATGAACGTGAGAGTCGATTCTGATGATATGTTGAAAACTGCCATGAATATTGTAAGGGTTAATTTCTATGTATTTCATTGAATCTATGTTTGACTAATGAAATACATTTCAAGTCTTCTGCTAGATTAAAATAAGATTTGGAATAAAAAATTTGATCTTCAAATAGATTCATAGTAATCTAGTAATCTATGGAGTGGATGAGCATTTATAGAAGAACCAACTCGTTATTATTTCAGTCCATTATACATAGCGATTAGTGATGCATAACGCCACGGTATATTCAAACATCCATTAGCATTCAAAAATTTCATTTTCTACCATTTCCAAAAACTAACTAACCCTAACAGCGAATACCATCACGTCCGTATTTACAGGGTAGTCCAGTCATGGTACCTAAGCAAGCATTAAACCCCCAAAACAGTGCCGTACATACTATTCCAAACTGGTACCATTAACAGGAATCTTATACCAGCATACTATATTCCCATCATCTGAACTGAATAATATGATAAATTAATTTGAGTTGGTTATCTATGTATGTATACTTATTCTAAAGAACCCTTTTTAAATAAAAAAACCCTTTCAAATCGCCATATAGGTTTCTCTATAAAATTTCTGTGTACGTGATTAATATGGCAGAACTCAGAAATTATTCTTGTCAACGGTCACTTGAAATCGATTTTTTTCGTCCCCAGAAAAATTTTGATCAACTGTCATCCAACCACAGGAATCTGACGTGAACATCGCTCGAGCGCAGGGCACTGTAAGAGATGTAACGGCACTGAAGAAGGAAAGCCTTTGCGCCTGCGTGAGTCAGTCGCAGCCCCAGCTCACAGCTGTGCATGCGGCATCGGTGGGCCCTCTTCTCTCTGCACCCCGCGCAACAAGCGAGCAGCTCCTCACGTCATCCGGACAGACTACAGAGTCGGGCAATAATTCTAACGAACCAATATGGCGGACGCTGAGACCCCGTCCGCTCCGGTCCTTGTCAGGGGTGAAAAGATCCTCGTGACTGTTGACTCTGCTTTACCGGATATCATCGTCGTCTCGTTCGATCATGGAACTAAATCCTTCCAAGGAGCCCTGCTCGATGTCACCAAGAGGTAAGCCCACGTTTCATAATGAAATATGCCTTCCTTGTACTTCACTAACTTTACACAGAGTCCTATCTGTTGTCGGGCTTTCCTCTGGAACCGTGTAACTTAGACAAATTTGATATGTACCTTTGGAAAGCTTGAATTTTTCCGCAGTAAATGGTATATTGCTTATCCTTGTAGGACTTACAGTTCGAAAGTTTTCGTTTTCCCTGTTTCAACCTCTTCATGGACAGTGCAATGGATATGATTTTTGTATCGTCGATTATTACAAATTGTACATGGTGGTGTATTTTTTATCTTGTGTAACATGTTCGTGAGGGTCTTCCCCTAAATAATCATGAGCTTTTGAATGATTATTTTTGTTGTATACTCACATTGGAGATGGATTGAACGTGTGTCTCAAGGTTCACTTTGCAACGTCGATATGTCCTCGATTTTCTAGATCTTCCAACGATAATCCATTTTTATTTTATTGCAGTGATATTTGGTTAACTCATGCACACATAATAAACTGATTTAGGGAAGTCAGTTGTCTTAGAAACAGACATTCTCATGAAGGTGTCCTCGTTAAGGCTGACGTCCTGTCGCGCATTGTCAAACAGCTGCGAGCCTTTCGAAAGCTGAAAATCCTCCACACAGGCTTTCAGCCAGTGATACGAATCAATCTCACGCTCTCACCATTCAGTGATAGATTTTCACAACTTTTCATTGATCCACCATCATGATTACGTACTTTGGGAATTTTCAATAGACCTGATCAAACGCTTGAAGTCTTTATCACAGTATCCGTTTTACAATTTGCCGACGGCTCCATAAGATTCTCATTATCGCCAATCTTCAATATCTTCAGATACCTTACCTTATGCATCTATGATATCATTGCTACAATCGTCTTCAAGTACTTCATTCGTCAAGATTTGGTATTTCCAAATGCCCAATAGCAAAGAAGAGACGGAAACCTTATCGATATTTCTGACTTGTCGAATCCTCTCGTTTCCTACCAGATTACTAAGAATGCTGATCAAGGTTGTTCTCTATATTACTAATTTAGATAAGATTTCTGTACATATATTTCGTGTGATTAGCTACAAAAGTCTACATTTCGTATTCAGACCAGGTTGAATATACGCCTCCAGAAATTCCAGATTCTTCGCCTCTAGAGAGACCGCGATTATTCATGACTCATGTTTTTTTTCTAACGTTGCTTTAGTATAACGGCATGAAGGCGCATTTACAAGTGAGGAGTTTGAATCGTGACGGTGATTCAACAATCGCGTATGTCTCTTCTGTCACAGGAAGGGTAAATAATGGCGTCCTTCCTACTGAAATTATGATGATGCACTGGGAGAATCTTGTAACAAAAATAATAACGCAGTATAAAAAAAAAAGAAAAATATACAGGAAGAGCGATACTGTAGAATTTATTCTCTCTATACTACAAAGATCAAATGATCGTGCGACACGCGATATTCACTACTCAGCCATGCGCGGAAATTGTTTCGACAAAATATTCATAATTTCGAATTGATTGAAAATCCTGTAACGTTCACGATGTACGTATCTCTCAGCCCTTATGGTATACCTAAAGACTTTAGCTTACGTCCAGCTATTTATTTTTGTCATTTGCCGTGACACCAGTGGCTCTATTTGCATTTTGTCGACCGCGACTTGATCGATCGTGAATCCAGGGTCTCCGTGATCCGACTTGTGTCACCAAAGAAAATTAAGACATGGTTATCGCGATTAAGTTAAACTTACGTAACGTGGTACGTCTCTACATAACACGTAGCTTCAATCAATAAAACTTGCTTTTAATGCTGTTCCAAGAATGATTTTGGATTTTAGTCAATCCGTCGGGGCTAATTAATTAGGTCATCAATGGAATAGATTAGCGGAACTGTTATGTGGAATTGATAAAAACGTAGACGCATAGCTTATACTATTCGGGCTCGTTAATCTATCTGAATTAATGTTCGTATGGAATTTAAATTAGAATATAAGACCTGAAACGAGCGCAGTCAAGATAAATGTAATAAATAATTTATTTAGGCTGCACCGGTTGACACGTATCCATATGTTCCAATTTATATTCATCTATCAAGACTAAATTTGATTTAACGTTCGCTCGAAATATCCGTATCTGAACGTTATTGCAAGTTTAAGAGGGTTCGGCAGGCAAGAGTTCATGAAACGTAATATCGAGGAAGGCAATGCAATTTTACAAGTCCGGTAAGGCACGTCCCCCGGAATCGTGCAAGAACGTAGATCGAAGGTAGTTAATGTACCGACGATCATGAAATTCCTTTCTTTCCCTCACAGTGACGCAACTACGAAGGTCTTTCTTTCTAGCAGCCATCTTGAAACCGTCCACGTTATTACGTCGGTCCGGTTTCTTTCATGCCTGTCAGGAATCGACCAGGGATAAAACATTGAAAGCACTTCGTACATCGCAAGAGCACCTTTCTTTAACAGCGTCTTCCTTATTTATAGCTATTCTTTATCCTGAAGTTATTAGGAAATATAAAAGTCATACCGCGAGCAGTATCTCTCATAAATTGTGCCTGGATGATGGGCGGTGGCCGTGACTGTGTATCAAGCATCATGCGGGTTGGAAACCATTTTGGAATTTGATTGATGGTTGTCCTAATGAATCACGGTTCGATGGAAACCGTAAACGCCCCTCCTCGCGTTCTTGGATATCATCAAACCAGCAATGTTGAAGGAATTCGCCATCTACACGAAAATGGATATAAATAGGATACATTGAGTATTACAGCAAAGACGTGTACCTTGAATCCGCCATTGATTATATGCCGATTCTTTGACTGAGTTATCGTTGTCGTTCGAGACACGTATTGTAGCTGGGTGTATTACCTGGGTACTAGACTATTCAGGAACAACACAAAGGCTCGACGTAGATGCGCTCGATACCGGACTCGTGATGCACGTCGAGCCAGAAAAAAGTGACAAAGAACCGTAACATATGAGTTAGGTAGGTGAGGCTTACTTAGAGACTTATGAAAGGGGAACCAAAAACCAGCTTTTAGGGATCTTAGCAGAAAATGCCAATCTTATCTGTGACGGCGGCAAAGTACCGTAAGACGTCTCTAGGAGGGAGCCGAAGGGTAGGCACGATCGAAAATCCTCTTAATTAACCGAGCTCAATGAGCCAATAATCAGTAATATTTCCGAGAGTTCCTTTTGTTCCGAATCCTTCGATTCGTGTATTTCTCATGGACAGAAAATTCCGAACAAAGAACTGATACCCGGTACACAAGGCGAAAGACTGTGCTGACGCGAATGCCGTTAAAACTCATTACTCATTTCAGAAGAATCTTTCTAATTGCATCTTGCTTAATTACTCGCCACGTTTACAATGCGAGAATTCAGCGGCACTGGTGAGAAACGAGGTATCCAGCCAGAAGCTACGATGCAAACATCGTGTGATGTAATACGTGAATCTGTGAATTCGTAAATAAGCTGCTATTGGCCAAATCGGCAAAAGAACCTCGGAGTAACGGATTATCTGTATTCTGTTAAAAGACGTTGCTGAAATTACTTGTGAGATCTGATAACATAATAGGTATGGCAACCGTCTGTCGCTCATTGTCTGCCTCTCGAATCAATACTTCATGTGGGTGTGCTGTTCCTACTCCAGCTAGCAAATACAAACGTGTTTGCTCATTGCCTAATAATCACTTACCTGAGGCTACCTTCGTGATCGTTATCTCGGCATCCTCGATTTCATTCTCGTGCCTCGAGAATTCGTTGCTTTCAAGAATATGCTCGCCTGGTTCTCTTAGCCGAACAAAGGCGCCCGCCCTATCTGACGGGTTTACATAAAGCGCACGTACAAATTCTCTGCAACGAAGAGATTGTTGCGAAGGGAGCGTGTAGGCCGGTTTCTGAGCTCTTCAACGATATACGTACAATATTTAAGTATTGTATGCGTGTTTTAGTATATGCATATTGTATATATTAAAGGAAAGTTCCTTTTCTATGAGAGACGTTTAATGTTTCAGAGGACTTCCTTGCGGCGTTCAACCTCCTGAACCTGTACCTGATCCAGACGGTGACAAACTGGCCACGATAGCTGCTCGATTTAGTTACTTTCAAGAGAAGAGAGGACCTCCTATTGCGGCGAAGATAGATCTTCGACGTAACATTAATCCACCGGCGAGATACAAAAATGCAAGACCTACCGTGAGACTGAGACCGAGGCAGGTTCTTTGTAGCAAGTGCAGATCGATCTGCAATGAGAACAGTGAGAACGTTGACGTCAGTCGCAAGAGGAAACACGAGGCTCAAGCGCATCCTCAGCCGACAAGAAGAAGCGATCGTCGTTGCGCTCAACAACAGCCACAGACCCAAAAGAATCAAAGGAGTTTGTTTTCGCAAAGTCAGTCGGACAATACCTCGCAACAGTCGGCGAAGATTCCTCTCAGTCCGGTCGCTGATTCCTCGAAGATGACGCCAAGCCTCATTCCTAAACTCTCTAGGCTTCAGCCCAACGAGATAAGCAGCGCCATGCAGTCAGTAGGTGAGTACATGCCTCCTACTTTATGGATGGAATGGTTGCTACTTATATGCTAGGAATACTTGATGAGTCGGGGAAGTATTCTCGACCTAGAAAATATGAGAAGTCTTGGTGCTTATGTGTCATTTGAAGATGAGTGCACTTTACTGGAAATTGTGCAGAGGCATTATATATGTATAAGAAAAGGATAGTGAGAAATGGTGAAGATAAGTGGAGAAATGTATGGCATTATTTTCGTAGGTAAAGTTAAAATGGCTTCCGGAGTACAGTCTGCTTATTGGACGAGGAGTGAAGAGGATTCGTCCAGGAATGCCGAGGAACCCATGGAGAGTCGTGCAGAACCAACGGAATTGGACAGCAATCCATCAACGGCTTACTGTGCGACACCTCGTCGTCTTAGCAGTTCTTCAGTGGAGAGTGCTAAGGTTCCTGATGAAGATGACAAAAAGACTCTGGCAGCGGCGGATTCCACCATGAGGTTAAGAACTGGTCGTATACCGAGGAAAAAGAGATCAGTCGGTTCTATGGAGGATCTGTGGGACGAGTCTGTTTTCGAAGACCCTACGAGAACGGCCAGGACAACCCCTGTTATAAAGATATCATTCGGGGCCCAGGGCGAAGGTACTGTTTTGAAAATACCTTCCAAGCTTCAGAATCCGTATGACCAAGAAGGTGATACGGATACCGAGGACACGCAGGCGGAAATGGAGGCAGATCCCTTGGAATTTCCTAAAAGTCTAGAGAATGATTATGAGTATCAGGAAGATGGAGAGAATGGTCAGGAACAATTGGATCCACAGAAACAGGGCGTGAAGGATGCAAGTGCAAAAGCTGCTAAACGTGCCTTGAAGAAGGCAAAAAAAGAAGCAAGAAGGAAAATGTTAGGAGGCGTGTCACCAGCAAGATCACCCTGTAACGGCTCACCCAGGTAAGATACTCCAAATTTCTTGGCTATCGTACAGTTCAGCGATATGCTGGGACCAATATGCAGCTGAAGAAGCTTGCTTTTGCTAGGTACAACCCAACTTTCGACCCTTTGTCCTATCATCGTCGTAAACACAAAGTCAAGCACAAGAAGAAGCACAAGGAGGAACGCAAGCACAAGAATCAGCCACAGCCACAGCAACCCGGCGAAGAAGCAACGGTAACGGATGCGCCACAGCAGCAACAAAACTGGGACGTGTTACCAGGTGGAGACTCTTCGTACACGGCCATCAAAGAACAGTGCCTCAAACAGAAATTATCCATATCCCTCAAAAGGCTAAATACTAATGCGTATGCACGATGCGACTATCCCGTGAGCAATGCTTCTTCCGGATGTAAAAGTCCTGGTGCAAGTAGCGACGAACTAAGCGAACAAGAACCTGAAGTAGATGCCGGTGAGACCGCTCCAGACTTTCCACCTCCTGCACACCCACTAGTGATGCGCTTAGCAGCAACCCCTGTCGCGCACTGTCTCACAGCCAGTGGTAGAAGAATGGATGTCGGAGATGTCGTATGGGGTAAAATTCATGGTTTCCCCTGGTGGCCTGGAAAGGTATAGACTTCTTCATTCGTCTGAATTATCATTGATCCTCTGTCCATCATCATCATATCAATACTGTATTTTTCCATCAGGTGCTGAGTATTACTGTATCCTGTAAAGAAGATGGATCGTCATCAGGACCACAAGCGCATGTAGCGTGGTATGGATCCTCGACGAGTTCTCTGATGTCATGTGATCAGCTCAGTCCGTTCCTCGAAACATTCAAAGTACGTTCATCAGGCTTCTACTGTACTATTGATTTTCATTGTAAGATCAATCCATTTCATCTATATTTTTAAAAATTCTACAGACACGGTATAACAAGAAAAAGAGGGGTCCGTACAAAGAGGCTATTCGGCAGGCTCAAAGTGAAGCACGGAGTCAAATCACACCGAGTACGACCGAGAGTGTTTTAAATGTATGTGGATCACCACGAGAGGTTAATGTTCTCTCGTAAGAGTGCTCTCCGAAGCCTACCCTTTACTGCCGGCAACTCGTTGATCAGAAGAGCAGCGAGTCGGAATTGTAATGTAAAATACATTTTGTACATAATAACTAGCACTAATGGTATTAATTATTGGTCGATGTTCTGTGCAAGTCGCGTTATTGTCAAAAAAGTACGGTTTAACGATACGCGTACTGTAAGAGATTCGCGTTTGCTTTGTCGCACATGGAAATAACACAAATAAGTGTCAAGGCAGAGTAAAATAAGGAAGAAGTGACGGGCTACAAACGATTATCGAAATATCTTTAGGATTCAAATTTTCAGAAGAGAAGAAAACGTCCGATAGCTCATCTTTATTCGAATCCTAATCATTAAAGTGGACATTGTTATTGACGCTTACGCGATAAGAAATCGACATGTTTAACGGCTGTTCCTCCATGTTTATATTTTATAACGGCCGAACCAAAGTTCTTTATTTCTTATGTTCACTTTCCATAAGTAATAACTTATACATATTAGCCTGAATTTTCTCAATTGCGTTGTTACACTTTGATTTTGTGCTATTCTGTTAAATTAGCTTTTTTATATATTTGTTCTGTTGTCTATCACGATCGTTGTAATAGTTTTTCTTGAGATTTGCCGATCTCGTGTTTTTACGCTTCGTGCCAAGTCACTGCCGTATAAAAATAGAGCCATGCGTTCATGATGATTCATCGTTAATTAGTGATTAAATGAATCACAGTTCACCTTAATGATCGATCGATATTGGCTCCGTGGGTTTGACTTTCCTGACGAGGTGCATTCGCGCTCCTCGTCACATTTTCATTCCGATTACGAGATTCTCACCACTGGTTTCAGAACCTGCCGCGTTTTATCGCAATTGCACAATTCAAGACTAATGCAGTTTCGTGAAGAGATTCCCCGAGATTTTTGTACTTTTCTTGGTAAAAGTCTCGCTGCGACTTCTTAACGTGCCGTTACTTTATCGCTGCTTATTATCGATCTCCAAGCCAAGCCTTAATCCGGCCTGTAATCGTACTACCTTCTTATCAATAAGTAGTCAGTTCTATCACGGATTCACTCGGGTAGTCGTCCCGGTATGCAATCCTTCGTGGACAGATAAAATACGTGTATATATATATGAAGTGAAATTTTCAAAATTCTATCAAGAAATTATGTTCGCGTGTGTGAAAAATATCAGCGTCATTCTGAGGATACAAGGTAACGGCATGTCGAAAAGTTGTATATGGTACAGTTAAGCAAGTTACAAAATGAAAAAAGAAGAAATCTAATAATTCTTATATAGTATATATATAACATTGTAAGAGTATAAAGACGCATAGATTTTCTCGTCTAACGAGAACATTTAGCGCAGTCGACCCGGCCGTTTCGTAACGAATGGCGAAACAGACAAATCCTCATAAATAAATTAAGAGCTGCAAGGTATCTCTCGACAGTCAAGCCAGTCTGTGAGAGGAGCCTCAAGTGCATATGTACCTACGTACATACGATACGCTTAAAAAAGTTGCGAGAAAACGTGAGACGTCTAAGTTCTGTGTATGCGTGTGAATTGAGGACAGTGTTTCGTTCGTCATGTATGAAAGTGATATAAGGAAGAATGATGTACTAGTTATGATTGCGTGATTGTATGATTTATTTCTTTTAAAAAATGTGAAGAAAAAAAAAGTATTTAGAGTGGTAAACGTACACGTAGCATTCCCAGCATGTATGTATCAAATGACTTGCGTCATCGGTCGACAGGAACGAGTCAGTCATCACAAATGATCAGGATTTTTCGTGGAAACAGGTTTAAGGAGGAAAGTTCCGGACGATTTAGATTCGAATTTGAATATTGCGATTGTTCGATTTATCAAGAGCCATTGAATTTCGAATTTTCTTCTTTTTCTTTTTATTACAGAAAATTCAAACACTGGCTCTCGTGCTTTTAGCAAATTTCGTTGTGAGAATAATGATCGAGACGTTTGGTTAAACGGTAACTGTTTTAATTCTTCAAATGATATTTCGGATGCGACTTTCTTATGCGAGCGTTATTATTATTATTACGATTATTGCTATTTTATTATTATTAATATTATTATTATCAATACGGTGTACTCGTCGTTGATGAAACGTTTTAAGTAACTGTGATTTTTCTCAAATGTTATATATATATATACATATACATATATTATATGTATATTATGTATATGTATATACGCAATATATATATACATACATATATTATACGTATATTAATGATTTCTACGCATAATATAAAACATGTTTCAATGTCGCTGTGTTTATACGAATTGTAGCTTTTCTAGAATAGCATATCTGTAGGTTTAAATAACGCGCGAATCCTCGCCAGTTCGTTAAGGATTTTTAATTGTTGTTTAGGATATAATGGATTGTGTATGAATGATATATCGATGCATACGACTGTGCAGGTCAGGTTATCCTGTTCTACTGTGAGGTGTTTTTTGCTTTCTATTATATTCGACAGAATTTCATGGGCTGTTCCTAAATCCCGTCGACTTGGAACGTCGCGCTAGCTGTGCATCGACGAAATCTCCGCCCGTGAAGTGTCAGACGAGAATTCGCCCAATAAAAAAAAGTCAGTCGTACTTTAATCTCTCGTTTCGACTTTGAATGAAGAAAAAATAAAAGTTCGTTCTCACGACAAAGTGTTCATGTTTTCAGAATTACACGTTGTGTGTGTGTGTGTGGGTGTGTGTGGGGGTGTGTGTGTCAAAGTACCCGCACCAGAGTTGTACCTCAAGATGAGGAAAAGAAAAAAAAAGAAGAAAACTGAAAAACAGATACAAATTTGTGACCGTCTTGTAATGAATGTTGTAAGATCATGTAGCAAGGATTTATTCAAGTCCATATGCTAGTATATATACGTGTGTAACGTGTATTTTTTATACTTTGCTGTTAGTTCTTCTGGTACTTGTTTACGGTGGACGCATTCGTACCTTGGAATCGTACGTTATCGAATTCCTGACTGTATATTGAGGATTATCAAATTCGTTTTTATTTTTTGACTGGTTGGGAAAAGTCGTTTTAAAGTCTTGATCAAAGACGGTACGAATTGGATAGGTACGAGCATCATCGAACAGTACACTGTCTTCCATTTAGAATGATTTGTTTTTTAAACCCACCTGAAAATTATAATTGCCTATGGTACATTGCATGCACTGTACATTTCACTACGTGCGTGTATAGTTGACAAAGACGATGGTTGATTTACACGTCAATGCACTTTGTACGATAAAGTTCTTATTTAGTACGTATAAATAGAGTACGGCGAGAATCGAGCCGAGATGTAGCAGGAAAAAGAGTGCGATGGAGTAAGGGGGAAAAAAAAAAATGTAAGAAAAATGAAAAAAGTGAGCCTTACAACATTTCGATTTGTAAAAATTATAAAATATACTTTTCTTCATAACTTCAGCGAGGGTAACTATTTTCATAGTAATTGCCAGTCCTTCCCATCCAGTATAAAATTATCGTGACAAGTGACGTACTGATAATTCCATAAACCCTACTTCATCCGAATACCCAGTTTTCGTTGTCTCCATATGGCGGTGACAAAATTCAGTTGCTCAGCGGGTCCCTCGATTATGTCGTTTCGCGCAATTCGCGTGGGCGGGTTTACAGGGAAGGATGCGCGAGCTCGCGACGCCATATCCTGATAACCATTATCAACCCTGGAAGACAGTATCACGTAAACAAGGGAAAGCCTACTAGCCGTATTGAAATTCGTGGCCGTGAAAATCCGCAAGATGTACGGCAGTGCAGTGCGGGTTGGCTGAAGTAAGTGACTCGAGAATGTTGTCAGCGAGGTTGTTAAGAGTCCTCCAGGGTGTCGATCGATGAGGTTCATGCGAGAGGCCGGCTTCGAAGAGAACCCTTAGCGCGGGTTTTTATATATCTAACGTGGAGAAGCCAAGGGCTATTGTGCTGTAGAGATATATAGCGAAAGAGATAGGAATGGAGATAGAGGCTGAGAGGGAGAGAGAGAGAGAGAAACTATGAAAGCGTCTACATGGGTGTAGTAGACACAATCTAGGTCATGGGGGGAGACACTTGAACCATTCTCCAACAGTGAACATGAACGTTGTGCCGTCGTCGTGACGCTTCGACACGTCGCGACGCTTACAGAAAAACCGAATTTTCGGTGAAAACTCATCATCCCCAACGTTGGCTTCTGCGCATACACGACACGTTCGATCCTACACTGCGCAAAGTGAAGTGTAGAGCTTTCGAAGCCACCCCTAGTCAGTCCGATGTAGAGGGTAGCTGTGCTTACAATAGAGACTGCTGACAGTGCTGGAAAGATCCTCCGCGTTAGTATCCCGTGCTGGTCGCGAGAGATGGGTCGTATTTCTTTAACGTGGGGTAGGATATACATACTTATTATTTTGGTGTGTCAGTGACTTTGACTAGAGGGTTGGTCTTTATTGGTCTCTATCCTCGTTTGATGAGCAGGGGGTTGCACTGATTGTATAGGAGGCACTCGTGCGGTCCAATTTGTCCATGTGCTTTGGGAATATTGCACTTGATTTTAATTGGCTATTACTGCACAATTATCTGCTATCTGTATCCTATACAGATATACATTAACGTATATTGGGATTGCTGGTATAGCGTGCTTGAAATATGTTTGTCACGAAAGGAAAATAAGGAGGAGGCAATTAAATAAAGACCGCATGACCTCATATGTTATGGTTTACAGATAATAATGATACACATGCTGTCCGAGGACGCTCACAGATATGCCCAAATAAAGCGCAAGAGCGTAGCATTTCTCACGAGTTTGTTTAAAACGAAAAAATTGGCTTCAGGCATGAAGATCGAGGACGAGGAAATGGAACGAGCGCCGAGAATCGAGACTCCTGGTAAACATGCAAATTATTATACTTTGATTTTTTCTCGGTTACTCTTGCTTTCCCTTGGAACAAACGCAGACTGGTATTATTCATTTCTAGCCGTAATTTCCACATCGTGTCATCGGAGTGGTGAACACGACAGTGTCGTAACGAGGATACCGTCGACCCTGAGTGTAGCTGCTGTGGATGTCGTTGTAGCCTGCCAGCCATCGCCATCGCACTCTATCCTTACATTGACACCGGGAAGGACTAGGAATATAGATCAGGATATGGAAGCTCTAAGGCTGAGTCGCCAAGACAATCCATTTTTACAGGTTTGTTCTAAATTGAGGTTATGGTCCTTGTGGTCATCTTTGTACATTATAAAAAAATATTCTAATACAAGTTCATGACGCTTTTCTAGGTCCTGGCCAGCAGGGAGAGTCTAGTGGAATCCATTGAGGAGTCTGAATCCGACGACGCCATCCTAATGTCTCAGGTATATCAATTTCGTTAAGTTTAATTGTTCCTTGTATACCAACCAAAGAATCACCCACTGAGCGTCTAACTTCATTGATGAATCAGGAGCTGGGAGACGCAGATCCGCTGACTCTGGCCCAAGTGCACGAGCACCTAGTTCGTAGTCCACCGCCGGCGTCCTGGTCAAATACACAAGTCTTTCATTTTCCGCATCAGAATAATTTGGGAAAGTCAGATGCCAGTCCGCATTTCACTCATCATCACAAGAGCCCATCAAAGACGCCCATTCATCGGGGTATGGAGAAGGAATTATCTAAAAGTGAACCATCCAATGATATAAGAGGTATGGATTCAGTGAATAGGAATTAATTAAATTCCATAACGAAAATGAGTTTAATGAATATTCGCGTGATAGGTAATATCAGTTAATTCTTGAAAACTCCAAGTCATTTGGTACAGATACTTCGAGCCTCGACCTTGCCTGATGAACTACCGTTTATTTTTCTACCTTAAACTCATTCTATTTTAATTACTTTAATCAAATTCACCAGACGTGGGAGTGGCGTGTACGATAATATCGCATTGTATATACAGACATAGAAGAAGCTTTTTCTGCTATATCGAAATATCAACCGTAGACCCTATAGTGATCCTAAGTTATATTAAGCGTCAATCAATAAATTGATCTTTATAATTTGTATGGTTCTACAGACGGATATACATATACGGACGTGCGTATGAATGATAAATGCTGTATATAATATTATACGTACCATTCTCATGAATCGACCAAGCGACAACATTCTTCCGTCCTATTGATGCATATTTAACAAACCATTTCCATCGTACTGAAAAGCTTACAAGAAAAAAAAACATATACATAAATAAGCAAATATATGTTAATTCGTACTTTCACGAAGGGTAGGTTTATAATAATTGATACATTTTTTTTTCAGATAGACACTCCCACCCTTTCTCATTACTGAATCCAACGCCAATTAGATCTCTTTCTGAAGTTCGACGTCTTCACAGATCAGCCGATGACAATGTACAGCTGATGTCGTCAGAGTAAACCCGATTCGCAATCCGCGATGAAATGCGGATTGTGACGATAATTAGCGTTCGAATGAACCGTGAAACGTTCGCCTGTATGATTCTTATTGGATTTCTTCATGACGATTTGCGTGCCCGGGTACAGCGTGCAATTAAGTAAAGGATGTTGAGGTACATCGTTAGAAGATTCAGAATTATTAAAGGCCAATGGAGGTTCGTTTGTTTATTAATTAAAAGCAAATCTCGATACGCCCATATTATACAATATATACGATCAGAACGTACAGTGAGCCCAGAATAATTTTACTCTTTGAAAAATAGAGATTGAAAAATCATAGGCTGGTCAAACCGATCCGCTAGTCTTAATCAGGCTCGTGAATAGAAAAACTAAATGAGAGATGAATAACGAGCCGACTAGATGGCAGCACGTGTTATGATAATTAGGCGCTAAAAACGGTCGTTCATGAATTAATATTGCACAGTATCGTATATAATGTTACTACAAGATCTTAATGAGTTACGATCTAGAGATCTAAAATCGGCGATCGGTAATACCTAGGACGTCAAGCGGGTGTCGTCATGACTCTTGCGATTAGCTGGGCCTATTTTAGTCTTTGTAAGCCGACTAGCCGCGTGTCACGAGCGCTCTCTAATAAATAATATCATAATGATATTCCAGTGGGTTAAACGTCAAACTCATAGAAGCTAATCGACTTTATACTGTCTATACCAACGTTTGTCCTAGTGCTTACGCGTAATCGCGTACTTGGATCCGACTGTGAATATTACGCCTGTACTGTACTACGTATACAGTATATCTAACATGCATAGGAACCCACCTTAAATGAATACTGCGCTTATATCAATGTACAAGGACTGGGATGGTGGGTTAATGTACATACATAGAGGGTCACTACGTGTATTAAATGCGAGAGCCTTATAATTGCCTACAGTCTTTTTTGCGTGGTTAATAAATTAGTGAGACAAAAGAATTTTGCGAATTTGTATTGAAGTCGCTTGGTCATAGATGGGCGATACTGTTACACGTGTTTATTTGCAAGCCGAGATAGCATTATCGCATTCGATAACAGGACATGGTCTACGTTGTAAAACGAAGAGAAAAAAATGGCACCCAGTTCAAGCGACGTATTCTTTCGGTTTACTAAATATTCCTGTACTTCACCTATGAATTTATCCATGGGAATATACTGCGCTTTTTATTTGGACTTAGCGTATACACAGTGTACTGTTTCGTCGCGTCTAGTCGATAACAGAGACTGCGTTTAATTTGTCAATGATAATTTTTAGTGGACTTTTTAGACCGCGATTGTTGGTCGCTGTAAACCGTTGTGCGACTTTCGACATTTGTTGCGCTTAGAGCGGTTTACCATGAGAAATTATGATGATGTAATTGATAATGATAAAATGAATTTAAAAAAAAAAGACTTTTAGTCAGGTACGCGTGCGGCTCTGAAAATGCAAGTATTGCACGGAGAATTTGTAATGAGTTGTAATATAGGTAATTCATGAAAATTGACACGAATAATTAATCTAATAGGAAAGTGTATTGGGATTCTGCGCATCTTTGAATATGAAAGTGGAGCTTTTATGTATTATACAAAAAAAAATTCCCTTTGCGCATCGATTGTACTTTTAATCTTGTTCGAATTTCTCTATCGCAATTAAATTGTTAAACAACGGATACGATTTCTTCCCTCGTGTCTCTTATTGCCTTGGGCTTTTCGATCATAGGATCGTTGCTTGGGATAGATTGATTGAATTAACAAATCAGGATCGTATCATTTTGTAAATAAGATTGCGACGATTTATCCTTCTCTCAATTTCAGACTCTCTCTCTCTTTAATTATTCTTGTCATGAGATGAAAGGAGATGCTGGGAAATCGTATGGCATACCATGTAGCAGGGTTTATACAAATATTAAAAGGTAGGGACTAAGGAAAAGGGAACTTAGAAGATTACAAATTAGAGTCCAATTGACTTGGCCAATGAGAATTGAGATTAATTATTATATATTATATTGTATATTCGCGTACGTTAGAATGTAAAAGAATGTTTCAAGCGTTCGTGTAGGAGTGAAAGAATCAATGGTATTTAAGGGGAGAGATATTAAATGCATAAAAAAATTTGAGAAACAAGTATAAATATTTGAGAATAATTTATTAAGAGCCAAAATGGGAAAACAAAGTGGAATAATTACACCAGAAAGAATTATTTTATTCTAGTCAAGTTTCTCATGAAAAATTGTACCAATTCATTTGTATGCTACTACCATCGTACTACTAAATCGTAATAGCTATAGAACATCGCATGGTTCTCAACAGGAGAAGATATCTTTCTTCTCCTCCTTGCAATTAACGTACAGGAAAAAGATGGCCTATTTACTTGTACATCATGTTATCTTGTCTGCGCTCGGCCAAGCGGAATGCACAAATTGTATTTGAAACTGAAAATCTATAATTCAACATGGTGCTCCGAAAAAGTGTGCACATCCTAGATGGGTAACAGGCTGAATATTATTTCACGTATAATATCGAACATATTTGTTAATAATAAACATAATTCGATTTCAACTACTGTACCGTCTATTACATGAAAATAACTTCGGACTCTCGTATACGTAACATAAGTTACGATTTATTTTCCGGTTGTACGTATGTCACATTTAAAGCATTTACGTTCGTTAAATATGTATATTGTTTTTCATTAAACGAAAAGTTACAAATAAAAAAAGAAATATATTTGTGTTACTGTAAATCGTTTTTATACACGTTTATTCGCCTGCTTCCTGTCAGTCGTTTATTTTAGGCTCATTTTCTCCGCGAGGCAGAAAATTCATCAGAATTTTATCTCTCTTAATTGTATAATGTTTTTACTTAAATTTTTTATTATTTTATTTCTTGACCTATCACTTCAAGCCGCATCTCGTTCGTGGGTGCTTTTCAACTTTTTACCAAGTTATAATTAAACTACGAAGCGTTGACTTGTATTGCGAAGGAATCGAACGAATCGTCCAGAACTTTTATTATTTCTTTTTCCCTCTAGTAATATACACGCTTGGGTAATCAGATAGACCGGGGTAGAGTAGTGAGGTAGAAGAGTTTCTCTGTTTCTCATTTATAACTTTCGAGAGGTTGAACAAGGTGATTTCCTCGTCGAAAAGAATGGTTCTGACGGTTTGAAACTTTTATGAAAGTTCTTTAATTTTTATGAATTTCCTCACAGCCATTGCAAGTGTACTTACATTTTTCCATTCTTTAATCCAGCGTCGAGAAAAGATACTTTCACGCAATTATGTGCAACGATACCGTAACGCTATGTTTTATACACACAGATATACATATACATATATAAATTCCTCCTAAATGTAACAATTGATAAAGACAAACGATACTGCCAAGAATATATAATGTGAGACAAATTTTAATAAATTTAATTGAAATAAAATATTATGTTAATAGTTCCTATTAAAAAAGTCTAAAATATTTATTATACTCATTTAGTTCACATATACACGGTCTATGTAGACAGACATAATAAAAGTGCAAGATTAGGATAAGGAAATTCAGAGTTTTCCAAACAGCACAAGGAAGTCCTGTGGAAATTCGATGGATACTTTAAATGGATATCCCGGACGTCCTATGGACGTTCTGATAAGGTCTCGGGCCTGCCTCTGAATATCCTGAGGAGGTGCAAACGTCCGTACATTCATGATCCTCCGGACATCCTAAGGAAAACGTACTGGACATGGTTAGGCGCTTTATAGGATTTTTACAGAAGGCTTTTGTACCTACCCCAGAGAAATACTTCTTTCACGTGTCGAGTTGTACATTAGGAATTTATCACGTGAAAACTCCAAGTTAAATTAGAAGTCGGTAAGTATGCAAAGGCTGAGTTATCCTAGACTACGAATCTGGTAGGAATATCCGTATGTACTGAACTCGCTATTCTCTATCAGATTAGTCACACCATCCAGTTAACGTGTTATTACGTTGATTCTAATTTAATGTATATTCTTGTAATTGAACCACGATGCGGTTATTAAATTCAATCCAATGACATCGACGGATTTTGTTAACGGTCGAAATCAGTCGATGCGATTGGCTAAAATTTAATAAACGCAACCGTGGTTCAATTATGGAATATACACTCACTTGTATCTAGAACTCTATATAAATTTATTTATTTATTTTCTGTAATTAAAATTTAAAAAAATATATGAAATCAAATTTATATAATTTTTCAAGGACGTCCTGTCGATAATTTTAGAAAAAGATTTTTTAAGTTTATACAATACTAAATGCTATAACGTACCTGGACGATGTGATATATGAGACGATGTGATATTGGAGAGGTATTAAGACGTAATGATTTGACAAACAGAGACAAGATGTTGCTTAATAATACACAAATTTTATTTTCCGTAGATTCGAAGAAATTATTGAAAACAGAACGGTCGCAATATGAATAGTTACAAGTAATATGTACAATAATCATTTTTTTTTGTCAGTTTATTCTTACCTCGTTGGTTAATAATAATAATTAGTGACAATTAATAATAATCATAATGATCTGTACGCGGAATAATAATAATTCATAATTTATAAATGATAATAGTCGCAATAATCATACTCATAATCAATGTAACTGTAATGATAATTCATAATAATTCATAATTAATCAATTAATGCTTTAATAATAATAAGTGTAATAATCAATCAATAATGACGAGCAATCATATCAATATTTCGTACAGTCACTTTGCGATGGAGGTTCGACGGTTGGCACCCGACCGACCGAAAATCATTGACATATATAGAAGAACGTACCATTTTTCTTTCATTTTTCTTTTTTAATTTAATTCGCCCTCGTGCCTTACTGCTAAGGGCGAACCGGCGAAAAAAAGGGACTCGTGATTCTTTCGATATCCGGTCAGTCGCTCATCACTTCCGTTATCTTAGGCGCACATCCCATATTATTAACACACGTAAAACGGTTCGCCGTCAACTTTCGCACGGTAAATGTTACATAATAATATTATATTCACTTGCTTTTTTTTTGTCGCATCTCCTTAAATCATAGTTACAACGTTATCATTACAAACGTGAAACTGGTACTTTTTTTTTTGTTAATTCATTTTTTTTCCCACTAAGCATTCTCTACTATTGATTAAATGCTCTTAGTGCCAGAGCCACGTAGATGTTTTTAGCGGCTCCTTTATTATATATATATTTTTTTAATTTCATTTTCATCATCAGTAGTACGCATTTTCGGACTCGCGTCCCGACGCGAAGCCCCGCAGCAACATTGTTCGCCGTCGCGAAAGTCATTGTTGGCTGACGCAAATAAAAGGCAGAAAAGGTAACAATTCAAAAAAAAAGGATAAAAATAGGATAAGCATTGGCCACGTGGCACGGACACAACGACTGAGAAAAGGACCGCTCTTTTGCTCTGAAGGAGTGTCAACGTGTTATTTCCGTTGACCAACCACGGAAAGGTGGTATCAGTTACTTCCGGTGGACGCAGGGATGTAATAAAATAAGAAAGAGATTTAACCAAGAAAAAGAAAGGCACGATGAATATGCGAAAACAAACGTTATATCCAAGGTGCGAAATGATTTATGCGACTCCGACGGCGACGCTCTGTGGGCGTTTGCGAAGCTTTATAACGAACGTAGGAATTTTGTTGATGCGTCGGGCCGCGAGAGAATCTTATTTCTTATGAATCCCTCCGACCAAAAAGAGACACGAACGCTTGTTTTCTTGTGTCGAACATAGTCGACATATTTTACGTATGCTCGTTCGTGTTTCTTCGCGTCGTTGTACACCTTTTACTTTTTTTGGTTTCTTTTTCATTTTCGTCGTACAACTCTTTTTTTTTTTCATTTAATATTCGTTTATAGTACTCATCTAAACAATCAAAGCAGCAAAAATGTTTCGAGGAAAAATTGTTTTTTTTTTTAAACGGTGAAAAAAAATAATAATACCCACAATACCTCTCGTGTGTCCCATTGTGTACACATTTATATATACATATATAATTGTATTATATATATATATTTATATATATATATATCGTGATTATTTTTTCTCGAGCATTCGGTGTATCTGGTCGCGCGTCGTGTATTAGATATTAATTAGTCCCGGAAATATGTCAAATCGGATACTGCGCGCGCATTCCGAAGATCGGTTTGAGCGAATGAGCGCGTGATGTCAGTGACGTCATTAAATTTTAGCCGTTCAAGAACAGCTCAGATCGGAGAAAGGGAGAAAGAGAATTTTGAGAAATTTAATGTATATCGAATAAGAGGTGTCCTGGAATTATTCGAAATACTTTTTGGATCGATTCGCAAGCGAGCGACAGAAGACACGTGACGCGCGACCTAACGTCAATCGCACCGAATAAGCACGATCCTCTCTCTTCCTCTTGAACTGTGTGTGATTTGCATCAACTAAGTTTTCATCCATTGTTATTATTATTATTATTATTCATTTTCATTATCCCTTAATCCTTATTACAAGTACAGTAGTAGTAGTAGATTTTCATTTTTTTTTTATTTGTTTTTATATTTAAGATTTTTTTTATCTTTTAGTTCTGGTTCTGATAATCTAATAGACATCTAAAAATAACACCCATTTTTTTTCATTATTATTTCATATTTGTATTTCTTAGTTTTCTGTTATTCAATCAAGTATTACTTAAGAATCCTTAAACGTTAGACTTGGGCCACGTCGCGCGCGAAGGAGACCCGTGTGTGCTGGCCTTTGTGAAAATTGCAATGTCGCCAGTTACGGCCGAGTGAGCTAAGCGCACCGATCCTGGGAAAAAGAAAACTTATGACGCGGATCACTCCAAAAGAAAAGATCCAACGCGAGTTAGATCTTCTCGCAAATTCGCCCACTTGGTACCTGCCAATTATTCACAATCATTTATCATTATTCTAATTCCTCAATCAACCTCTAACAATGATCCCTCTGCGCATGTCTCTTCTGCAAATTTCCTCAAAAAAAAAAAAAGAGGTACACTTATATAGATACATATATTACATTTTATGCATATGCTCAAAAACATATATATATGTATATATAATTGCACCTCTTTTAGGCATAAACTCTTAAACGATATAGAGGGGTACGCTTTGCGAAAAAGGTGATGCTTGCTCCTTTTATCATTATCGTTACTATTACTATTTATTATTAATTATTAATTATTATTATTATTATTATATTATTATTAAGGGCACTCCAGGTATCCTCCGCGACGCAAACGATGTGTACCGTGTGATTACACTTGTATTTATTCTAGCGGCTGGAGTTACAGGTTTTTTTTTTTTCATTCGTTTATCTGTGTCAATACTGTATCAATTCATATTGCTGCTGTGTGATCATCTGTGCCCCGTTTTTATTATCCCTTTTTTTCCCCCATATTTTTACTCCCATTCTCTTTCTCCCCGTCTGGCTATGCTCTTGTTTCAACTTTTCTTTTGACCCTCCTACCTTCTTCTCCCTATCTGATCAGTCAATCTCACTTAAAATATCCTCGCATCTACGATGACGATTGATCTTGACACATCAAATTTCTAACTTACTCATCCACGTAAAAATTACGGTACGCGTCCTTCTGGTTTGTGTGTTATGCGTCTCTTTCTCTCTCTCCCCTCTTCATTTCGCTCTCTCTCTTGTAATCCGAACTCCCCGTGCCGTTTTCGTGTATAAGTGTAATATACCTCTTCTCATATTGTGTTTCATTAACTTACCGCGCGTATTGTATTTGAGAAAATGTTCTTTTCATCCCTTCATTTCGTTAGCAACACGTAAAAGGTTCTCGTCGTATTATAACCACCGTTGGGTTTACAATTTCCAACTATATATCAACTCGGTTGTATCTGCCTTTCTTTTTCTCTATCCTTTGCCTATACTCTCTAAAGTCATGACTCTATCTCTCTCACTCTCTCGAGCCTGGTCGTCGTCTATCGCTCTGCTCAGATCTGAATTATCTCGCAGATTGTTAATTTTTGTTTTTTAATTTTCTGTTAACCTTAGTATCACATTTTTGAGAGAGCAGACTCGCCCGATGTATCCCCTGACAAATCAACGCGAGAGCCGGGAGTTACGTGTGAATTTTTTTGCTTTTCATAATAACGAGAATCGCTCAGTCGCAAATTTTCGTTATACGTATTATCACGAGGTTGGGTTTGAGTAAGGTCGTGATAACGGCTACTGTTATCCAATCGGTGGAATTGCGTTGTCTGGGTGGATGGTCTGTGCGATCGCATCGGTAATTGAGAGAGGAGACTATCGGTGTGAAGTTAAGTGAAGATGAAGAAGGAAGGGATAAAGGATTCTCGATAGATAGGTAGAGACAGACAGACGGATGGATGGACGTATGTAGAAGTAGCGGACGTCAGAAAGAGAGAGAGAGAAAGTAGATGGAAAGAAGAGAGGAAAAAAATAAAAAAGTCCATCGTCTATTCCGTTGATCGAAGTGTGCCGTTTCCCGTTAGTGATCTTGAAGAAAAAGCAATTTCCGGCGACGTGGCACTGGCTACTACGTAAACGCAATACACTGGGCAAATGTGCTCTCTGTTTTCTTTTCTTTCATTTTTTTTACCTCTTTTTAATAGTACGTAGATATTCTGATTATGATTAAGGTATCTCGAGACGCAAGTACACTGACCGGATCGACGTGAGGGGAAAGCTGGGAAGAAGTGAACGAGAATGAAAATATATGGATGAAGAAAAAGGAGAAGATGTATCGCGGGGGCAACCGCAAGAAAAGAGAGAGAGGAACATTGATGAATGTGAAAGAAAAAAAAAAAAAGAGTGACAGAAAAGAAGAGGTAGCGTACTGACAAAACGTGCGTCCATTATTACTTATTTTGTCAAAGACATTCATTATCATTTACTTTTTTTTTTACTTGTTACTTTTTAATCTTTAATTATGTTTTTTTTTTCCATTTGTATCCATTTATTTTTATTTTCATATAATTTGTAGATTTTTGTGTGATTTTTTTCCCCCTTAGTTTAATCAAACACTCCCAAGACCTTCTCACCATTACTCGTATATTTTTCCTTCTTTGCCTCATTATACTCTCTCTCGTTTGTTCTTTGGTTTTCTTTCTCTTTAACGATTAGTCCCGTACGCTCAGGCGCTCATTTCATTCGGTACCTTCAACTTTAGCTTTGACTCGTTTCCCTGCAGCCCTTTCAAAATTGGAAGAAAAAAAAGACCTCTATCGTTTCGAGAAAACGCTATAATTTTGACGTCGTACGCGACTGTTACGTCCCCGTTGTCTGGATCCTTTTTTATACAGTGATTTTCTTGTATAATTATTTCTACGTTCCCCTCATACAGTAACCCGCATTGCTTCCACGTCAATTTTTCCTCGTTCTGACTACGCTCCTGCTTCTAGAATGAATATGCGATTTCGTCTCGACGGATTATCAGTCGATCGTCTTATTTCACGGATTTATTGCTAACGGGCGATCTTATGAATGAAAATAAGTTGCGTGATCGGTCGTCGTCTTGGAATTTGACGCCGGGTGTTAACAAGAGCCAACGAGAGAATACTTTTTTTATTTCTTTCGTATATTTTTTCTCAGCCTTTTTACTCTGAATTCCCTCCCTCCCCCCACCCCCTTTTTCTGATTTACCAGGTGTCTATCAAGGTTAGAATCTGAGCACGATGGCAATCCGATTCGATTTCGTTGACGACACAAGGATGGGAGGCTGAGATTGGGTTAGACTGGAAACTCCAGGAGGGATAGGAATTCCGGGCAGGACCCAAGGGTGGAACGTAACCAGGTGAAAAGAGGATTCGTGACACCCGGGAGAGTAAGAAGGAAAAAAGTAAAGAGAAAAAGAGAACAGAATATATGGCTTTCCAAGAGTGTAAATGCAGACACTGATAATTCTTGCAATCGACTGTACCATGTATTTACAATATTACGTTAATAGTATGTAAGATTGTTAAAGTAAACTTTTGCGTTTTTTGTCCCTTTCACTTTTTTCTTTCTTGCCTATTTTTTTTCTATTTCAGGGTATTGAGAATATATAACAGATGTCACGTAGGGTCTCTGTCGGGTGCTGTTTGATCGAATTGAAATTGTAGGATGAAGCTGAAGGTACGGCGGAAGAAAGTTGATAGAAAAGAAAAAAAAAAGAGGGACGTGAATAAATCAGTAGCCAATTTTGAAATGGGCAAAGGACGGCCGGGCGTTAGGCGGCGGACGGTTCCGATGAAAGAAGGATAAAATCAGCAGGTAATGGTTCGCGTTGACTGGTACGTTCCTTATCCCAGTCTCATGAAAAAAGAAAAGGGAAAAAACCGGGGGGCGGGGGAGCGACATAATAACGAAAGAATTTTCCGATTCACTCCTGAGATCAAATCCCACCAGGTATTGGGATGTCTGCCGCGATAGTTCTGCAACAACCAATATGATTGCATTAATTTAACTATGTATATGTACGTAGTAAGCCCATTGTTGATACAACAATGACTAGTATTAATATGTTTTAATATTAAAATTCGCGGCTTGCCTTGTTGAAAATATTTCACGGCTTGGTCGCTGATCGGTGGGATTTGATTTTCCGTGAAAAATGAAGAAAAAGATCGTTTTCCATCAAAAATTGAAAACGATCTTTTGCGCTGCTTCTTTCGTGTCTATGACTTCCGTTTTTATATTTTCGCTTAATCCCTCTTTTTTTGCCTTTTCTCCCTACCTCCACAGATAAAAAGGAAAAAAAAAACAGAAAGGAAGAACACACCTCACCATCGTCATCCCTGCCGATTTTTCATCTCGTTGGCGATCGCTTATCACTCATACGAAGTGTCTAGTAACACGTACTATCTTAACACGTAGCTGCCTAATCAATCGTTTATTCCATATGTGCGTTCGCAAGCTTAAAGGTATCCACGTGTTTCGATAAATGAGCTTCGGTTACAAAACTCGAGGGAAAAAACCCATTCCTTTTATTTTCTTGCCTATCGCATAAGATTCGCAGAGAAATCGTCCAAGAAGTTCATGGTTGCGCAGATATATAGGTACACGATAGACACACCGAATAAAATTACGTTCGTCAAAGTTCGCCATTGTGTTGTAATATCCCCCCCCCCCCCCCCAAAGTTCCTTCGTTTATTCAGACATCACTCGTTACGCTTTTTTTTCTGTCAGTCTATCTAACTCGTCTTAAAGCTACGCGCAATACACGGTTCTTCGTTCCTAACAAGCGAATGGAAAATGTTCTTCGCTGCGTATTTAGGTTTTTCCTTTACTCGTTAATAACGAAAAAGTCAGATGTCACCGACGAGCGGGAAGTTCTTGGATCCGGTAGACCTTTCAAAAGGATCGCTTAATGAGAGTCCATTTTGAGAAGGATTCCATCAACGAGATCTTTGGGGCTGGTCGGATCGATCTTTCTTCAAAACACAGCCTCACGGTTTGGGGATCGTTCATCTTTCCATTTCCACTGATCTTTAGTTTCTTTCAAGTCATACTTTTTATCGATACCACTTTCGGCCAATTCTTTTTCTAGGATTCAATCCTCTCATGCATTCCTAGTTCTTTTTTCCCTTTCATTCTCCCGAGCATCCTCACTTAGACTTGATTTATCTTTATCCTTCCTTCTCTATCTCTCTCTCTCTCTCTCTCTCTCTCTCACTTTTGTCATGTCCATTCAAACCCTGCACTCTCTATTTCTTTCTTACGACATATCCCGTTCGCATTCATTGAAATTCTCTTCACTCACAGCGCATGTGCCCAAATTGTAATTCGCACTAACAGTTGACGTTGATACACCAGGGACTTACAGAATTTGTACTCTTTGAACGTGTATGAGACAATGCAACGTATATACCATAATATGAGTTACTTAATTCATTTTTTTTTTTCATCTTTTTCTTTAGTACTTATTACATTATAATATTAACGTGTATACCCTCGCACGCGTCTTTGACTCCTGAATTATCTTCTTCAATTACTATTTCTTCTCGCTCGTTATCATTCCCTCTGGCCGTTTTGTGTATATCTCACGTTTTATATTAATAGCATGTGTCTTGTATTAGTCTTTCTATATGTCGGTACTATTTACTGTGTCATGTATGGATGTACGGGCGTGTACGATTGTGTGTATTATATCAGAGTTGGACATACGTGTTTGTTTGAGTTTACTGATAATTAATATTAATAGTAGTAATTAATAAATCTGCCGACGACTAATAAGACATACTCTTCTCGCACCAAAGACAATTCGTTTATCGTAATGAGAGAATCGCGTTGATCTCGCGATTTTTTTTGGAGTTTCTATGCCCCTTTTCTTTTGATGTCTACCGCTTTATTTATTTTATACGCTACTCTCAACCTCTCTCTCTCTCTCTCTCACCATTCTATGTTTACGTTGCTTTTTTCACTTTTATCTCGCACTCTTATCCATTCTCACGTTATCCCATTGGTTGCTTTGACTTTCACACTTTTGCTCTTTCTTCGCCAGCAGCGTATCATCATCACCCTGTAGTCCCTTTTAATTTCCATTTTATCTCTCTCGTAAAAATTTACATTAGCCACTTCTTCATGTACTCTTCCCATAATTGGCGCGTAGTCATGTGTGTAAGCCATTTTTATGCGACCGACTACTGGTTGAATAGCGAACTTCCATTAACGGTACACTTTTTTCTCTTCACGCACCACTTTTATCGCTTCCAGCCCTTTGTTGCTTTTTGACAACTGACTTAATCGCATTGTGTTAAAGTAAAGATGTATGGGGGATAATAAACAACGCAGAGCATTCACGTGTCACGTTAGGGATATAGTGACGTGAACAAAGAAGTGGCTTCTCGCTTTTTTAAGGATATCTACCATTTTCGAAAATAAATAAGGTCTCGAACGTAGTCACACGTACCGTATAGAAGCTTGACGAAAATACAAATGGAAAAAAAAGGGTAAAATAAATGTAAATAATTATATCAAGAAAAAGAAAGAAAACGATAATGCCGCGGCTTTCCGTCGTATCGACTTCGGTTCGCCGAAGAACCTTTTAAGACACGGCGCCGCAAGTGAGTTAACGAAAACCGCGTTTAATCGTCCGTGTACACACTGGTGTCATCTACAGGCGTGACGCAGTATCAATACAGCGTACAACGATGATAGAGTCGTTTCACGTAAAAGTTAAAAAAAAGAATAGCGAACAAGAAATACGAATTAAAAATCAATGGATACAATTTTCTTTTTTTCTCTGTCGCACATTTTATATTCCAATTGTTGTTTCGGACGATAATTTAAAATAACGTAGATCTACAATTATTCCGTTTTTTAAATCTCCAACGCGGAGATAGTTTTTTTTCTTCCTCTTCTACGTCTTCCTTCTGCTCACAATTTTTTTTTTTTTCCTTTCAAAATTCAAATCTCTAGCACTCTCATATTTGACAAGTCCTACCGCGGGACGTTCGAATTATATTTTTCTCAATTTCCTCACGCCTCCTTTCCACGACTTTCACTCTCGCGTATTCGCCCTCTTTCTGACCCTCATCTTTCGTATTTGTAGAAACTCTAAGATCCTTTACTTCCTTCAGCCTCTCACTCCCCTCGGAACATCCCTCTTTTCTCACACAGATATTTCCTATGCCCCCTTTTCATCGTACCTTCCTGTCATTCTCTTCTCTCTAGCGTTCTCAATCGCAATCTTTCAATTCGACATCACTTTAAAAATATTTACAATAATTTTACACATTAGCATTCAATAATTTACACATAATGCTTCGCGGTGCTCGGCACGGCCATTTCCTGCCGCGCTTACTCGTATATATCATCCGCCTTGGCTCCCCTGAGCGTTCGCTTTGCCTCTGCCATTATAATTCAACGTTCGCTTCGTATTTCAGTTGTCGCATCGCTTTCCACTTGTATAATTAACGCGAAATCTTCCTGTCACGCATTTAAAAAGATATAACCCAACAATATCTCTCCCTTACCCATCGTGTTATTGTGTCGTACGAATTATGCTCTGTCGCACGTAAATAGGTATACATAGGGTAGCTCTGCAGTATGGTGGCAGGGATTCAGATGAGCATTCCTTCTGGTTTCGCCGATCCATTCGAAAGATTTCTCTCAAGGAAAGAAGTTCCTCCCATTCTCTTACTCTCTCGCACTCATGCACTCTCCCCCATTTTCCTTTCTCATCCTTTTCACCCTGACGCTCCTATCTCAAAACGTCACACGCATCTATATACTCATACGCATATATGTACATATTGTATGCAGACATACATACATAAAAGCGTACAGGTTCTTAGGGTCGCAAGACAAATATACATATATGTACGCATATGTATATAAACATGTTCCTCCTCGTAGTCCTTTCTCCCTGTCAATGCTAGCAGCTCTCACGTCTTGCAGGCCTGATGGAGTTCTTTTTTTCAGATGCTCCCTCTCCACCTCCTGCAGCCCCCTAGTCGCCTCTTTATCTAAAAAAAAAAAATAATAATTTGGAAATACAGTTGATATATACATTCATTTTAAAGTAATCAACAGTTCCTAATCTCCTTGAAGCGATCGAAGCAGTGGAAAAGAACGCGAAGCTTAAATACGTTTATGCCGGGGTTATGTGTCCCAACGCGAGTTGGAAAACCGTGAGTGAGGAAATTTCGGGAGTGCCGGCGATCGTTACCAGCGTAGAAGGAAAATCCCATTAGGACGGCAGACAAAGGGTGGCCCTAGGTTGGTTTAGTACACGGGGCAAAAAGGACCTCGGCGAAAGCCTGCACGCGGTTCTAGGTAAATGTATATATGGGTGCGTGTATGTACATACATATGTACATACATAACAGAGGAATATAAGGGTGCCGAGCCAGTAGGAGCCCATCGCCGGAGATTCCTCCTCTTTTCATATCTTATTCAAAACAATAAAGTATGTTTAGCTTGAGCACGGTAAATCCTGCTTGCCGCAGCAGCGCCGGCAATGGATTTGACGTCGGGGGGGTTTGAGGGGCTTGGAACGAGGTAAGAGGAGAAAGTACGGAGAAAGGGGAGGTAGAGGTTTCGGTACAGCGAGAGGAATGCTAAAACCAGGAGGGATGATATCGGTGGGTTCTCAGACACGTGTTGTACGAAACAGCCCAAAACCCCTTCACCCTGGTTCTGGAATATAGAGCCCCCCCCCTCCACCTTCAGTCCAACATACCACATACGTATATTCCAGCATCGGTAGTAACGGGGTTACCGTTACCAGTAGGAGGTGCAGAAGAGGTATCAGTAGACACGAACCCTCTGGAAGGTAACGTACTCAAGTGACGACATCAGGAGAACTGGATAGTAGAAATTCACCAAAGGGTATTTGCGCGATTGGGTACGGTATCTATATTCAGTCCTGTACCTTAAAAAGCCTAGCTACCAACCCCCTCTGACTATATACCCTATTTCATCATCCCTTCCCTTAAATCTACTCTCTTATTTTCTCCACGCGAATCGACGCCCACGTGTTGTTTCTCTTTGTTTTATTTTTACTTTGTACAAGAGCAGCTGTATTCCAACCCTCCCCGTTTCGGTACCCTTATACACCAACATTCCACATCTCTCTTGTCTTCGGGCTTTTTCAACCCCTGCACGCTGCTGCAAGGGTGTTATTTATACGGCCACTCCGCGAGATCGCTTGAATTTTCTCGGGAGCATCGGTCGAACGACGTTTACGAGCGTCTGCTCGATCCACGCTCGAGATCTCGTATATTATCGTAGAGTTTCTTAGAGTAAGAAGGGTCGGAGAGGGGAAGTAGGATGGAGGAGAAAGAAAGAAAGAAAAAAGAAAGGTGAAGGGCTGCGCGCTCCACGCGCCTAATATATCGCCTCGTTACTCGAGGAGTACCGTGGAAACTTCTTCTACAGACTTCCTTCCCGATTAATTGCATCGACCACGACTTTTCCACCCTCTCGACAGGAGGGAGTGAAGAGAGAGAAAGAGAGAGGGAGAGAGGAGTGGGATAAAAAGTAAATCGTACCAGGCGCACGCAGTGGTTAGAAGCAGGACGAAAAAAAGAAGCGCGGCTGAGTGGGGAAAAAAAAAATCACGAGAAACCACAATGAAAGACGGTTACGTACCTAGAGATTGTCCATCATTTCGGAAAGGGTCAACCTGGAGGTGGACATCGTGACGCCGCTGTCGCTGCTGCTCTGCACGCTGCTGTGGTCATCCGTGTCCGACTGGTTGCTCGTGTAGCCAATCACGTCCACCTCATCTGTAAAAGCGAATCGACAGGTGCTAATTAGAAATCCGGCTGCTACTGGTATTGGGCACAAAAGATAGAAAGAGTGACGCGGATTGAGGGTCCATGTGGTATTTGTGAGGGAGGGATTTGGGGGGGGGGGGGGGGGAGAACGAGAGTCAGATAGAGAGAGGAAAAACGGATGGTATGTGAGGGAAGCGTCAAGTGGTACCAGAGAAGAGAGGGGTGGATCAATATGGGTAAAAGGGGGAGGGGGGGTGGGGGTCAGGAAAAAATCCCGTTCAAATCCAGTAACAAATGCCATTTTTTCCCCATTAAATTCGAGAGGCTAGCAGGTTGCATAACTGGTGCCCATAAACACCAAAACAATTTCGAGTCGAAGCCGTTCGCGAATTTTATGCGGAATCGATAATGCCCCTCCAAAATACCTTCACACGAGCTACGCGTCTATATTATGTAGATATATCTATATGTTCTTAGCTGTATGTAAGTTTGGATGCATAACCAAGGAAATCTATGCATGCATCTCCTATGCAACGGATCCCTCTTCCGTCCCTCCATACTCCCAGACCCGTCTGCTTGCTCATGGTCGCTTATATACACTATACTAGGTGTATCTAGTCAACCCGCCTTCACTGACGGTTAAAGGATCAGAAATTGGTGTCCCTTTGAAAAATATTTGTATCGTAAGTTTGCTCGTTACTCGTGACTTCGTTAAACAGTACCTGGGATAGAAACGAATAAAAATGGGTAAAAGGAAAAAGGAGAAGGAAAAATATCGCTTCGAAACGTCTCGATGGAAAATTCAATGTAAATTCCGAATGCCGGCATTAGTCTATATAGGTATATATATACGCAGTCTGGATGAACTTGGAAAACTGTTACTGATTTGATATCTGTGCGCAGGTAAATATGCAGTCAGAATGCAGGAATAGCGAAATACGTAGGAGGTACGTGGTGGAGCGACAAGGAGATAAAGAAAGAATGAAAGAGAGAGAGATGGAAGGAGTATAATAAAAAGAGACCAGTAAAAGCAAGAACGAAGGTAACGGTAGCCGACATTTCGCAATGTGCAAACAAAACCTCCGATCCTTCAGTTCCACGCGGTGCAAAATATCAGCAACTTTTGTCTCGTGATATATATCCCCGGGTCCTCCCTTCTCGCTTTTATTTCTATATCCATTGTCGCATCCGGCCGGTACCGTTGCCGCGTATAAATTATCGGAAAGATTTTATCGCGGCAGCAAATAAGAATATTTCGCTATTCCGTGAGGTCGGGCGGGGTGGTGGTGCTCTTTTGCGAATAACGACATGCCTCGCCATCCCTTTAACGTTCCACCCTTCTTCGCCATTCATATGTCCTCCCCGCAATTCACTAAACCAGAGCTTCGCAGACCTCTTTGCAAAACGGTACCAGCTATGCTGACCTTATCCTCTTTGCGATTTTCACCCTTCATCCCTACTGCCAGAAGGGGAGAACGATGAGGTCATTGTCGTCGTCGACCAATCCCGAAGGTGGGACTTCGCTTTTAGCCGGGGGGAGAGTAAAAGAAAATTAGAGAAGAGGGTAGGTAGAGGGAATATTCAAAGTTAGGTATTCAATATATATATATATATATATATATACCCAGGAGTAATAAATATACATATATACATATACGCATTGAGCTGCAAGAATTATGCGAGTGCGATTTTCTCATATAATATGACAGATCCTAAGGGATGATAGCGCCCGATGGTCGTTCTCATGGGAAGTACTTGGTACGTTCGTAAAATTTGGGGAGAATCCCACAGAGAGAACGAAATTCATTTTTCCTCTTTGAAATCAAATATCGAGCTGCGTATAATAAGTATTAAGTTTCGGTATTCGTATCATGAATATTTACCGAGCGAATGCTTTGAATATGATATTGATGTTTAATATTCGCGAAAAGTGCCAGAGTGGACTTGCTGACTTTGTTGCTACGACGTAGCGCCGTTACCGAGAGAGACCGTATGGCCGTGAATCGACAGTATTTCAGGAAGTTAAAGTTCGTGGGGGCCTAGCTGAGCCCGTCCGAATGTCTCAATGATACAGAGATCCGGTACTGGAAATGGGCATCGTTGCCTCGGACTTTTCATTTCGCGTTGTAAAACGTCCGGAAAGCATGGCAGATAAATAAAAGTCATCGGATCCCAGTCGAATGCGTAAAAACGTCGGATTCGGCTGCCATAGAGATAGCAGACGTTATACGAGGGGTGAGAGAAGAGAGAGCGAGCGAGATAGAGGTGGGGCACGACGAAATATCGCGTATCGCTGCGTCGCGACAGCTCGGTACGCGATTGTTTTTACTGGCAGTGGAATCGTAAAAATGTGAAGTATATAGCACGTGGTAGTGAAAAGAAAAAAGTAGTCGATGAAAAAAACATGTAGGTAAGTATGTCACAGGCTAAATATACACGCTCTCTACACTTCGTTAAAAATATTCTGGCATCGGCTGTCAAAACAGGAGACTGTCGCGAATATGGAAACACGCCGTTTTGCTCGGTTCCCCCTGTTTACGTGTAACGGCCGAGGGACATCCGAGTAAGTATCTACACGGTGACCACGAAGAAAATCAGTCTGGTACCTTGCCGGAAGTACCATCGCGGGAGGGTTGTTTCCGGGAACGAGATCTACCGAGTAAATTATTATGTGGTATACCACCTTGCTAGATACAGGTACCGTCAGGTTCAGGTAGTTGAAGCTCGTAGAGGTAGGTAGGTAGACAGCTGAGGTACGTAGGAAAGGGTGTAACGTAATATGAGAAAGGGCATATAAGAGAGAGAGAGAGAGAGAGAGAGAGAGAGAGAGAATAAGAGATAGTAGAACAGATCGTAAGAGCGAACGAGGAAGAGAGACGAAGCTCCGAGAACGAGAGAAGTTCGACGCATGCATTTTGCGTTCAAATAATTAAACTTTACGATCCTGCCGGTTAATTAGAGCCAACAGAGGCAACCTCGGCTGTGGATAATGGTTAATTCCATTTTAATGATGCCTTTAGTTCCGTCACATTTCGCCCGACCTGGAACGTACCGAATTCCCTGGAATCGCGGCAACGGATCTGCTACACGTGTGTAAAGCTTACGTAATTCAGGCCAGTGTATGTATACCCGGTGTATCGAAAAAATCGAAATTTATTTCTAGGTTATATGCATTGTTTGTGTATAACAAGCATGTATGTGCATATAAGTTTATTACAGGTATCACATGGTTATACCCCCAAGCCTCGCATTTAAAGATTACACTCTTAGATCCCGCGTCAGTAAGACACCCGGTATGCAAGCGCATTTGCATCGATGCGCAGATGAGTGGAGTTGATGAATGCGAACTTGGCCAGGCATTCGTCAGTGTCTTGTCCGTTAATTTCGCTAATTGTGTAAGCGATGAGCGGATGCCCCAGGTCCGACACTGCTAGATTACAAACGGCGATGTATCCTCGTCAAGATGCGCCAACCTCCTGCCGCTGCAGTTCTCAGACACCCTCGACCTTCCGAAAGCTTCGAGCTTTCTCCAATATCTTTTTACACTCGATGGAAGGAAGTAAAGTCCAATGGGTTCTATCGAGGCGCATGAAAAGATTCATCCGTAAACTCTTAAGCGACGCGCATAAGAGTGCAGAAGGAAAAATAAGGATACAGAGACGTAAGCGATTGAGCACCAAGTTTCTCCTGTGAGTTGGTAGCCATTGCTATACGTATACGGGATGAAACTATAATCTGTTTTTAAGCGGAAGATAATGGTCCTATTTATTAGAATGATTAGGTTAAGTGCAGGTTCAGTGCAGCTGTACAGGCATATTAAGTACGGCATTAGCAAGTAGCGAAGTTATTTGATGGTAGAAGATACAGATATGAAAAGTTTAACTTCCATGTAGAACTGGTACGTAACTCTATTTATCCATATGTATATTCAGCTATCTGTACTTATGAATATATATATATGCATATGACAGACTGAGAAAAAAAGTTTGGTAAAACCAACACAGCTCGGATGCAGTCAAGTGAAATTTATTTGCTTGCAGTGAATTTTATGTATATCAAATATTATAAAGTTTATTGAACGAAACCTGCACTGTTATCTTAACTCCATAGTCACGGTAAACATCATCCGACTGAGTTCATTGAATCGTCTTTTTCAATGCACATACATACATATATCTAGGGACTTTGGTTATTAGTCACCCCTTGTATTTCAGGCAGGACTTCTGTCGATCCAGAGTCATCCCTGTCTCATCGTATATATCCACAACCAGCATCCCCAGGATAGTCATCCCTTCCCGAGGTTCCTACAGCTACCCCCTTTTCCGGCACCGTGGCAAGATGGGAGCCGGGAAATGGCGGAGAGAACGCATTTCCTTTCCGCTAACGAGAAATCGTAAGCGCAAAAAATGCACGAACCCCCCAGGGGTAACGTTGATTGCACTCGTCTGATCTATACAGGGTGTCCACCGAGTACGGTGAGTATACTGAAAGTACTGCAAGTACCAGGGACGCATTACTGTCATCCCTTAAATAATCTTGAGCTGCACGAGACACAACAGAGACACTTTGGTCCTATAGCGATTACCTCAGGGTACCTCCGTCCCTGGTTATATCCTCAAACTTCTTCCATCAGATTCCGTACTGTATATATCCTTCAGACTCCGAAGCTTAAAGTCGACTTCTCCCGGATCATCTCCAAACCTACATACAGGGTGAGCACAGTTTCTCAACGAAGATCAATGGGCTGTAATGTTCGTAGAGCTAGTAAACACATGTTTCCTACATGAATGACGTCCCTTTCCTTGTGATGCATACAAGGCCAAGTGGTTGTATTTCACGTACATGGACGATGTATGTATACGTATATATTAGGGTGGTTGTTAAAGTGTCAGATCGAATTTCGATCGTGCCGCCACCAAATCGTCTCGAAATAAATAAAAAATAATCTCTGAATTTTTTTCAGATTTTTTGTCCTACATTTACCTTCTACCCCGCGAGGGTTAAAGTTTTCCATTTAAAATACATGGAGTTTTCGGGTCTTTACAGTAAATATTTTATTCTGGGACTAATTAACGGTCTGAAAATTAGAAATTTGGAACAATTAATGAATATACTAGAAGGAAAAAAATCACCCCTGTCCTTAAAATTTAGTATGAGTCAACCCATTTGAATATGTTATTTTTTGTTTATTTGTCGAATTACGTTCAACAGCAAATAATGACATATAAAACATTGAAACAATATATTTTTTCAATTTTTTTGCTTCCTCATGGAGGAAGCTATGTGACGGTGCTAAAGGCTGCTCTCGTTTTACATTGTGACGGAAAACTACTAATTGATCTAACGAAACGTTCAATGATTGACAGACTACCTGTTGTCGTCACGAATGGTGAGATTGAAAAGTTCCTTGGTGTCCCAGCTTTAGAAAATAGCAAAGGCGTAACCCAAGCAAACGCCGATTGGGGGTTTTGTGAATCCGAATCGAACTAGTTTTGCGCAGTGTATTTGAAATAAAATAGCCATAAACAACGGGACCAAACGTTCCAGTCTTCAAAAATTTTCGCGAAGCCTGGAACAAAATAGACAAAACGAGTTACAAAAGTGGGATCAACGATGAATACGTCGAGCGAATTCTGACGCCAAAACATATTGAAAGGATAAAATCGTTTGCACGGAGAGCATTGGAGACTGTTCAACCGGGGGACGATTATAAAGTGTTCCTGGAGTTGAGCCTCATCTTTATTGGATCTGTCCCGTCTACTGAGGTCACGTTTATTTGTCCTGAAGCATATTCCATCATGCACGATGGATGGCAAAAACTGTATATTGCTTGAAACTATTCATGTTTCGAGACCAGTATCCATTGACGGATGAAGAACGATTGGCAGTTCGCGATATATCGATATTCGAAATATGACTGGACCAAAATCGTCAGGCCTACACCCCCTTCCGAGTTCATTTATATTTTAGATAAACCATTCCCTTCTTGTTTAATGATGATATTGTCATATACAATGTTAAGAAAGACAAAAACATTGATAAACATATTTTCGATGCTGTTGACCATCATTAGATAATTTAAAAAAAGACATACAAAAATTTTAGGGTTGGTGATTTTTTCCCTTGCACATTCGTAAAGTAATTTGTCCAAGTTTCAAATTTTTAGACCGTTAATTAGTCCCGCAATAAAATATTGACTGTAAAGACCCGAAAACTCCATGTATTTTAAATGGAAAACTTCAACCCTCGCGGGGGGAAGGTAAATGTAAAATTAAAAAATCTGAAAAAATTCCGGGGATTATTTTTTGTTTATTTGAAAACGATTTGGGGGGCAACAGTCACCAGACGATCGTTTCTACGACTTACTGGAAACACGGTGCTACGAGTATGGAATATATGAACAGTATACACATATGTCGCTATCACTGCACGAAATCCTTTACACTTTGGTTCCACGTATAAACGCGATATCTGTTTAGCTAGGTATATTCTGACGTATATATATATATATATATTATTTAATAGAAAGCTTACATACGTAAACCCTCATGTATCGCTAACGACAGCGACCATCCACGACAACTCATCGCATACATAACTATGGTATACACCTATGTTAGGAATACAGGCAAAAGCCTCAGTGATATTTCGCCGCTCGAAACAGATTATTTTTAGCTTGCGAATCTCCCGAAAGTCAAGATTAACGAGCTTTCATCTTTTTGCCAGCCCCTTTAACAGCGGTTATACTAAGCCTCATTACGTGTCCGCTGGTGTTTATTAATCTCGCACGGGATCCGTAAGGATGCCAGACTGACGTCATTAACGTGGGATTAAAAAAATTGGACAAATAATTTTCGGCGTTACGACGTATCCTGGGGGGTTTTGTCGAGAATTCCATGTAAGAATCGCAGAATATACATACAAGAGCATACGCGATACGAATGAAAGCTTAGACTCGTTTGTATGTAAATTTGAGATTGGGGGGGGGGGGTGCAAGCTCTCTCGCGTACCTTGGAAATTAAGCTTCACTAAGAGGTTTTCGCATTTTAGTATGTAACCGCCTTTTATTCTACCTCTGCCCCTTTACCACCGTCTCGTCCTTTCCAGCCCCAGGACCCTCCAACGAAATGCCTGAGGCTTCCGGGTTTAATTGTTGTTTATCGAACGACTGTACTACGCGTCCTATATAGATATTACGTATACGTAGTATTTCCCTGAAGATTCGCGTAATCGATTCGCGACAGTGCGCTTGCGAAACTTCACGATATAGTTCGGGGATTCCCCGGTAAATTCGCGCGTTATCGTGCATTCGAATAAGGCGAAATGTCAGTGCATAAGTACTTAAGAATAAAATGCTTTACCCAACAGAGAATAAAACTCCGTGGGTAAGGACGGTATCAGCGATTCTCTAAATTCTTTTTATTCTTCATACAACTCAAATCCTTGCAGCAATTTTCCAGTATCTAAATCCAAATTCCATCCCGCATTTCCGTATCGTCAATCCGCCCTCCTCCACGGTTCAGAGCTATTCTGACTTCTCAACTCTCCCACATCCGGACGGCCATATCCATTCGCATTTTCTATGATTGCAAATCTAAATAATATGCGAATCGATCCTTACCTGTCTATCTATATATCCATATACGTACGGATACGCGTACGTGAAATATAATATACACACACACTTATATATATAATATATACATATGGGAATCAAGTTATTCTCGTTCTCAAGATTTTCCTATACGTAGAAGTGTCGAGGGGCGTAAGTACCTACTACAGCATATATGCACATCATAGTACATATACTATGTACTTAGCACGCAGTTATATAGCCGGGAGGCGAAAACGATTTTCGCCGGATAAATTACAGATTTATCGGAGAGCACGAAGCGAGTATACTCGTCTGGTCGAACGAAAACGTAGCGTCGAACGTAAGGAAAGGTGGAGAAGAGAGATCTTCTCGTGGGTTAGATGTGGTCTGGGCTTTGCCGTAAATATATTCAGGTACATAGGATACGCAGATACGTGGGATATATGCACGAGCAGTATTGGTGGCGTGTGTGACGCTAAGTTATTCTGGAGATTGGCGCGAGGCCAGAGTCTCGCCTTGCTTTTGCTTCACGAATCTCGTCTTCACGGTACAGCCATCCTCTGAGAGTTCTCTCTCCCAATATCCTCACTTGCTATCTTCACTGTATAGATATCGTCACTTGGTCCATATAGCCGTATAACTATATGGACTCATCTTGCGATACTGCGTTCCCATCCTCAGCATCTTCTGCATGGACCAGGAACGTCCTTGTCCTCGTTCCATTTCCTCTTCCTCGTTCCTTTTTCCCATCTACCGCCAGTCTGGTTCATCTCCTTCAGGGAGAGAGAAGTTTGCATGACCAGGCATCCCCGCTTGTTACCTCTGACTTTTTAACCCCTATGGATTGGAGGAGTGGGTGGGTGGCACGCCCAACCTAGGACCGGACTACCCGCCAAGTTTGGTCGAGGACCAAATTTCTAGCGAATTTATGGCACGTGAAACGCAAGAGTGACTTTCCTTCCCGCTATGAGATTCATGGCGGCTTTTCGATTCTTTATAAAAAAAAATTGAACAAGATAGAGAACGAAGAGAACGGAGTGCAGCTATAGCGGTCAAAGAGTAACTGACTTAACGAAGGAAACAGGGAAGGAAGCTTCCTCTGTTCTTATCACTGGAGTAAATCCGAACTTTGATCCGAAACTTTTTTTTACTAACTTTAGTACTCAGATTCTCTAGTTTCTTATTAATCCTTTTTTTGGCTTTCATCTCTTTTTTTCTTCTGTTCCTTTCACGTTACCAAATGTAGGTATATAGGATCTTTCCAAAGTTTCTTTTCCACATGGAGCGATAACGAGCCGCTATCGCTAAAATCAGGGAGCGTATCAATCCCCCTTGATGGTCTGACGTCTGGGCGTCGGTAGAACAGCTAATGCCAACGGCCGTCATCTTACATCCTCCTCTTTGCTTCTATATGGAGACTCATGCCTATCTGCAACGAACTAACGGGTTGAGAGAGTAACTCGAGCAAAGTTCGCGCTAAAAGCTAATCCGGCCTGTGCGCGATTAGCGTGACCGAAGCAGCAGCAGTTGCCATCTGCCACAAGGAAGGACGTCGAACTTCTCAGATAGATAATGTTCCACGTCCAAGTTGGAAAGCTAACGACGGTACCTAAAGACTTTATCGAAGAAGAGCCGTTGAGCTTGATTCATCAGACAGATGAAACTGAGACGTAGAGAGCTCCAGAGCTATATACGAGTACAGTCCAATTCCAGAGAAGCTGGAGATACTTATACCAAAACCTAGTACCTACCACTGGTATAGGTATAGGTACCAGTAATACCTGCTAGTAGCTCTAGGTAAGAGCTTCGCTCCATTCGCCATTAATTAATCTCACATGATAAATGCTAAGCTGCCTGCCAACTTTGAGGATGCAAGCTACCAGGCGGACCAGCTGTGTCACCAGTCGAGACTGCAGATGCTGCCCGGGATTATTGCATCGCGAACTGCGAATTTTACGTAGCATTATTCTTCTTTTTCTTTCTCTTGCTTTCCATCTCTTTCTTCTTTTTTTTATTCTCCACAAATTCCCTACGCCTGTACTTCCCAGGGGTCCGCGTCTATCAGGCATTAGTCAGACGATACGGGATGCTGTGTATCCGGTAATGGGCATTGGGAATAGGGAATATTATTAGGAAAACTTCGGAAAAGCATTTTCGATATGAACCACGTCGCAGACTCGAATCGTTCTTTTATTTTATATTGGGCAATGCAATTCGGCTAAGGCACACTACCCTAAGTCCGGTTACGTCGGAGAAAGTCACAGGGGTGAAAGTTTCCCTCCTTATCACGCATAGCGTCTATTCAGTTTTATCGGCCGTCTTCAGCCCCTGAGGCTGTAAAGGGAAATAGGAAAGAGAATGAGGGGATGGGGCGAAGGAATCATCACTTTCTCCACGAGTTCGAGGAGTTAATGAAAAGCGTGCGTAATATTCGAAATTAAATGGCGATCATTGCCATTTATTTGACGAAAGAACAGATCACGATTAATTTCAATTCAAATTTACCGCGCTTTCGTGCCTGCAGGATGAACGATTTGAGGGTGGGCGTGCGTAAACCAGGTGAAAATTGGCGGAGAGACACTATGACGATTTTCAAAGAGATTTAGGTGACGCGTATATTTTTTTTTTTGCTTTTTCATTTACCCGCGGTTGCAATCCTCTTCCATGGGGAAGCTGCCCGGTGAAATTTTTGGAATACATGCAAAATAACTACGCCAACCGGGACCCCAGCCACGGGTGACCAGATTTATGGCGGGTGACCCACAGGCGGACCACCCGCTTTTAAATCATCCCCTACACCCGGCCCGTGCTCGGTAGGGCTACGCGAATTGAATATTGCCGCTCCCGCTCGAAAACCTGAAATTATGCGCGACCCACAGCTCTATTTTACATTTTCTGCTTTATGGCCGAAGGCTTTGTGAAAACTTTGGTGTTTCCTTACTAGTGGCAACTTTACGGAAGTGGACCTATGGGATGCTGCGTAAGCGCGTATAACGTCCATTAAAAGTATACTTCATGCTATCTGCCATATTATAGGAATCGAGAGGAAAAGGCGTGACAGTCGGGAAAGAAGCACTGACAATATACATATATATATATATAAAAAAAGACCAGTGAGAACGCTCGGATCCATTTAAAGGTAAACGCGTAGAAAGGAAACTCCAAGGATGAGATGAAGAAAGAAGTGCTACATAGTATCTGTGTGCCTGTATGTCTATATACGTACTATATACTATATATATATACATATATGACCACGAAGGACAGCTCACGAGAATTGGATAGCAATAACATTGGTGGAAATTAACTTACGATCGAAGGCTTTTAGAAAAATTGCGAAAGGAGTAGTAACGTATTAGGAACCTCCTGCTGAGTGCAATTCCGAAATTGCAGAATCTACCAGGCATTATTAAATCCCTCGGTAATTGCGGTAACGGAAAATAGCCGCGTTGAACGTGGCGCCATGAATGATATTTCGCCAGAGACTTACTTTATAAGTAACTGGGCACCTCTGAGAGATAACTGTTCAGACTGGGTTACAGGGGAAAGTTCTTATCCGAAGTATCCGAAGTATGGAGGCTGAGGCGTATGATAGTCGGCGGTGCAGGAAGCGGAAATAGGGAGTGAACGGAAGAAGGGCGACGTCGTCTCACGAAGTGATGTATCTACTTCCTAATGTTGTCCTTAATGATTCCCAAGCGCGGACACTAGTCGAGATAGAAGACGTCTGGCTAGACAAATAGTCAAATGCTCCGAAGGGATGAGAGGAGGTAGGGGATGACGGGGTGCGTTTTTATCCCGTTCGAGGAGAAAAATAGGGAAGAGAGAGAAGAAGGTATAGGAGTTGCCGTCGCGGCGCCTGGCGTCTCCGGCTTTCCTTTGTCGACTCTTTTTTTTTCTCTCTCCTCCACCGTCACCTCCTCCCCCCTCCCCCTCCTCTCTCTCTGTCTCTCTAGCCGCGAAGCACATTGTTCCCTCGAAACGCGTCGTTCCGTTCGTTCCGTCTCCGCTAAAAGTGTCTTCCACCAACAACCACTCAGCCATGCTACTCGTCCGGAGTTTCCCGTTACGCCATTGTTCAGGAGGTCTCGAAAGGACGGATGCGAAATCCGCCACTTTTCGCGCTCGCAAAGTCTCCTGGCCTATACGACAGGAACAGAGCATAGAGATACGTAGATTCGCACAGACGTTAGTACGTATTGACTATAGCTCTTGAAATCTCCGGGTGCGTCATTGTTGTAATACGCGAGATACGCGTCTGTAATCCTATTTACACACTTGTGTGTCTATCAGTTGGCACTGGGCCCCAAAGGGTGGCCTTTGTACGGGTATTGTGAGACTCGCAGGGAGAAACTAGAAACTCGGAAAATTTCCAAAACCCTCGACTTTGCCGTGTAACGAGGAGGCACGACGAAGGGGGTTATACTCTGGCACGACCCTGTGGCGATGGAAATCCGAGAATTATCCAGAAGTTCTCTCCGATGCAGATCGTACTTAGGTAATGAAGATTAAGCAACCCCCCTGAGAGCTAGTGGTTGTCGTATAGGGGTGCGCTTGAGCTCTCGCGTTCCTTTACCCTATTCCTAACCTATCTACCGCATGGCGCCCCCACCCCGCCACCCTCTACAGGGCGAACGTAACGAAGTTCCGAGACATCGGATATGAACGTCACTTTGTCAGTTTGGAAGTCGGAAAGCAGATTCTCAAACCTTCCCCTCCCCCCGTCCTCCCCCATCTACCTACCCCCCGAGTAAATTCAGGCGCACCGCGAGATGGGGGTTCGAAAGCCATTTCTAAGGTGTATATACTTAATGTGTCTGAAATTGGAGTAAAGTGTATTCATATACATACCCTCCGACTACTTGACGGGTGAACTGGCGCACCACCACCAGCCAGCACAGTCCCTTATAAATATGCTCGTGTCGAAAGAGGGTTGTGAAATCTTTTTCACGTGTAAAATCCGTGACGCACTTTTGCACAAACTTAAATAATTTACGTACCCTGCAGGAAGCGGTGGTGCTCGCGACCCAAATACCGATATCACGTGAATAAATAAGGTAAGCAGTGCAACAGGGGATAGGAGCGCGAGGGTCGGTAGGAATAAGGGATGTCAGACAGTGCAGATAGTCCATTTAAATACTTTATCAGACCGGTAACCCTAAAACGTACGACCGCCACTCGAGTCCCGGCCATTGGGGTTGGTCGTTGTTGGTTCAGTGTGTCCACAGTTAGAAGGGTAGTTTTTGCGCATGCATGGATTGGGTGGGGTAGATGCGTGTCAGGATATATGTATTTTTGTCGTGTTTTCCGCTGCCTCCGCCAGTGGGTACCAGCGTAATTGCATTCTCAATCGGTAATGACCGAGGTATCCCACATACGTACACGTGTGCACACATGCGTAGATACTACGTACGTACCGAGGAATCAACCCTCCCCGACGACGAAATGAGGATATGAGGGCGTCAGACAGAGGGTTGTATCGCTATTATGACGTCAACCGACGGCCCGTGGGCAAAAGAGGAGGAAGAGGAGGCCGCAGGAGGTTCAGGAGGTAGAGGTACTGTCGGGTGGAGGTCGGGGCGGCACCGGAGGGTGCGACTGAGGAACACGACAAGGGGGCGAGGGGGAGGAGGGAGGGGGAGTAGATAGAATGCACGGTGTACAGTAGCCATGACACCGGCTGGAGAACCATGGTTGGAAAGAGGGTTGATGTACACCCCACAAGCCCAGCTCACCTCCTCCTCCTCCTACTCTCGGCCTCTCTTTCACCTCCCCCCTCCCTCTTCCACCCCCCTTGGGCGGGGGTATTTTTCCATAATCAATAACATGCCTCTATTCTCGTCACACCGAGCGAGCGAGCGAGCTAGCGAGCTCTGCCCTCACTTCACCCTCACCCTCAGCCACAGACTCACCCTCGTCATCGTCCTCGCCCTCGCCAGCCTGTCCAGGTGACAGTGGTGCTCTCTAACCGACTTCCTCTACCTTGCTGCTATCTTACGACTCTACTATACTACAGGGGTGATTTCTCAACTTGGCTACGCGTACCTGTACTTTGTATTTAAATGCTTGGCATGGTCATTCCGCGCACGTATTTGCAAACGCTACTTTGATTGGATGGGGTTACACGGGGTCGGTGAGTGCATTTTGCTTCTGTGGGGCTTTAAAAAAATCATTTCCGGTGACAGGTGGTGGTAGCAATAGAGAAGGAAATCTGCGGGGAAAAGGAAAAATTGTCGTAGACATTTCTTGCTGTGACAATGGTATGCTGGGTAGATAAATTTTTTTATTCCGTAGAGAACGACAGGCATAGATTGCTTCAAGGGTAGAAGGTCTGGGGATCCGGTATGCAAAATATAGAAGGAGTGAAATAAGAAAAAAAACAAAAAAATGTACTGGCTAGTAGAATATATCTGTAACTGACAAGTTTTTTATCGATTGATTCGAAAGGGTTGCAAGCTGAGAACCACGGGTTAAAGCGGCGGTTTAAGGGTGGCACGAGTGGCGGGTGAAAGAGTTCATTAAAACCAGCACCGTCTGCATCCCCGTACCTCCTGTCCTACCAATTCGGCTGCGACCCCTCCGGCTCTCCCTTGAGGAGTGTGCATCGTAAAAAACCACCGAAATAATTTCGATTCCGCCTAGCTGGCTAATCTCAGAATTTATTTGAACGAATAGCGACGGAACATCGAATTTAACAAAAATACTAAGGACTGAGGGATGGGGCGGGGGGGGGGGAGGGGTGGTGAAAGGTGAAAGGGAATTCAAGAGATTTGACTGCACTGTTCCACCACTCTATTCGAGCCTCTATTCTATAAACTCCCGTTCTGTCCCTAGCAACGCCCCATAATCCCTCACGATATTACTAAACCATTCGAAATTATCCAGATCGCACTATCCCCAGGAACATTATGGGCAATTGATACGGAAATGCAGGACTGGCAATATCGCGCGCGACAGCTGGAGTCGCGCGCGATACGAAAGTACCGCCATTCCGATTTCCATGTGTATTCCGAAATCGTCGTAGCGATTAAGACTCAGCAGGGATCTTGGAGTCTGAAAGGAGTTCCCTGAGCCATTCACGGAGAGGGTCAACGACGTCGCTGAACTTTGCGCCGTGCTGGATAACGATAACGATTTCCGCGCTAATACCGGAACCGTAGCTTCCAGACGGTCGAGAACCGTCGAAATGCCGTCTGCTGCAGGAAAAGGGGAAAGAAGGACGCGAAAGAGGACATAAAGGATACAAGAGAAAGAAAGTAAGAAAAAGAAAACCAGGAAAAAGCTAAAGAAAGGAATAAGGCACAAGGCAAAGGGGTAGGACCACGGGTAATAGCGAAGGAGTGACCTCGAAGAAAGAAAAAGAGAGACAGACAGAAAGAAAGAAAGAAAGAAAGGAAGGAAGGAAGAGAGACAGAGAGCTCAAGAAAGGTTAGAGAAATGGACAGCAGGTGGCCACGTGCTAAAATGGCAAATCACGAATCCCCGTCAGTTCCCGAAATTCATCTCGATCGTTCTACTACCGTAGAAGCGACGATACTGATGGCGATGGCGGTGGCAGTGCTGCCGGCGGGTTCTGCTGACTGAACTTTCGAGAGTTTCAGTGCTTTTTAATTTCCGAAACACGCGGCGCTCTGGGGCTTGGCTCGGAGGGATAGGGGGTCGCGGGCAAGAGTGAGCCAGAGAGTAAAGAGGGTTATACCGAGATATGACGTCACAGTCCAAACGGTCCGACCATTACCGCTAGTTATGGAAACTCCGTGACCGGACAAAAGGACTCCGGTCTGACTATATATACGGCGCAGCTACTTTCCACTGCAGAGCCAGACTGATGAGGGTCAAAATATTGACCCGTTTGAACTAACTGCTGCGAGATACGGGTAGATCCCGGGTCAATAGTTTCTCAGTCATAACATGATTTACCGACGATGTCCATGGGCTGGTATAAATGCACAAGTGTTGACAAATAGTACTTCCCACTCTCAAAACTATCCCCCTCGCTGTTTAAATATACGAAACGGTGGCGAACGCCACTACCGGAGTGCTAACGAGAAAGTGAACCATAGAGATAGAAATACCATGGTAGAAATACTAAGAGGGATGATAGCTGTGTTAGCCATGATTAATAAAATTTTGAATAAAAAAAAAAACAAATATGCCTACCCCATCGAAAAATTGTCTTCCATCAGGAATTAAGTGTATTCTGTCTGAGTGTCAGAGATAATATACGCAGCTTCATTCAGCTGATTTATCTTTACCCCGTAATCAACCGCCCCCCCCCCCCCCGCACACGCTCTCCAAAGATATTCCATTCACATTTACATGGTTTCCCTCGTTTCTGTATTTTATATCCTTTTCTTAATTGGTATTCTCTTTATCTTTTTCAGTCACGTACTAATTCGATCTGTGCATTCTGACAAATCCCAAGCGCCCCCGTTGACAAAACATCCCTCTATACGTTTTACTCCCAGCCGTCAGCAGTCTCCTCTCTCGCGCTCTTCGCGTCATTCCTTTTTACGTCTTTTTATCCATGCCCATTTCGTCCGCATAAAAATTCCGCGACTCGCGCACCGCTTGGCCAGCGGGATTTCTGTTTTGTATGGAAATTTCGAGCGACGAATGGACGGCGTATCTCTTCCTCCCTGTATTTCCCCTCTTCTATCCTTTATACCTGATTTACTATATCTGTCACTCGATACCTATATATACACTATACACTATGTATACGCATCCACCAGAAGTATCGCGAATTCGTTTCATTCTCCTGTAAATCGATCCGGTTTTCAAGCGACCGCCTAGTGATTTTCGACGCGTACGCTACCATTTTTTTTTTTTCTTCCACGTGCATTTTTCGACGCATTTCACGCGACCGATGCCACTCGAAATTTCCACGTGTCGACGAGTTTCACGTCATCGTTGCATCAGCAATACATAGGTATTAGCTGGAGCCAAGAGTGACTACCGACCATTATGAGGGGATAATACACTATAGTCCGCTTCATGCGGATCCGCATTTTTTAAAGCTCATTTCCCATCTCGTCGGATACGACCCAATGACATAAAAGTCACAATGAAAAGCCACTGAGCCGGCCTTTGTGTTTCCCGAGCATAATCCGACTTAGAGTGTTAAAGGCGTATACGGGAACAAAGGGTCTGGGTTAAACAGATTTCACGTTAATGCCAGCGACAAAGAGTTTTCGCAAATCAGAAAAACTCCGTAGTTATCGCGAAGGTATAAGTTAGTTAAAGTGTAACCAGATAGTACACGAGTCTCCGCCTTGGTCAAAAAGGGATAGCGAATAGGTGACGAGGGGTATAAGGGATGGCGGGGAACAGGAGGAGAAGGATCAAGAGGGTTAATAGAATGAAAAATCCTGAGTAACCTTTACCCACCGACGTCATTCTACTCTTGCGCATTTTTACTAAACCTCTGGGCTCTTCGTGAACCACCCTGTATACATCCATTCCCTAGTCGCAGCGTTCACCCTCGAAAAAGCCGGTTGAAACTCCGTAATTAACGAACTTTTCAGTTTTCAACTCGCCGGGTCCGCGGACCGGGCACGTTTTGTTTGGCAAACTGCAATTTTTCTAAACGATCAAAGGTCGACTGAAAGGCTTTTATTTTTTTTCTCTCACTCGCTCTGTTTCCGTTACTTTCTCCTAGCTTTTTTTATACACACTCCACCCTCCCTCTCACTATCATCGTTTTCTATATCGTCTGCATCCCCCTTTCTTTTTTCTTCATTATCATCACTTTCTCTTGGTTTCTATATTTTTCTCAATTTCTCCATTATCTTATATTTCTTTTGCCTCTCTCTCTCTCTCTCTCTAGTGTTTCACATAGGGAATCAGAGACCCGTTCCACTGTGTCTCGACGTAAAAAAATGTACCATTGTTTGGCGAACAGCGAACCGTGGTCCGTTCTCCGGACCTTGTAGTCGCTTTACACACATCCATGAACTAAACGTAGGCATAGAATATATACCGGGTATACAGGTCATAATAAAGTGGACGCGTATAATAATATGTACGAGTCCATAAAGATTTACGAAGGAAAAGGCAGAGGTCCGCTTGCGGTAATCGCACGAGCGGAAATTTACTGGAACGAAAAAAGATCGACGCACGTATTTTTATCTGGCATTTTTCAATATCTTTTTACAACACATTTTTTCTCTTATAATAAAGCCTCGAGTCTTGTCACCCGGTACAGAAGATTGATATTTCCAGGATTCGAGGATTCACTCGGCTGTTCGCCACTCACTCGTTCACTAGCTTTTAGGTGATGGCGTCGGGGGAAACTACCCCTGTCGAAGAATGGCTTGACATTTTGGCGACGGAGGGTCGCGCTCTTCTCCGCACGAGCTAAAGAAAACGAATGGACCGAGAACGAGGTATATATTGTGCCAGGATATGTGGAGTTAGTGCGTAGAGACTATAGCGATGGTTCTTTGACAATGTAAATGTGCTCTAACGCCCTCCCTCTGTAAAGACAAGGGATGGCGTCAGAGGACGAAAATTGAATAGTGAAAAAAAAATAGGCACACCTGACGAACTTGTACCTGAGGAATTTTCAACCCTTGGAAAATCATCCCCTTTACTTATCACCCTTATTATCTCGAGACACGTTATAGGCACTGACTATACTCTTTATTATACATCTTCCGTGCTATTGAATCATCTTATCAGTGGGGTGGGTCGGTAGTGGCTCCTATCTAGCAAAGGGTGAATTTCACCCCAATTCACCAGAAACAGCCGCGATAAATCGAACCTTCGACAAAAAGCCCGTATCTAGGTACAGCCAAGTATATATGCTACGCATCTAAGTTATTTCGGTGTTATGTCGATACGAGTATATAACATCGGACGCTGGTGGTTCAGCATCCACTACGTGCTGTACCTCGAAGAAGAGCCGCGAATACAAGGATTGGATGGTCGATGTGGCCAGTGGAGCTAGAGAGTGTGCGGTGTCTGAGGGGGGGGGGAGGGAGGGTGGCCCACGAAGGCAGAGATGTGGAAATAAAATGGCTACAGAGAAACGGGGGGTTGGGTCATCGGCCATGTATCACCTTTTATTAAACGATAAATCGGCGTAACGAAGCCGCCTATAGAGATATACAGTCGAGCCCTGATAGATCCCAACCCCTTCTGCATTTACTGTCGGAGGGTGGCGCGACGGGGTTCGGGAGCTCCGGGGCCAAAGGGCGTATACGGGTACGACAAAAGAACGACATATATACGACCAGCACCCCCCCCTCCCTTTCTTTGTACTTCTGTGTTCGCCTTCGTTATTTCAACCGAGTTCACCCTTATCGCCGCCTCCTTAAGGGTTGCCTCGTGAACGCGAATACTCTTCACCGCTCCGCGTCCAGAAAGCTCAGGATTCAAGCCATTCGAATTTATCTATGGGCCGAACCCCGATGTGCCTCACAAGGATGTCTGTACGTTTTTTACGAGCCGTACACCCGCTATAAAAACCCAAGCGTATATAGATATCGTTATTACCCCAAGACAGATTCCGCGCAACCAGAGAAGAACCACTCTTCCTTTTTTTTCCTTCGTTCTTCCGTCACTCGTAAAACCAAGGAAGAGGTATAAGAATGAAAAAAAAAAGAACTCTTGCGAAACGCGCATCCAGTCTGACGCACTAGGTACGCGGGACAAACCTTCTGACGACTTTTCGACAGCTGCATCCCGAAAGTCTACCGAAGGTCATTTAGGAGCCACCGTACGAAGCTACGCGGAAACAGCGAAACGTGGGCTGAGCGAAGCTAGAGAATTTATCGGCAGACGCGATGAACAAGCGTCACGCGACGGCACAATGTTTATCGGGGATGAGCGATGTATCGTTATTACTAGAAATCTGTATGACAGGACCGTGGAGCCCCGAAGGCTGCGAAACAAATGACCGTTATAAAGTTTGGTTAGCTATGTAGCCACAGTTGCCTATATGCGTAAATACAAAAACATAGAGAAGTGTACCAGTGACTATATATACGGTGTACTGTTGTACGCCGACGGGATGGATGAGTCGCGTTATACAGTTTGGTGGTAATGCAACTCCGGCGTACTGGTAGAGTACAGAATCCCATGCAGCATCCGAAAGAGATGGAGTATTGGTGTCTCTGCATGGGGGTGGGTTTAGCGGTGTACCATTGGCGGTAGTGATGCTGGTGGTACTACCGCGGTAGTTCTTCGTTCGATTAATATCGGTATATCTCACGTGCGTAATTACAAAATGGCGGCGCTGGAAAACGATGTCGGACCGCTTCGATACACCTACGTGACGCCCTCGCCCGTCGCCGAACTTCTCTCTCTGATTAAACCTGTCCCACGCAGGCTTCTGCCAACCTATCATCGTGGTTATAACTTTACGCTGATAACACCATCGACTTCTATTCTTGTACACTTATGGATTTGTATGTATATATTTTTCATGGTATACTTATCATAGGATTCTTATAAGCGTGGATCAAGCATATGTTTGACCGACCGGTTGACTGCCTACTGAATATGAAATTACCTCATTGTGACTATGGCTCGTATAAAGGGTAACTTTAGTTTTAGTTGGTTTTTTTTCATATCTATATAGTAGCTGCCTATGTCCTGTCTCTCTCTTTTTTTTACGTACCGGGTATATGTATACCTTCTATTACGGGCACGACTCTTTTTTTGTCATAAATCATACCTACCTAAGGCAATCCATTAACCGCCGTTATGTCCGTCACTATCGTCGCCATTACCATCGTTTCTTCGTATACGAACAGGACGAACAAAGCCGTCTGTAGAAATGCGGCATGAGGTACTAAGAGTCGAGGGGAAATGGGGTGGAGAGACCTCGAGGAGGTGGTTAACGAAGGCTCGCTTGGAGTTTTTGGTAGGCGGAAAAAAAAGGGTGAGCGACACGCGGGAGAGGAAGAAAAAGAGAGAAAGAAAAAGAAATTACGCGAACAAGTTCGAAATAGGTCTTAAAACGCTGCGAGGCGTTTCAGCTGGGAGGTTGTTTTATGTCATATTTTACTGGGAAATAAAAGGCGCAATTCTGCGCGATTACCTATTTAAAGAGTCCTAAAAAAAATGGGGGACCGAATCTACATACTTTTACCTCGAGTTCGCGTCATTGTCTCTCCCACCTTATTTCACGTTATACAACACACAGTGGGTAGAGAAAGTAAGAAAATTCAAGGTACCTCCACACTGAATCTGGGAGAGCTTAGATCCTAGCTCAACCAGCAGACCTAACCAAGTCTAACTCGACCTATAACCTCTCTCGCTGACGTCAATATCAGCTAGACTCTAGAACCTCTACACGACATAGATCCCCAGCTGTCCCTATAAGTTACTGCGCTCGTTTCGACGACTACGACCAACCTGGAAGAATACCGCTGCTAGTCGCGATACCGATCGTTAAGCTGCGTTTACAAATCGAGTTCAGTGGGGTGCGAGCACGAGTAAGAGACTTTGTATTTAAAAACCCCCGTAACAAGGACGAAACAATAAAGCGTAGAAAGCGAAGAATAACGTGGTGAATATTAGAAAGAAAAAAAAAAAAGAAATCCTGAGCAACGGATGTATGTCTCGGCCATGAGGGACAGGCTATAAGCGTACATACAAGAGAGGTCACCGAGTGGAAGGGTGCAAAGGGTTAAATGGAAAGGGTTGAACTTGCCCCTCAATGAAGCACACACATTGAAAGCATACACGAGTGTGCCACGTTCGTGTACACGTATGTAAGAGGCGTTCAGGTTGCACTCGTGTCGAAGGACAAAGAGTTCGCCGCCTCTGCAGTCATTTGCTCGGATTGAAATACAACGTGTGATGTGCGCGCCGCCCCGTGGGAATCGGTGAAAAGGTTAAGAGAGAAAAAAGGATAAAAATAAAAAGTAGGAGAGGAGTCAAGATAGAATGAAGAATAGAAAGAGAGAGGGTTTTGGGGCAGTGGGGGGTTGGCTATACGTATACCAGGGAAGTTTGGAGGAAGATTGAGGAAGTAGGGAGAAGATGGGGGTAAGAGAGCGTGGAGGGGCGAGGAGGTGAGACGGCGATAGGAGGTGAGGGAGAGTCCGGAGAAGTAATCTTCAATATTGCCGGAACTCCGGTAGCTACAAAGGGAACGCTACGGAGCCTGGGAGATTTAACGTTTCTTTGCAAATTGCTGCACCTACGAGAAACGAGCGAGAGGGACCTGTTAGACGCGGGGATGAGTGAGCGAGCGAGACGAAGAGGAGAAAACGAGAGAGAGAGAGAGAGAGAGATGAGGAGAGCGAACAAGAAGGCGTTGGACGAAGATGGGGGAGACATACCAAACGGATCCCGAAGCGAAGAATCAGGGAGGAAATGAAAAGGCTCGATTTTCAACTTTCCGCCTCTTGATTCCGACGCGCATACCGAACCTACCTAACGCTCCTCGTCACTTTCCCTTTAGAGCGATACAACCACTCCACGGCTGTCAGACCCCTCGAAACAGAGAGGCGGCTACGGGAGAGGTTAACAAATTTTTTTTTTTTTTTTTTTCATTTCACCTCCACTCGCATTTCCCGCAATTCGATATCGCGGAGTGCCAACCGAACGGCCGATGGGTACTCGGCCGTGCATATCGAAAGAAATGAGTCTCTGGCCATTTAATGAATTAACATTCCAACGTATACGAAGAGCCACGCACGTGCGTGACAGATAGTTCGGTAGGTATTTTGTACTTGTACAGCGTACAGGTACCTACGTATATCGGTATATACAGATGGTCTTACGCGCGTTCCCAAGTATCTACCTGGCCGTTGACACAGTGAAGATACACGAACGGCAGAGGGAGTCTCGCATAATGGCGCATTTACCATAAGTCCTGTCGCATTGTTGTCTGGCTGTGTTTTACGGCGCAGGAAATATTACCGCGTTACCGTGGACGCGGCTAATGACCGTAGGGGGTTGGGAAGACGTGGTTGTGGAAGTAGAGGGGGGCGAGGGAGGAAGGGGAGATCGGGAGCCCCCCAGAGTTTACGGAACGGGATACAAAGAAGAAACGCACGAGTGGACGCTAATGTTGTTTGTGAAACGCCGCACAAATTAATCGTACCGTCACGAGAGCCTGGTTTCGAGGTTAAGAGGGGACGGAGTGAAAAATTGGTTTAAAAAAAAAAAATACAAAAAAAAAGAAATCCTCGACCGATCCTGATCGAGAGAATCGATCGTATTGACCGCGGAAAAATTCATTCGGTCTCTGATTGCGACTGATTTCATTACGATAAAGAATGTTATCGAGATACGGAGCTGCTGTTTGTGGTTTGTCCTTTTGGAATTTACTGTACTGTATAAGAATAACTGTCCACCTGTTCGAGTGTCAGGGGGACAAATATTATCGTGGATTTTAACACTTTCTCTGGTGAATCGACAGGCGACTATTGGACTTGTGACTGATGTTCAGGTACTTGGGACTAGTAGTAGGAAACTATTCGCGAAAGTTCTCGGTCCCGCTGCTGTCGTGGAAACGTTCCGACAAAGCTGTATCTGCTGACTTTTTCTCTCTATTTTATCTCCGGGGATAAGCAGAGCGGATAGTTTGACTCGTGCGGATATTGCTGCTAGTAGAGTGATACGAGCGGTATTGCCTAAGAACAGTAGTAGTGGAGGAACTGGCAGTAACAGAAGGTACAATCAGTGTACGAAGTTTGAAATGATGGAAAATGGGAAAGAAAGCCAGTGAGAGGTACGATCCGACGTTTTGACGTCCCTCTTGGATTCTCCGAACTCCACTGGGAGGTAGAAAGAGAGAGGGAGAGAGAGGGTGGGATGGAGGGAGTAGGAAAAGAGACCCGAAAGAAAACGAGGCAAGGTAGATTCTGAGAAAAAGGATGAACGACCGACACGTGGTTTGGACAGGATTGAAGGAGGTTGCCGGGTACGTACGTGCCCGGTTCCCGTTTCAGCGTGAACTTTCCAAAGAGATGGTTGACTAGTAGGCAGCGAGAGTAGGAAGGAGGCTAGAAACTTGAGTTCAGGCAGAGTCTGGCTCTCGATAAAATCCCGAGGGTATTCGCGGCTACGAGGATCAGGTAGACATGAAATGGACACTGAGTGGTTGGCAGAAGCAGTAGCGCGGAGCCCTCGGGTGGATATTCGTGAAAAAAGGGACATAAGGGAGTTACAAAAAAAAAAGATAGGTACCATAGGAAAATGGAAGGTTTAGGTGCGCAGGATGGAAGTTGCGAACGACGAAAGAGAAAGAGAGAGAGAGAGAGTCGACGGGGTGAATTAAGCGAAAAAACTTGCGTTCTGCGTCGGGCGACTAGCACCTAACCCATAGATACAACAAAGCTCCCGATAAAATCCCTCGAGCATTTGCGGTGGCCATCCCGGTTGCAGGTCCGACCGGGGAAAACAGGGGATGAACGAGAGGAAGCTAGAGGGTGGCCGCCATTCGCTGTTTTTAATCACTTTGCACGCAGCCAATGGCGCGGAACGTGATGGGTGGAGGAGCAGAAATGGGAGGGGGGAGGGGAGGCAGAAGGATGAAGAGGAAGAGCCCGAAGTAGAGATGCCGGAGGATGAGGTCGTGCACTGGGGTGGTACAGGGTGGTATAGTGGATGGTAGTAGGGTGAAGGGTAGACAAGCAGGGCACACAGGATAGTAAGGGTGGTGGTGGGTCGAGCAGGAACAGTGGGATTGGTCGGCAACGCCACCGTGCTAGTTGCTCGCTGTTGCTGCTTTCGCTACTGCACTGACGCTGATCCTGCTGGTTCTGCTGCCGGAGAGACGTGGGAACGAGTATCGTTCACTGAACGACAACTGCCGCTCTGCAGGGCAGCCATTAAATCCGAACTGCGCGCTGAATTGCGCCGGACATAATTTCCCGGGCGGAATTCAGCGAATGTCGCGCCGCGATAAAATCATCCTCTCCGAGAGCCGAGAGCCACGTGAGTGCCGTTGCGAAATGACGATTGCGAGCTTTTTTTCCCCAGCGCTTCCAATTTTTCTTTTTCTCTTCCTCCAAGCTTTCCATCCTTCTCTCTCGTGCGCGCCGCGCCTCCACACAATTCTCTGGCTCTCTTTATCCCGATGCCGCTTTAGTCCTGTCACTCCCGCCGTCCCTGCACTCCGGTGGCTTTTAGCGGGGCAATTAGAGAGAACGAGCTAAAGGGAACGAGAGGGTGGCACCAAGTATGAGGTAGGTGTGCTGTAACGATGTGCCTTTGCACGTTGGTACCTCCCCTCTACCATACAGTCCCAATTCTAACCGATAACACATACAACCACGGACAAACTGTTGTCTAATGGTATTATCATTTTTTGATAAACACACTCTTGCTATCTATACCGGGAATCTACAGGCTGGTCAGCTACTGTGTATGGGATCTATAGGATTTTTAATTGTTCGGTCTGTATTATCGCAACTAGTAAATCAATGTACTTGTACAGTTAATGACATCTATAAGTATGTATATACACGCTGCAGGATCGTTATCAGTATCCACGCGTACATTAATTATCAGGGCTACGTGTAATCAACCAGCCTTCCTCGACGTACAATATCACGATATCAACCCTACACGTAGTTTCATTTATAACAGCCGTATACACTGACCAGTTCATGTACGTTTCCCCTTCGACGTTTCCAATGTGTTTCAGCACTTTGGTTCAATATGCCCTTATTGCCTGGTGTACCTAGGGGTATCCGGGTATATACATAACATATACAGTTAGAGGGGTTAGGGATTGTATCAAACCCTACCCCCCTCCCGCCCTTAGAAACGTGACCGGCAGGCACGTAATCTCAAGGACAAAGACGCAGATAGCCCAAGAAGACATAAGCCGCGTCGTTTCGCAACGACTTGGTAGGTCGATACATTCTGTTCCGAATGGAAAGAGCAGCCCCTAAGTAAAGGGATGCCCTGCATTTAACGGTAGCATTCGCTTCCAGGTCGCAGAGTAGTAGTACCGGATAGAGAGGGTCCGTATATAGGACCGAGGAGGATGAAGGGATACCAAGTGGCCAGAAGAGCAGTCACCCCTCTGAGAATCTCCCTTATCGTATTTGGTAATTCGCCTAATCACGGTAGCTAAGAGCCACACGGCATTAAGGTCTTACGATGAAATCGTCTCGAAGTAACGGGCGCGCCATACACCCTGCACGACGTTATCCTCAGCCTCTCGACGACTTCATTGCGATTCTCGTCTAGGAAAATCGGCCACCCTTACCCACCAGGAGTATAAAGTGCTACCACACCGAAGCAACTAAACTACCCCTTTACCGAGTGTACGGCTGAGAGTAAAGGCCTTCATCTCGTCGGAAAGCCATAAAAACACAGGCTAATCGCGGCGCCTCGCAACCCCATCGTTTATGGTGTTTTTGGCGGGACGGGAAGGAGGAGGGAGGATAGGCGATAGCGAAGGGGTGGTGGCAGCGAGGAGACAAAGGACAAATAATAATGGGGCGCGATAGCGGAAAATTGCCACGTTAAAAAGTTTCGTCTCACGGGAGCCAACGAAAATTCGACACGTTGTGTCGGGCTGATGGTGATATCGTTGGCTCCTGTTTGGGGGATCCTATTGGTAACGGCGGCGATGGGCATATCGCGTCGCTGACTCTCCAGGATGGCTGAGGAAGGGAATGCCGAGGCGAGACATCCAGAGGCTGTAGGGAAAATTGAAATGAACAGCTTCTTGGGTTTCTTTCGGGGGGGCGGGGGCGGGCGGGGGGGTGGGTGGAATCGAGGGGTTGCATCGCTGAGTCTGGAGAATGTTTGGTATTCGTTGATAATTGTAGCCACCCCATTTTACAGTTGGAATTCTGGAAATCGAAATGGTCTACAATGGAACTATCCTTTACGTAGGCATGTGTATACGTATGTATATAGGCAAAACGTGAATGTACTGTGAAACGCAACCACGTATATGCTTGGTACGTGGAACCGAAGTGATTATGCTTCAAAGCAACCCTCTCCACGAAATCGAATCGATACCAGGTCCATCCCTCTCGGGATATCCTACACCCTCTGTCTCTTCGTCATCTTCGTCCTCAGTCCACTTGCAGCATCGTCATCCCTCTACAACATCCATCTCTCTCTAATCCTATAATTGCACTGATTAGCCCTCGAGTTTGGTTCCTCTGATCTCCGGGATGCCCAACCCGATCACGATCCCGCACGTTCACCCTTGAAATAGCCTCCGCAAGAGTACATCCAAACAACCCCCGAAGCATTCGATACTTAGAAACAACCGGACAATGCTGGCTACCGGACACGATTACCCTATATAAACCAGACAACCGCGTACCCAGGAGAAGCTTGCTGAAAACGTTTCTACGTAGTAGTTACCAGCCCCTAGGAGAGGATTCTAATACACGAACTATACCTCAGAGAGGGTAGCACAGCTATCTAACCATTGCAGTATATCGAGCAAGGGCTTAAAGTTCAAACTGGCTGAACTTTTGTCCTATCCAAGAAATCCCTTTAACTAACTTCCCTCTCTGTTGTACAAGTGGACTTCTTTGCACACCCCCTCACCCTCGCCCCACCCCCAAGGCATCTAATAGCAACGAACGAGGCAATTATCTGTCTAACGCATCAAGGCTGTTCAAGGTCGACCTGGCAAAAATCATCCATCAGTTGGAAAGAAGCAGAGTAAACCTGAGTATATAAAGCTTGTTATCAAAAGAAAACGAGCCAATTAGGAAAGAGTGCTGGTACCAGTGTGTAGCCAGCGTGAACCATCCCTTCCAACTATAATCCTGGCTATTGGTAAATAATCCGTGAGATGAGGCACTATCGGTATTGTTAGGCTGCAAGTCCTAGGGTGGTACCAATACTGTTACTATGTACATATATATACACACACAAAGTCACACAAGTAATTCAAAGCCAAGCCGTCGGTACACGTGTGTACAGAAGAAACGCCCGTAGATACGTAAAGGGAATTCCACGGTATATCAATAGATCAGGATTTCCGAGTGAAGAAGCAGAAGAAGAAGAGGAAGAAGCGGTACGAAGTAAAGAATGAGGAAAGGGAATCGGCGAAGCAAATAAGCTAGATTCCTCCCATCAGTTTCGTAGGACTCGGGCCAGAGTACCAGGAGGAGGTCTCGGATGCTGTGCCGCAAGGGAATCCGCCGAGGCTACGGAGGATGAAGTTATACCGTGCGGAAAGATCGCGGCTCCCGCTTCCATTCGTTTGTCCCTTGACTTTTTTTTTGCACCCTGGCAAGATCAGGAGAAGGTTTGTCCAGGCGGGATATATAGGAATCTTCTCGACAAACCAGGGAACGGTTATACCTAACCTATAAACATTTATATACTAGTGCACGCGACATACGCGTCTTCTCTTCGAAGTATCCAGTCCTTGAGACTTTTTCGTTGATTTAACAAGAATTTCAAGAAGACATAAAAATACACGAAGGAGTCCTGAACGAATTTATAGAGGAAAGTAAAGAAAAGGTATAAATAAAAAGAAAATACTATAACCTTGCGCAATCAAAATCTTCAAGAAACATGGCCAACCCCCCTCCCTCCTGCCCCTATCGTTTTCCTTTGGTTTACCGAATCAATAGGCAGTGCCCGTTTCTCTTCTACTGGGGGACGAAGGGAAGAGAACTGAGAAACCAGGCTGACTATAAATCTCAGGTCTGCCTTAAAACTTAATTCCTACGGGGAGCATTGCTTAAGTCTGGCCACGAGAGAGTCGCGACTACCCGGCGGAAGCCTCGAGACTCCCTTTACGGCCGACAAAAGCCTTTTTGTATGCCAGCGTTGCCGGAAAATAACCGGGTGGTACTGAAACACATAGAGACGTACCAAGGAGAGGAGATGAGGAGCGAGAGAAGGGAGATGGAAAAAAAAAGTCAATTTTCTCAAAAGACTAAAAAGAGTTGGTAGTAAGAACGTAAAGGATGTTGAAAGACATAAGAAAATAGAGTGGAGACTCCTACGCGCGTTTATCCTTTGACTGCGTGACTGGTAAGTGTGGAGTATTAAAAGGGACAGAGCATTGCTACGTGCCATAATTTTTTTCCAATGCCATAGACGAGTTCTAGGTGACAATGGTAAATATATGTAAAGGATGTACACGTGGGCGTACTTATTATCGTAGAACTGACGGATCGAATAACAGAGGCGAAGAAAGAAGAGACAGTGAAGTATGAAATATCTGGCTCGATATCCTTGTACGCTCGTAACGATGGATCCCACCTTTTGAATCATGTAGTCGATCCTTGACAGCTCACACAAAGAAAGGGCTGCCTGGTGTAAGGCTGCCTTCTAACTTTGAGCTGTCAGAGTTTCGAAACCAATTTATTAAACAGACAGTGAACCCCCGAGCGAGTAGTAGGGACGTGGAGCACGGGGTGGGATTGAAGGATGGCGAACACCCTGGCGTTTCCAGGCAAGGCGTATCGTATTAGAATAATTTCATAACCGTTGAGCGACAGCTCAACACTCCCTGCGCCACGTTCGGATTATAACTTTGAGACTTTGAGGGAAACTATTGCTTATAATATGTATAGTTATATGCATATCCGTCGGGAGAGCTACGCTATAGGTTGCGTCGACGTCGTCAGTTGCTCAAGGAAAAGCCCGCTTTCTGCAAGCGGCTTTGGAGTAGAATGCCAAAGTAGAGATTAGGTGGGAGAGCAAGGGTAAAGGTAAGAGGGAATATGGGAGAAGGTAAAAAGAGAATAAAATAGTGGGCAAGGGGTGCAAGGGGGTCGGGTAGATCGATTCGAAAAGTCCCTGGAACCCGTACAACCTACGCATCGACAAATGTGAAACGCAAACGTTGCCACGTGTAGGGGTGTCAAAGGGAGGGTGGTTAAAGGCTACATACTGGTAGTAGGTGGTGGCAGGAGGTTAGGTGGTAGGACGGAGGATGGTAGGGCCCAGGGTGTGTTTGCTCATTTTTACCGGGTTTCAATTCTTTTGAGGCTTCGCACGGTTTTTCGTTGGAAAAAAAAAGAAGAGAAAAAAAGAAAACAGGGTGCGATCAGGGCTAACTCGATTTACTCGAAAATTTCTGAGCTAAGGGGATTTGTAAGGGAAGGAAAAGTATGCGAGGAGTCTTTGATGATAGGGTGAGGCGCAAAGGGGATGACGTTCGTCTGACTTGGTCTGCAATCATCCCCGTCTGACTTCAGCTAGACCACATGCTAATTAACCAGACAATTCACAAAGTCCAAATGAAGTTGGTCAGGAATGAAAGTTTCTTCGGCAGAGCCGTGCATTTGGATTAATTCGTAAAGAACGTAATATAACGAACTAGACCTTCCTCCCGGAGTTTTCAAGCAGCGACAAAGGGATAATACCCGACGATTACCAGCCAATCAGACTCTGCGGAAAATACCAGGAGTTACGACAAGTTTCCAACTTGCGACCGAGATCCGTCGCGTAGTTACCATTATAAAAGGAAACTCAATGTCTTTTAACTCGACGTCCTACCTAGGCGTCTGCCGCACACAGCGACGTTGGACGTCCCGACGCTGGGCGTAGTACCCACCCAACCTTCTGGTGAATTTCAGTGCTGATCTTAATTGAGATTCATTAACGATATAATTAACGACGGGGATTCCGAGTGTAGCCGAGACACTCCCGAGTAACAAAGATTTGTTTCGCGAAGGAATTTCATGGTGTGGGAGAGGGGGGGAGGGGGGGGGGTGAAGAACTACCTTGCGGCGTCGCGACGCTTCTTGAAATACAACCGCTGGCCAAGTCGGTAGGGGGCTGGTAGACGAACGAAGAGAGAGAGAGAGAGAGGGCTTTCTCGACGTTATATTAACCTGGGTATACCCTGGTGCAACCTCCCCTAGAGCAAACCTACGTCGTATACCACCCGCAGAGTTCCTCGAGTTCCTGAGGGGGTTACCTCGGAAATTATTTCACGTCCCTCCCAAACTTTTCTAGTCCCGGCTCCGACGCGTTATCATCTCGACTACGTAATCCCGGGCCGGGTCGGACATTACAGGCCGCGAGCTCGGAAGCTAAAGTTCAAAGCTAACCTTATATAATGCGTATATACAAGAAAAAAAAATATATATACACAAACACATAATACAAGTCAGCGACCACCAATACAACTGCAAAGAGTTGTTCGGCGTGCGTGTTGACATTTTTTTCTCCCTCGGTGCGTGACACACGCGCCTAAGGGCTTTACAAGACACGCACGATCGATAAGCAAGCGTGCGTGATACTGAAGAATCATGGCTTAATATTATTTCGATCAATTTTATTCAACGCAATCGCGCGATAATACCGCCATCGACCCTTCGCCATTTCACCACCCCTCCCCCCTTCCACCCTTCGCATTCTATACACAAGAGCTTAATGTATCAGTTTTTCATGTACGTACAAAAAAAAATTCGTTTTAATACATACGAAACATTAATCGCGTTATCATTCTTCGAGCGATTCTATTTATTTTTTCTTTACCTTTTTTTTTGCCCCGTTCGCATTTATCTTTTTCCTCTGCTAATCAACCCTCCTTTTTTTCTAGCTCGCTACGAGCAAACCCTCGCTTGTCAAATATTCCGTGCAATGTTCCCAATTAAAGCACTATCGAACCAACCAACGAAAACGGGACGCAGAATTCTCGTTTTCGTTTATCGTACTCTCTCTCTCTCTCTCTCTCTCTCTCTCTCGCTCTACCCCATTTCTCCCTACGTCTGTCTCTCTTTCTCTCACTATCCTGTATCGTCAATCGTGCCACGAAAGCCAATAGGTTGAATCGGAAAACGCGACTGGTCCTCCTATGGAAACGTAACGAACGCGTCACGAGACCGATGCTCGTTCTAGTCCTGGCGCATGTCGTCCTGTACTACGGCCATGCACCGATATGGAATAACGCAATTAAATTAGGGCTTTTATCCGGACGCGTGCGTGGATATAACCTCGCGAGCCTGTGGGGTCTGATTTTTCTATTACGCGCTCTAATTCGGGATTCGCGTCCCTCTCGATTTCCCGAGGGGAAACGTTAAAGCCACTCTCTATATGTCTATCTGTACAGTGACACGCATACATCACCATACAGTTACAACATACGAATACTTTTATACAGTTTAACGTATAAATGCTCGGCTATAGCCCATTTCTCATTTACGGCTCTCTATTCCTTTTTTCGTTCTCAATACTTTTCCAACACGGCGCACCCAACTTTTTCACGATTCGGGTATCGCATGTTACATGGGGGACGTGAACTTATTCATATGTTACATATGTACATACATAAATATAGTATATCCATATATATACTTGTTCTCGACTCACGCGACTTTCCTTGCGTTAATTAATCATTCCGTAAAACACCCACTGGGTTAAACTTACTCGGCAACTCATGACTGTTCCTACTGCACTACGTGGCGCGTATATGAGAAAATGAAAATGAAATGAGTTTCCTTCGCGCTTCCAGTTTTTCTTCCAGACAACTTCAAGAAGCATGATACTGGTATAGCAGCACTAATTGCAATACTAGTACTGCTAACAACAAACAAGTAGCATAATATATTACGTAATTAAGAAATATTTTCCCACGCAAGTATAAGGCCAGCCCCCCCAATCTTATTTTCACATTCCTTCGTTCAGACATCCATATATATATATATGGATGTCTGTTTTTTTTTCTTAACCCCTCACTCTTCACCCTCGATGCGGAGTATCTATCGACAATTACTTATCGTGGCCAATAACTGCGGGATAGCATCGAGATTTGGAGAATGACGATAATCAATGCTCGCCCCTACCCCCTCAGGAAATTCCACGTGGAATTCGGTGGATCGCAATTTTTTTTTGTTACTTAATTTTTTTGCTGAAAAGAGCGGTTTGGGTTTGGCAGGAAGAAAGTGATGAAGAAAGGCAGGCAAGGGGGAGGGACAGCGTCGTACACGCCTCGACCGTGGGTGACTTATGATAACTGCTCGGTGGGATCTCCGGGATCCCGGAGGCTGCGATCATCAATTTTAGCGTTCACCATTTCCCACCCCCTCCCCATCCCACGAGGACCACGGACTCCTCCGGTTGCTACTGGCTGCTTCCTTTACTTTTGGCCGTCTCTTCTTCATCTTCCCATCTTGGTAGTAGCTCGCTGCTGTGCCAAAGCTTTCTTCTCTAGTGTATATATATATATATATATATATATATGTATATGTCCGCCTGAGCTCGAGATAGGCCCTGACTGCCCTATATCTGCGTTACCAGCGTAGCAACTATATATACATATACACGTGTATATAGAAAGTCACACATAAACTACAGTCCTAGCATACGTATCTCCATCCCCCGTAAGGGTCACGCGAGTTTTATAGCGCCTTTTACGCGCGTATTACCTGTCGACATGCGAACCTTTCTTATTTTCTCCCTCGCTGTCTCTCCCACCCACTTTTCTCTTTAATCTTTATACTCTATTTCCTTTCTACCCACTCACGCGACCCCAACCACCCCCAGCACCAAGAGCTCGTCCGACGGTTCTTTAAGCTTGTCGAATTCGCTTTCTAGCCTCACTTCTTCCTAGTCCAGTTGGAAGACTCCGGCGGCTCTTATAGGTCGCTCCGGAGAAGCACTGATCTCGTATCTAAAGAAGTCGCAAGTTACCGTCTTAGGTTAGGTGGTACGCCTGATGAAAGGAAACCAGTGGGTAAAACTTTGGACCCAGAAGTTTCTTTCTCCGTTGAGTCGACCAGTCTTAAGTTACCGGTAGAATGGACACGTAGCCGGGGTCTAGGACCAGCAGGATACCATTTTGAAAGCCGTTCCGGTAAGATATCCACAAAGTGGTCCTTAACGCGAGGCGCCTCGACTTCTACGCCCCGTAGGAGATGCGCTCTCCCGTTCTCATTTTCCCATGGTCGCTACTGAACTCCACCAGGCGGAATCCCCAGAAAGTTTACTCGGTGCATTAATTAATCCTATGCTCGTTACTACCGGGCATCCTTCGTCACTTCCGTGGCCGGACGCTAACCGACCCAAGTCGGCAACATGCATCCCACTACGGTTGAGTATTTTCCTACTTCACTGCGAAAACAACTTTCACGCCTAGCCTAGAGCTAGTACTGGCACACGAGCGCCACTGGTAAATAGTGGGTTGAACAAGTAACTAAAATTCACTCATACTTCAGATCCAACAGTTTATACAATTTTCATTGTATCGCGAGATTCTCTTTGTCTGAAGATCAAATCAGGTATGCCAATTGAAATTGAGGAAATCTTTAAAATTCCACCTGTCCCTTTGAAAGAAATTGACAAAATATTTCGAGCGAAGATTTCGATAAGAAAAAGTGGCGGGTTGAAAAAGTAAAAGTGTTCTACATTCAAAGTATCTCTGCCGTAATAACCCTTAGAGCTCAAGTACCCACTCCATTATGTAAATTCAATAACGAACAAGCATTTTCAAATAATGCCTAATATATCCGGATACGCGAAAGCAAAAGTTATTTGAAGTATGGTATAGGGAGGAGAGCGAAATGTAGCTGGTTAAAAGAAAAGTGGCTGCTTTCAGGAATAAAATTCGCATTAGATCACAGAAGAGTACCAGAGTTCAATGTCACCAACCGAGATTAACCTCGGACATTGAAGGTATCGCTGATAGGTCATCAAAGATAAGAAATGACGTATAAATCACTTACCAGACTCCGAGACAGAGGGGCTGCCCGCAGACCTGTCGGAGTTCCTGGAGCTGGCCGTCGAGCTGGTCGAGGATGCTGTGCCAACCGAGCACTCGGACACGCTGCGTCTCTTAGACAGCAGTGCGGCCGCTGCAGCTGCTGAGCCGCAAGATGAGCCCGTTTGAGCATTCGAGCTGAGTCCATGCAATCCGTGAAGACCGTGAAGACCGTGAAGACCCGTTTGACTTGTGAGCTGCTCGAGTCTTCGTCTGAGGAACCTGTGCTCCCTGGACAGCTGTTCTTTGTGTACTGCGTGCTTTCTCTCGCGCTCTTCCAAACTCTGCAAAAAAGAATTTTATTAATTAATGCAAGTTCATATATGTATACTATATTTACGTGGCTGAGTTTGTTTACTAACAGCTGGTTGTTTATCTTATCTTGAGATCGTATCTCAGTGGATGAAAGTGCCAATTACTTCGTGGTATCTATAGCAGGGAATTGGTAGTCTCGATGGAGTTTGAGACATTCGCATGATCCTTGGAGCAATTCGAAGATGCCCGTCAATGGGACGCTTGGGTTTATCCGCAGGATATTAATTCCAAACCAGTGATTTACATAGCAAGAGATACCTGTCAGCTTTGACTATATTCTCTAAGGATTATGGTCGATATAGACGCGAGTTGATTTCTATATGAAATAGATGGAGTTGAAGATGTACTGCTCTTGTCATGGGTTATATATATATTAAGGCGTATACAAATATAGATGCTGAAAATATATAGCGAAGAGAGACTTCAACTTCGAGTTGGTCTGGTAGTTTGGTATTTGATTAATAGAAAATGCAGGCTTGGATTCTGCCACGTTGAATTCTTTCACTCAGGTAAATAAAATCTCGGCGCTACAGTTTATTTTGCTCCGTAACGAGCGAAACGTCCAGTTTTCCTGGAAACTACATGGGAAGAGAGACACTGGAGTTGGCTGAGTCTGAATTGATAGTAAGGTGGCTTGGCTAGGTGAGCAACTTGAGTAAAAGTGACTTTTAGGAATTGCGGGCATAAAATAAAGTGGAACGACGGAAGATCGGTTTCCCTAAATCGGTGTAATTTCTCGAGCAGTGAACACGAAGTTGTGAGATAATTGCACGAATGCCAGTTGAAAATTGCTTTTACCAGCCTACCATTATTATTCTACCATTAGCTATTCCAATCCATTGTATAATGTTTCTCGTATGTGTCATTGACAACAATTTTTCCTTAAATATTGTCAACATTAAAACACATTTCCAAATGATTTAAACACTTCGTATAAGAAGATACTGAAGAGGGCAAAATAAAAAATTCTTTTCTCGCTGCAATGATTAAAATAAAATACACAGGGCTAAACACGTATTTCACGTAATTCGTCAAAGAGATAATAATACCACAGTGTGAAAATTGAAAAATTACATTATTAAAAAAAGGGAGTATAAACACGATTGGCATTGATTGATCAAAAGGATTGATAAAATTTGCCTATGAACGTAATCAGTGTGATGATCGGTGCCCGATTTGGGGAAAACCGCGTAGTGATAATTTGGGTATTAATATTAATGGGGATACGTCCCTCGGCCTGGTTTTCGATTCCAATTTAGCGAGGGACCGCCGACTCCCTTCTTCTCATTCGATTTGAAAATCCATTCGAATACTATCGACATAACGATCAACGAGTCATTTCACTTTGTCGTTAACAAGCACTACGTAACTCATCGACTTCTATTACCAGAAGAATTCAAATTCCTTTTCGATGGTGGACAACAGATTGAAACGAGTCCTCATGTCAATTGCTGGTAAAACTACTGCTTCGCGTCAAATTGAACTTTGGCAAGCTTTCGTTATACTTTTCTTCACATCTTCTCAACGTCCTTCCACAAGTATCAGAACGTAAAGGTTTTCCATTCGTGAACTATCGCCTTAAGAATTCCCGAGGTGGAAACGTTCCTGTGCTACGGTGCGATGGCAGCGCCACGTGAAGCGCCTAGCGGACGGTAATTTAATTAAACGATACAATGCACTCTCCTTCGGTCGACCGCTTCGTTTAATTTCTCGACAATGACGTCTTTCAAATCGAAAAACTTCTCTATAACCTACGTGGGAATGATCCTTTCATCGAAGCTTTAGAAAGTAATAGACTAATGATATACTATCACGCTCTATATTCTGTACGCTGTACTGCACTCTGTACACTATATCACCTATATGGTATACTCTGTAATCCTATAGACCGAAACTATATATCAAACTAGCGAACCAAGTTCCTGAGACAGTATGGAATTTCAAGATATAGGCAGATTGTTGGCTCAACATCCGTGTGCACACGTGACGTACGAAAAGCCGATATGAGTACTCCGTGAAGGGGGTTTGGCATCCCTGACCATAATCGATTACAAAGTAATACCAAAAATAGATCAGTGACGTGCTCCCGGGACTAATACAGCGTATCCGTACTTTGCTACATTGGACTATACACATTCACGAAAGGAGCCGAGCTTCTTTCACAAAATCCATAGCTTCTATCATAAATCGATGAATTTGCTGAATCCGGGGGAAAAACATGCGTCTCTTCGATTTGCTCGGTTAACTGTACGTCGATACCGCATGTACCAAAGACATATGTATATGCATGCATCCCCCACGTATCCATATATACCACGCATACACAGATATAAATTTTGTTTGCATCCAATCGCCATGACCATTGATCGAGTTGTCAACGATGTCCCGGATTTATCAGTACGTATATCCACCGGTACTACTATCATCACCCCCCCCCCCCCCCCACGTCACAACATGTGTTGTCGCATCAGGATTTTTAAGTTACTCATGGACTCGTGTACATATACCCGCGTTCGGTACTAGAAAAAAGAAGGACGTAAAAACAGAGAAAAAAAGAGACCGACAGTATCATGTGGTTTACGGAATTACGCGGGAATGAAATTCCGCGATAGGATGTTCCAGTGTTGAGGGAAAAAAAGTTAAAAAAAAAGAAAAAGGAAAAAATGAGAGAACGCCCACGAACGGTGCTTTGGGATTTTTGTTTCCCATGTGAAGCAGGAAAAGCACTAGATATCCAGTTCTTTTGCGTATGAATTTCAAGCGTATTACAAATTCGAATATGCACGATACCTAATGGGGACGTCCAGAAGGAATTTATTGATTTTCGATATAGCGCGTAAAAATAAAAGCAGGCAGTTTTTTTCACAGTGACAAATAACCACAGCCTACTACACCGTATAATAACGAATGATATTATTGTCTTTTGGACCTGTGTTACGTAGCATCATAGTAGGCGCCAATCAATGTTTTTTATTATCAAAAGATTATTAGCTCGTCAATTTAATACCATATGTATGAAGAGTCTTGCCTGGTGAGTGTAAAGGGTAACAAATAATATCAAATGTCACGTTTTACGAGTAACACAGAGAATTATCGAGTTTCTCCGAGCTTCGTACAATTTTCATAGTTATGTAGATTTCGAGTAAACCGATGACAGATAGCACAGTCATGAACCTTGTTAAGCGTTAATAAGTGATACGTAGCGCACTAATGATGCTCATCAAGGTGGCCCTGAAATGCCGCTGGCGTAGCAGAGAAAAGTAAATTGAGTCGCGACGTTGGTACCCGGAATAATTACAAATCCAATAGAACGAAAGAGTAGTTAGATGAGAGCAAGAGACAGACAGAAAGAAAGAAAGAAAGAGAGAGAGAGAGTGAATGGTCGAAGTAGATGAGAGAAAAGAAAAAGAGACTGAAATGAGGATAAAGAGAAGAAGGGGATGTGGCGTGGAGGGTAAAAAGGTAAAAAGAAACGCCAAAGGAGTCTCTTTGGAAATTATTAACGTCCCTGGGCTGCCGCGAAGGGGACGACAAGAGGCTAGGATGGTTTGATGGAGACGGAAGAGGAGAATAAGTAAAAAAAAAAGCCATGAAACGAAATTCCGAGCAACGCGGGGGTCCAGAGAGCTCGAGGTTAAAGCGGCATTCGCGAATAACGATTTCGGCCGAAGAGAACGAAGAAGCTACCGAAGTCTTTTTCGTCATCCAATTAAGTTTTCCCGGAATTGCGTTTATCCGTTTATTTTTTTTTCCCCCGAATAGGCAGTACCTTACAGTACTGCGGAAGGGGTTAGGTGGAATAACAAAAGAGACGCAAAGTCGTCCTACATAGTCCGTTTCGAACTTCGTTATAACGAAAGTCGAGAAAGAGAGTCGCAAGTAGCTAAACTAAATATATAACTTATATGTACATGAAAACGAAGGCAAAAAAGGTTAAGATATATATATGTATATATATATAAAAAAAATAAAGGGTCGACGCATATATACATATATGCAGACGCAAGAGATTTGAAGGAAGAGAAATTTTCCGACGTTTCTTTTCGGCGTGGATCAAGCCTAGCAAAAGAAAAAAAAAAAGAAAAAAAAATAGAAGAACGAGGCTGATGTGGACACCGGGATAAAATTCACGGCTGTTTATCGTAACAACAGGAAAAACCGGAAGCAGAAGCGATGCCGTGGAAAAATTCAGAAGTCAGCATCAAATCGTAAAATGATAAAGTTAGATGGAGCGTCTAGAGTCTAGGGTGAATTTTCCATTGAAGAGAGTTAGTGTGCTAGAGATGACGAGAGGAGGAGAAAAACTAGAGGGGAGGCGAAAGGGAGGGAGAGAGAAGTAAAAGTGCCGATAGGAGTGCAGATAGGGGTTGCAGGAACTCGATGTAGCCTCTAGGGGTAAAATGGATGGGGAAGGAGGGGAGTAAGAGGGAAAAGGAAAATTCCCACGGAGTACCAAGAGGAGAGACGGAGATAGAAAGAGCAGAGCGTATAGTCTGACTCGTTGAAAAGTTCTTGGCTTCATGCTTCCATTCGGCTTGATATGAGTTTACAACGGAGATAAGGGTATTAAAGCGACTGAGTCGGTGAGTCTCCTCGTAAACTTCCTCCACTGACCCTAAAAGTGGGGCTCCGGCTCTTTGCTGCCATCGACTCCGTGCCAGGAAGCTTAATCGGTAGCAGCGTCGGCTACGAGCCTGGTGAAACCGGAAAAACAAGGTGTCTGGTAGAATTAAGGGTGACCCAACCCTGAAGACTTCGAAGAAGATTCACCAGTCTTCCACAGGGTTACCTAAAACTACGGGCACTCAGGCTGATATGGAAGAAGCTATAGAAACGCACAAAAATGTCTAGGTGTCTCTGTCAGTACCGTGACCGAAATAAGGGTAGTGACAGAGTTCAAGAGAAGCACGTGTACGACTTAGGGTTTATTCGCATTGTGGAAGATCGCTCGAGGCGGACACTACCCTTCAGGCCATAACTCGAGCGCCAGTCGACGTCAGTCCTCTGTATATGTATATATGTATATATATATCCTATCTCCTTCTCTGTCATGGCTGCGCACTCGACGGCCCGTTTTGTTTAACTATACTTTTCGCCCCGAGGGTCTAAGATCCGGACTTAATGAACGGACCGTGAGAGCCCGGGATGGCGATGCCGTATGAAATAGGGAGCGAAGTTGAAGCTGGCGGAAGGAGGAATAGAGGGGACGAAGAAGGAGTAGGTTGAGAGTGACCGAGGGTGAGACAAGAAGTGGAGGAACGTCGGACGCATATTTTCCCGACAATTAAACACAATTGTCGCTAAGCGTCGGCGACGGTGGGAGTTTGAATATTTCAGGGAACCAAAAGCGTATCCTCCGAAAGATGCGGCTGAAATTTATAACCTTTCTCTATCTCTCTCTCTCTCACTCCTCGAGAGCCTCCCGACGCCGCGACCTCGATTAATGAACGTCTTACACGTTCTCCGGAGCGAATACCGGTATGTACTTTACGCGAATACTTTGATCCTGCATCACCGCGTCAATCCGTATAATCCACAAACAACGTGTAATCGGTGACCTACTACCTCAACGGCGTTCCTGCTGTTCCATTGGACGACGGCAGCAGCTACGAACGATAATCGTGTATAGCTGCGGCTGGGAAAATCGTCACACCGTAATGATCGTCAATGTCATTGTCATAAATGGCAGCGTCACCGCCCATCCGCTCAGACTCGCGGTTACGAACGATCGATCGGCAATCACGAGCGTGCACAATCTCTCCCCAAGGTTTAATTATCTCATGCCATAATCCAGAAGCCGTTTCACGATGACGCTCCATTGCTGAGAATGCAACCGCGATCGCGTATAAAACCATACACAAGACACGGAACAAGTGAAGTAGCAATAGTCAAAGTGTTATTAGTTATTTGTCTATGAGATTTTTTTTTCTCGCCGGCAAACCGCACGGGTAATGACAAAGCTGAAAGACCAACAGTTAGAGTACTGCTAAATTAATCTAGCTGTGCCCGCACGTTACGTACTACAATGTAAGCATTGCAATTACTAAAAGCTTGAAATTGCGGAAAACTGAGTATGGAAGCTACTAGAATAGAATGGTAGGACAACACTTAATTAGGTACAGCTATCTATTACTATAGCGCACGTAATATAGACATAGGTATATTATCTGCCAATAGAGAGTCGCGAGCCGTATAAGAGCACGCATAACACGTCGTATAGTCATGCGCGAAACAAACGGACGTTATGGAAGGAGGGAAGAAGAGCATATATGTATACATATATATATATATATGGCACATTAGGTAATGAATATTCCGTTGTTCCTTGGCGGTATGCTCGATGCAGGATAACTCATCGCGAAGTGCAGAGTGTCGAACGGGGATGGCGGGACGAGCCGAATGGAGTTGCGCTCGTGGCCCGGAGTTTCCACAAAGAGAGCGTAGCGAACCGTGCCGTGTCACTCTCCGGGTGTAACCAAGGGACACGAGAGAGGACACAGGACGGTAGGAAAACGGGCTGGAGAGTAAGGTGTTGTAGCAAACAGAGAGCAGCGACGCACAATAGATGCGCAGTTAGTAAATTACAGGCAGCCAGAACAATGGTGTGTGTTCTCCATAGTATTGTACATAGGCGTGCACCGGTGCGTATCCACCGTTCCCTCTGACTCTCTCACACTCTCTCTCTCTTTCTCTCTGTAATGTTCTCCCTGTGGACTCTTTCTCTCTCTCTCTCTCTCATTCTAGCCGCTGGGCTATATACTCATAGAATAGATATTCCTGTTACGTGTATATAGCGACTATCCACGTACATACATAATGCTTGGTGTACATACATTTGTAGCTTGTGTGGGGAGAGGGTGGGAGCGAGAGAGAGACAGAGAGAACGTGTTACCGTAGTTGCTCTTCCTATTCTCCAACAGAGTCCCACGTATGCCAAGCAGCCTTGAAAATTCCTAGGATTCGCGTATATCTATACAGCTGTCTAGCCTATGGCCATGTCGACAATGACTAATACAGCCAATTGGATGGATCTTCGATGACTGACCGATCTTGGACGGACAGGACCGATGGGATCTGATTGGAAGGCTTGATCCGTTGGTCTTGGGGGCTTAGAGAGAACCGCTAGGCGCACACCGGAAATGAAACCGTCCGGTTGCCAAGGGTACGAAGTACAATGGATATTGGGACGTTCGGCTTCCGTAGCGAAGAAAAGGGATACGACTGGCAGTGGATGACTGTGTGGTGGGCAGGAACCACGTGTGGTCTGGCGGAATTGCAGGGCACGTGAGTGCTGCTAGACGGAGCAGGCACGGTATATCGCAACGAGAAGTGGATAAATATGAGAGGAAAAAAAATGGAAAAAAATAAGAAAGGAATCTTACGTTTTCATGGTTCCACGAGAATTCGCGGGGTGAAAGGTCTTGGATGGCGAAGATAACCAAGGGTTCTTCAGTGCTGAAGTGAAGACATAGAAGAAGACTAGTGGGACGATGCGGAGATTGAGGGATGAGTAGGCAGACCCCGAAGGTGGTGCGGTGGTGCCGGTTCAGGATGATACAGAAGGCACGGGAGCCAGGGTGTAGGGATGTCGTAATCTTTTATTTGTCCGAGTGAGGATTCTTCCCTGACGTTTCCTCACCGTGGTTCACGATTCTTTTCACGCTCTGCAGACATCTTTTCCGCCATCTTTCTTGCTAATTACCCGACCCGTTTTTCAACGGCTCTCAAACCGCTGAACGGTCTCCTTCCCCCCTCAGGCCCCCCTTTCGTGGAAACGACATGAAATATTCAAGCAGCCAACTTACGGCCGTTACTATCTGCAATCTAGTATGTACACTGACTTCTAGCGCGTCTCGTCCTTTGACATATACGTATATGTATGCTGCATAGGTACTACCGAGTAACCTAAGTAACACTGCCACAGTAAGTATATGCACAGAACCCCCTTCGATTACGGAAGTGACTAAAAGTCAGCAGTGACAGAGGTATGCAGCAAGCTCAATGAACAAGAGCCATGAAAAGATTCGACATATCTATATGGTGGTGCATTGTTGTCGAATAAAAAAAAAAATGAAATACAGGAAGAAACTCTGAATCGTCGTATACAAGGAATCAGGATTCTAAATGGATTATTCTACGTGACGAAAAAGACTATTGTACTTGGCATAAAGACTCACCTTGATAAAACGCTTGGCCTTGGTCAGAAGACCCAATGTGGTGTGCCTCGAGGTCTCAGGGCCCAATGGTACCAACACCTTCAACTTTTCGAGGCAATTTCTAAGGTGAGCTCTCCTGAAAATTTAAAAAAAAATATATAAAAACTTATTACTATACGACACCAGGTATATACATTGATATCTATATGTACGAGTCACACAGCACAAGAATGGAAATTCTACAACGAAGGGATGCATCGTAATCGTGTGGTTCAGACAGTCGATATACTTTCCGGCAATTACATATGTATGTCAACGTACATACGTATCTACTATGTAGTTGGTAGGTATAGCCAAAGTCAAGCGAACCTTAATTCCTATAGGACAGACGATAAACTTCAGTCGCCGGGAGCCTGTTTCTGCGATACTCGAGAACATCGATATTCCGTCGGTCCGCGTCTCGACGGCAGCCACACCGTTCGCCACTCGAGAGGACGGTTTACCGAGCATCGTAAATTATGCGAAGCCGGGATGCTCGACATCCGCGTTGTACAGTCAACCACACGTATCGATATATATATATATATATATATGTATATATTATATATATACATATATAGGTATACATATCTAAATAGACACAGGTAGGCATCAATACCCCCACGTAGACGAGGTTTCGCGAACGTCGCGAATGAGGGCCGATTAGGTTAGGTGTCGATCAGGGGACAATTTATGTATATAAATATATACATATATTCGTAAAAGAGGGACATTTACTAAGAGCAGGTATATAGGGGTTGATAAGGTGAACGAGCGTTAGGTATTCTACTTGGGATTTCATGATGGTATTGCTGATAACGTATCTCTTAGAATTGTTCAAAGGACTACGGTACATAGCTGTAATATGTATATGTATATACATATATATACACACACACGCACACAGAAGACGATGGGTATAGCTAAGGGTAGTCAGTTTTCGAGAATTACACGATCTTGAGAACGTAGTAGGTATAACGTGAGTGAGGGTTGCTGTAAAAGGCCAACGAGAATAAGGGATGTAAATGGGACACGAACCTTTACAAATTGTCTTTGGCCTCTTGGCTCGCGACGTGTAATTTACAGAGGGAGGAAAACGCCTAGATGCCACGACCCGTTTACCAAATTCTCGGAGGAGGGGAAAATAAGCAAGAGAGCAGATAAAAGGGTACGAAGAGACTAGGAGAAAGAGCGCCATAGCATGGTGAAGGAGGGGGACAGGAGGGCTGGTAGGTAAAGATAGTATAACGGATAGCTCGAAAAGTAGTGCCGGATAGTATACGGGATAGGGTATCCTACGGGAACTACGGGAAGAATTGCCAAACGATTCCGTCTTAGGACGCTTTGCCTCCATATTTCAAGGCTATTTATCGCGCTACGCTGTCGGAGTATTCACGCGCCTAATGGCCCGTGATCACGTCGATAGCCAGAATCGTATCATTTTTTCAACATCGTTCGTTCCTTCTTTCCTTTTATATCCCGCTCTCCCGATATATACTACCCAACCCTCGCGCTATTGGTTTCTAGCGTAAGTATCTTCAGTCATCATTCGAGGGGAGTGGATAGGAGACTCCCCCGCCCTTCTCCCTTAAAGGAATATTCGAACTTACGAATCCTTATTTATACTACGTTCATAAACAATATATCAATTTTATTGCCGGGTCAGCTTTATGCCTCGGGCTGTTTTTGTTAAGTGTGATGTACATTGCGCGAATCAAGTTCATTGGCAGGAAACAGTATTAATTTTACTGGCAATGAATTTGAATTAAACAAGGGTCCATTACACGAAGCATGTATATAATTTGCATCGAAACGACTGTTTACCGTTTATTAAATGCCTATAAGAAAAAAAGAGGGGATGGGGGGACTTTATAAAAGTGCCAATAATTATTTGCCATAAATATATTTTTTATCATCGTCCATTACATTTACCAGAAAACAATTCCGATTTGTTCCCGATAACCGAAAGCAAAATTTACCAGTCGTTTTCGGTACATCACTTTTCGGCGAAATCTCTTCACCAGCAGTAACTATACCCCTATCGGCCTTACAGTATATATTTACTATGTGATCCCGGTCGAGCTGCCTTCCTCTGGAGAGCGCAAAGGCCCACCGTAGGCATCGACCTATATTAAATCCAGCATGTCTAAGGGGGTAGGAGAGAGCAAGAGAGACGGTACCGGTATAGGGCCAAGGGCACAGAATTCCCATAGCGTACAGCGTCTAAGCGCCCTTACACGACTACTACACCTTCTGACATGCGCCATTAGAGGTATTTAATTATAAGTTTATGTCCGGTTTATTGCCCGCTCTGGGGATGCCGATGGTCCCCGACCACCGGGGGGTTCGAGTTAAGCGAAGGGTGGCTGAGGCTGACGAGACGGACACGAGGATACTTACTGGTAGGACACGGTCTCTCATCCACCCCCCCACCACTCACCCTGCCGTCTCTCGAGAGCAGTTACATAGGTATAGATTTTACGAGAAACAATAAGCCAGCTCGGACTTAATGACGTCATCAAACCGTATTATGCTTCAGCGGCCACAGAACGGACAGTTTCTCTCGGAGAGTTCGGTAGAGGCTATAGTTCTCGCGTACACGGGGGTTATCAAAGGGTAGTTGAAACTTGTCATCCCCTAAGGGCACAACTTTACGTCTATGCTTATCTGACCGGAAACTGTTGTGAATTCATGAAAACCGGACAAGAAATCGTCTGCGGGCGGGATACTACTCGCGGAGAGTTTTACAGGTAAGCCGCTTAAAAGCCGCGTTCTCCCATTTAAAACTAACGCTCACGGGGTAATCCCCCTGCGTTAAGCTCTGGCGAAGTTCTCTAGTGTCGGTGACGTAACTATACAGGTACAGTATTATAGGTAGCAGACGGGGAGCGTCCCGTTTGCGGAATAATAAAGTCGTTGGAATTATATAAGAGAGACTGGAGCCCTTTTCCCTTTCGTATCTTCGTGGCAGGCTCGATGGAACGAGAAAACGGGACGCTATAGGCTTTAATATTCTACTTTCACTATACTCATCTCTTTCTATCTCTCCATCCGTCTCTCTGCCACTCGTTCTCTCTCTCTCACTCTCTCGTTCTCCATTCTCATCTTCGATGTCGTCGGGATTATCATCGTCGCGGAAACGACGCTCGACGACGCCGATCCCTTCAGGAACTTCTCAAAACTACGAGAGCTATAACCCGTAGGATCGGACTGGTTCTGGACCAGTTCGATCAAGGAGATGGCAGACACGCGTCCCAAGTTATATAGATTCTACCTGTTCCTTCGTGTGCATATGTGCATATACGTATGTACGAGGTGCATGTATACATAGGTATGCATGTGAATTAAAGAGACAGAGGAAATGACTGCGCAGCGCCAGGAGTCGACGATAGTTGAAAATTAGTGACTAATTCGGGTAAAGTTTCGCCAAGCGATTCCAGGAAGGGAAGTACAATTTCGCGGTGAGGAGCAAAGTATATGTAGCTCGGTACGATGGTATTCGTGGAAACATGGTACGCGAGACGTAATACGTAACACATAGGTTCCAAGTCCTCGCAGCCATAACTCGCGTAGCTCGGTGTGGCGTCAGAGAACGACCACGACGAGGATGCCGGTTCTACACGTCGACTGCGGAAACCAGCACAGAGTCCTGGTGGAACCGCGATGACGACAGAACCCGTTCCCCTACACCCGACTCGACGCCAACTCCGAAGGAACTCCTGGGAGTTCTACAGCCTCGCGCACTCGACGTCTGGCGTCTCCGACACGTCTTCAACTTGCCAAGCTAATACGACAAACTTGCCTGAGAAACCTTTGAGTACTCGGCGAGCGCATTTCCATCGTGGCGACACCAAAGACTTCTCTATTGCTCTATTAGCTTGCTTTAAGCTTTGTAACTAATATGACATTCTCTCTCTCTCTCTCCTTCTCTCCCTCTTTAACTCGTGCCTCTCTCTGACATTTACAATATATGCATATATGCAGATACAAAGTGCCTATATGCATACTTCTAGAACGTCCCAGTGGACTCCAGTCTCATCAGCGACTCCACTTCGCTCTCGTATATCCGTGTATAAAATGAATGGAGGGGAATTGAAGAAAAAAAAAAAAAGATTAAAGAAACTCGGCTATACCTCGTCGTCACGTTGAAAAGGATCCTTTACTCGCTTTAACCACGCGAGATTTTCTTGGAGATCATCCCGAGCCCTCTCGCGACGGTTTACTTTACGATCGGAGGAATCGTCGGTCGGATCGCGGGGAGTGTGTTGCATTGTTGCACCGAGATGCATCATAGATGCACGCGTGGACCCCGATGCCCACGCTGGGTCAGAGTGATGGCTTATCACCGCAGAGCGCGCCACGTCGACGTGCAGGAGAGATGGAGAGACGACGGAGTGAGGGCGAGGGAAGCCACGAACGAGCGAGCCAGAGAGAGAGAGAGAGAGAGTTACGCGAAGGACTGGTAGAAGGAGAACCGTAAAGTTACGAGGCTGTTGACAAGCGGCTGTTAAGCCGATCTAACTCATGGCCGGCCAATGCACTCGCCGCGCGGCCAGGCTTGGCTGCAGCCACGCACTTACGTACTCGTAATACCGAATACAGGCCGTCCCAGGGGCAGCCACCAACAGCCAAGCCGATTATCGCCAAACTCCCAGGCTCTCTATATATACACTGTGCTGACTCCCTACAGTGCTGGGTATAGCCATCTTACTCCCGTTGGTTCAGCAAAAAGGAATGGCAGCTGCGCAAAGAGAGAAGCACGTTGGAAAAATTGCATTGATCTTTTCGTAAGGACCTCTTCTTCTCTATGATTTCCAAGTGATCTGGCAAATGCAGGGGTCTGCCTTTTACTGTAGCTTGGTATAAGTGCATGCATATGCAATCGGTCAATCGGCTTCGCACGCAGAGTACTACACCTTCGCAGCTGGGTACAGTCGGGTGATAGCGGACACGCACGTCTTCCTATGCATATATGGTGTCGATTCAATTCACGCGAGCTCTTATCGTGTCATGACCTTACTTGGAACCGTGCGGTTTCCGCGGCATGGTCGGGAAGACTACTGGGAAGCGTGAAACGGGAAACTCTGGAGAACTGAGTACGGGATTCGTGCAAGATATGGAGGTTCCTATGGGAGCCATGATCCTGATACTACTAGGCGATTCCCAGTTTGGCTGACGATGGTGCGCGTTCCGCCATCTGATCTCATCCGGGTTCCATGTGGTCGTCTAAGGGCATCGGGTTCTGCCAGAAATTTATGGAGGGTAACCATATAGGAACGTGGGGTGAAGAGGGTCTCTTCCATAGGGTCCCTATGTCTCGTATGTGCTTCTGGATATACTATACTGTGCTCAGACACTGGTTTTGCTTAATTAAACTATGCCTAGCTGGTAGACCTCGTAGTCCTCATCCTGCCATAGAGATCGAGCAACAACAAAGGCATACCGTGTGCAGCGTGCCTTCATTAGGACTCGTCCGGGTACGTAATCCAAAACAACACTGGTGAGCTGGGGCTGGAATACGTTTATAAGGGTTATAAGTGTAATTGGGAGGAGGAGGTAGTAGCGCAGTGGCACTAGCTAGGGTGCCTGAATAAACGCTTGGAGAAAATTCAAGGTATAGCACGTATGACGGAAACGGGATAAGTTCCTGAATGTAATGGGATACAGGGGGATACGGGGGTGGGGGGGAAGGGGGGAGCATAGAGGGTATAGAGTGGATGGGATTGACCTGGTCAATTGAAGTCCTGGAGATGAGTATCCCTGTAGACTTTCTTGAAACCTTAGATACTTTGGTTAGCTACCATTAGGTATCTATATATTGGATGGGACTTTCGAGTCGTGCGAGAAAAGCCGCAGTGCAGAATTCCAATCAGGCTGATTAATTACCACAGGGTGTTTAATTACAATTAGTGAGATTGCCGCTACCCGCACACATCCCTACGGGCGTTCCTACCTTCGTAGCCACCCTCTATGTGTATAACTTTCCATATCAACCCTTACCTAACGCTCCGGTACAAGCCACGTTATACTTGTACATATGTGTGTGTGTATATATATATATGCATGTATATAAACCTTGTGTATTTTTCTTACAAAGTAAAAGGTACCTCGACGTCATTAATCCATGCATTTTCCTCTTTTACCTTATTTCGTGAAATTTACCTCTCCATGCAATTCTCTTTGTTACTTTCTACCATTTTTCTCCTGCATACACCACTCAGAGAGAAAGAATGCGACTACAAAGAACAAGATGACGATTCGTATTTTTCACTTTCACATGAATATCACACGAGTGCGTTTCCGTGTTTCCGGAAGTAAAATATCGCAATGGAAATTTTATATTATCAAAAGGAAAACTGCACATCGGTCAGATTAAATATTTCGAAGTGCATAAGACGAGATGTAGCAGAGCGCACGAAATTTCAGTGTAACCAATTGATCGTCAATATCTGGCAATGTGTATAAGAAAGGAACGTGGAAGAGTGAGAGAGAACGAGAGAGCTCTTTCGCTCTCGAGTAAGCAAACGTGCATGCGAGAGCCACGGTTCACTTTCACCTGCAAGTTCGATGCACCCGTGTTATAACAATAGCGGTGCATTGCATTGTGCTAGACATATAGATACAAACTATGTATATTGATTCTACGTCGTGTGTGCACTAGCCATAAGTATTCCTACGTGTTTCGCAGAAACATATAATAAATAGCACAAAGTAAAACGGAATCAAAGCAACCTTAGAATTTTTCTGAATAAATAAAAAAAAGTCACTGCCGTCTATAGAATATTTCATTTTTCTCTCCCCCCCCCCATGTTAAAGAAGCAAAAGGGAACAGAACATTTTCTGACTGCATATTGGAAACGGAGAATCACTTGGAATATGTTTTCAAGCCTCGTACGCTAAGCCGATGCAAGAAACTAGTTAGCGGTGAGTCCGTCGATTATTGCATTTAGGGTAAATGAAGTTTGGTCCTAAGTGGGACCAGAGCGAAGATATACCCAGATAGTTAAGTATATAGAGAGAATCCAGCTGGGGAGACTGAGACGCTTTACTAGGGGAACTATGGGCCATGAGTAAAGTGGTAAACTACCTGATTAAACAGACAACCCTCAGAGCCGTGCTAAGGGTAGTTGGATAGTCACGCACTTGTAGTATAGCTAGGAGAGCTTGGATACGGCCGGGGGTCGTGGATCGAAGGGATGGAGGGTTGGACGCGGTATAAACGAGGAAAATTATTAAGTCATGCGGCACCCTTAAATTATCCAAGAACCTTTCGGAGGTGGTCGCACAAGCTGAGAAGGACGAGGGGGATCTCTCTCTAAGTGAGGTTTAGCGAATGGGCCGAAAAATTTCGAAGGATCAAAGCCAAGGGATGTGTTGGGGTCAGCTGTTCGTCGATTTGACGTGGAATGATGAAGGTGAAGAGCAGAAAGTGAACGCGTGATGGGACGAGGAAATGGATGGTGGTGTTAGTGTGGTAGGTACATGAAAGGTTATAGATAGTAGGTATCATAGGTTATATGGATGAGAGTAACGCAGTAGGTTGAGTAGAACCTACATAGAATGCCGAGTAAAAAAAGGTGACGACGGGAAGAGTGGCTGCTGCGTTACTTGCCCATCCGAGGACCAACTTGTATTCTCCGGGGCGACAAGATCGATGTGCATTTTCAGGGATTCAACGAACGGCCGCCATAGTGAGATGAATTATTGAATATCGGATCGACTGTCGGTTTTGATCGGGTCGAGCATCAATCGACCTGTCAGCCGCTCTGAATGCACCGATGCGCCTTCATGCAAATTATTTAAAATATATCCAACCCTTTTATTTGGGGTGGCTTTTTCACAGTCGCAACAACAGTCCCTGTGTACCTGTCCCCTCTAGGATACATACACACTTGGACCAGGGAACATTGACCCGTGCCCCGATGAGCTTACAGCTTTCATGCTAATCTACAAAGCCGGCTTCACGTTGGTCTAGCATGAACGACCCTTATTTAGAGACAGTGCAACGACTCGAGATAACGGTCTCTGGGTACTTCGGAGTTTTTTACGAACCTGAAAAAGGATCGGATACAGGAAATGAAAATTAGAACTGGCTATACTCTTTATCTTGGATGAAAAGACGTTCCATGTCTTGGGTGTATGTCTGCCTTGAAATTGAAGCTATCAGTAATATATATGTATATAGTTACGGCCCTACTTGCTGTGTACGTTCATAATTAAACCTACCACACAGAAAATGAACGGTAAGAGACAATAGGTTGACAAAGAGTGTTGAGAAGAAGAGTTAAGAAATATAGACATCGAGATGCAGTATGATAATGTTATCGGGCGAAATGCGAAAAATTTTTGCAAAAAGATTTTTAATCTTAGAATAGTATCCCTGAGACGGTCCACGTTGACGGACTTGGTAATCAGATATACAATAACGCAACCAGACTTCAATGAGACGAAAATCGAATTCAAAGACGAGATGAGATGAGAAGATGAGTCGAGATGAAAAAGTGCCTAATCGAGATCGGAGAGATATACGTTGCGTTGTATCTCTAATATTTCAACATCTTCACTCGAGTCATCCGAGGACAGATTATGTCAAATAAAAGAGAAATTAAATAATATAATAAGGAAAAAGTGTTCGATAACGCGGTTCAGTTTATCTTGCTAAAAACGGCGTCGTGATTCGACCTGGCAAAACAAAAAATTCTGTATCCCTGAGCAACCGAGGTTGATAAAGGGGAGAAGAAAAAATGATGAAAGAAGCACGAAAAAAAAAAAAAAACAACTTCACAACTCTGTACATTCCATTACCAAAGTTATACGTTCATACAGAAGTGACCGTCATCCGACCAAATGCACGCAGCCATCTCAACGCAGCGCATTCATATTTAAATTCAATTTCATCTGTATGGCTAGGCCAGCCCGTATTCCGGGAGGCTGCGTTACATGCAGTGACTCCAAGTAACACTTGACTGATGCAAATTTTAAATGCACCATGCAGCCATCGTTGCTCTTCCCGCTGTATGTCTACTGCGTCTGCCAAGCTTTGCACAATACATATACTTGTAGACATACACTTGTGTGTCAAAGAAAAAAAAAATCAGTACCACACACGACAATGAGGAAAATAATAAATGTACAGTAAGAAAAAGCTACGCGGGCAGAAAACAGGAAGTGGTTCGAGACGGCTGTAAGAGTTTTCGGAAACCAAAGAGAATTCTCCTCTACATACCGCATATTACACACAGGTCTCTAAAGACTTTACGGTGCCTGCTCGTTTCGAGAGCATGGTTAATTTTGCGGTCGGAGGTCGAGAAAGAAGCTACGAACGGCTTCCCTCTAAATATGTGTACAAATACACGTATGCACCTAAGTCGTATTCTCATGAGACTATATATAGTACGCAACATATATATATATATATACAGCTGTACGATAGGTATAATAAAGCTCTATATATGCATCTGCTGTACTATACACACCTATACACGTGTATACCGCGTATATAGCTATACCGCTGTACTATACACTTACTCCTTACGTAACCCACGTAACAAAAACTATCACACGAGTAAGAGACATATGCAACGAGAAAAGTTTGGGACATAGAAAAGAGGGGGGGGGGGGGGGTTGCGAGTAGGTAGGGGGTAGTAAGAAGGTCTACTTGGATATTTTCATAGCGCGCGGGATGAATGGGTCTGTGAAGTTCTCGGTGTTTGCCTTCGTCGTTTTCGGAATAGCGTGAACGTATGTCTTTAGGCAGTTGCGTTTTACGTGAGCGTCCAACGAGTATCTTGACGCTTAGACGTACGTCGGAGAGCGGTCGAAGGGGCGCCGGGACGCCCAGGGATGCGTGTGGAGGGAGGAGGGAGATCCCAGGTACACTCTATCCCCAAAACTACACAGTGAGAATTTCAAGGGAAATAACCCTTCGGCCATTCAGCTACCAGTAGCTACTTCCTCGCCTTGAAGTGTCTTCCCACTCCCCCAATCCCAAGGGTGTAACAACCCCCAGCAGCCCTTATACGACTCTCTGTATTATCTGGCCTAGTGTATAGTCTCTGTCTCCTAGTACTTCTGCCCTGAATTTTCTCTAACAGTACAGTATATACATATATACTGTGTAAAAGAGATTTTTTAGGTGAAGAACGCGCCGTACCAAAAGCCTTACAGGTAGGCCTTACGACAAGACAAATTGCCTGATATAATTAATTTGACTAAATGACTGAAATACAAGACTCTTCCGGGATCGCTAAGTTTCTCGAAAGACATTCACGTGCCGCCGTCTTTATTGTCTCTTTGGAGTCGCTACGTAATACAATGACGATTTAAACCGAGTCAGTCGTTCTCCTGGCGAGATAATGGGGATTCTGTTATTGGCTGTCTTGCGCAATGAAATAGACTTGGATACATTGGCAAACTGACGTGACTGTATCGCATTGAGCTTAAAGAGATAATCGTTCGGGTCTGTGACGTCGGCCATGTGAGACTCACGTGTTGAACATCGGGAAACTCGTAGCTGCACACGTTCTAATATATTTCAATGGATATATATATATATATATATGGCTTGCTACGGATGATCTTTAACACGGGATACTTCTGAAGGCTTCTTGGTACTGAAATGCATTGTTTGGATATGTCCTTCAGGAGAGACATTACGTAATTTAGTGCATAAGTGATATATTGAGAATCTATACTGTCTGGTAAACGTCAGTGCGTACGCTATATCTATATAGAGGGATTATGGCTTCTTGACGTTAACTATATAGACGCCATTACAAGGCAGCAACACCCCTAAGATCGTAAGGATACATTACCGGCAATCGTGAAACGAATAATGATAAGTGGGTAATAACGAGTAGTAGCGGTTGAGGAAGGTTTGGTAATAAAATCTGAATAAGCGAGAGAACGTAGTACGGACCAACAGTGGGACGATAGGAATATGAATAAAAATAGCTGTAAGTTACTGCAAGTCGTAACGTCATTTTTCTTTTCAATTTCGTTGAAATTTTCCTTTTCGCCCAAAAGTCGAGCAAGATATTTCATGCAGCTTCGGAGCGTAGCCCATACCCGGAGCGTACCCGCTACCGGCGAGTAGCGTGGTACCGCCGTTCCGACCATGATAAAGGTATATATATGTTAGAGAATACTATATATACGTATATACTTCATGCACGGTAAAGGGCTGTAAAATTTGCAAGAAAGGAAATTGGTAAAATCACATGAAATAGAGCCGACTCAGACAGCAAAATTCTCTGGTTGGTTAGACAAGACCAGGACAATCGGTAGCATCTGCTACCAGGACCCACTGCTCGTTCCATATCCGAGGGAGTTTCTGCATATTATCCAGAAACTTGATTCCCGACAGAGTAACTCCTGAATTTTGGCGTAGCTATTGGAACAAGAAGGATAAGGGGTACGATGGGATTCCTTCGGGAAGATTTTCAATTCTAGGGATTTTTGGGAAGCCACCCCTTTGGGTATCCGAGGTAGGAGGATTCAAAGGTCTTTATCCTTACCCATATTAAGGTTATCCCTTCGTATTCCTAAATCCACTAAGCATTCGTCTCTCTTGGTCGAATTAACAGGGTGAACAGCCGGCGCCATTGCTTTGTAAGTTCCAAGCACTCTCCCCCCCCCTCCCTCCTTTCACCCTCTTCATTATCACTGGCAAAGAGTCGACTAGAACGGCTGAACTCTGCATCGGGCAGATAGTTGAAATTTTACGGTCAGAACAAGAGAGTCACCCGTGCTGCGTTTATTAGGTGGATTATCGTATAAATACATATATATATATATACACGCCCAATGTCCCGTCTATATGCGCGTACACACGTAACGCGTACGCTTCGTATGATACGGCGAAGCTGACTATAAAAAGCAGATCGTAACGAGGAAAAGGGGTCGAGAAGCCGACGGTGCAAAACGTTCGGATTTACTGGCCGATAATAGTTTTACAATCCACAATGGATACCTGATGCACTTGCGCTATGTGCAACGAGATTCCTGTGTGTTAGAGTGCACTGTTATACATGTAACGGAATGCATTTATCATTCCCTTATACTGTCAGAATAACGTACTTAATGGATCCCAGTCGTCCTGTAGGGATAAGAAATATTTTTCAAGCCACGTGATACAACATCCACGTCTCGAATCTAATCTATTCACCGTAAAAGCTTACATCTCTTTATTGGTATAACAATCGTGCCATTGTTAAGTATACACTGGTGCACTATATATAGATATAATATTGTCGATGGGTTTAAGGTAATCGCGAATAATAATAATGTGGGACGTCGAAAATGGCTTTTACGGCCGAATCCAAGCAGCAATTCACTCGACTCGGTGTGCACTAGCCTTTAAACGTAGCGCTGCACCGGGTCTACTCGTGTATAGATACGTACGTACCGAGCACGTAGGGTACTTTCCATCTCTCTAACGTTACAGTTACTCGTTCAAGTACATGTAACCCTTAACCACTATCCCACTTATACGCACGCTGCTACCCAGATTGTTACGTAGGATCGTTAGACAGATATATAGACATAGGTGGAAATTGGTATAGATAGATATACAGCGCGCACAATAGTGGAGAATGACTCGCGCTCTGCACTGTATATGGTTTATAGTAATATGCAATGCGTTTGAGTGCATTCTATAAATGCGACGTTAATACGAAAGATCTTAACCGTAAGATCGTCCCGGTGAAATTGCATCAGGAATTGGAATTGTAATTTTCCGACTATTCACACTCTCGTCGTTTCGCTCCTGCATTTTCTATGTATATATATAGGGAGACGGTGACATAACTATATCCACGTCAGACGTCTGCTTCTCTTTTGCCTTTACGAAGCGAACCGTCATGGGTTCTCGAGTCGAGCGTACGTAATGCCGTTGCGAAAATCCCAGCAGTGGAAACTATTCGAGGCGGCAATTTCCAAAGTTTCGCGACCGCCCATTCCAGTAGGGGTGCATACGTAGAGAGAGAGAGAGAGAGAGAGGAGGCAAAAGGAGAGAGAGAGATAGGAAGTGGACAGAGTAGAAACACCCGCGAAATCTCCCGTTCTTCTCCAGCGTCTCTGGCGGTCGACCCGCGTGACTACGCAACTACTTGAGGAACGAACTTTCTAAATACTATCTTCGCGAAGACGTACGTGAGTCCTCGTCGCGATGAATGTTTCGCGCTTTACTCTTTGTCTTTGCATCTGAAATTGTAAATTCAGCTGGGAGCGCGGTTTCAGTATTGCGTCGTGCACAACCACTCCATTGTAACCAGCCTTATAGTTTTACGTTTATTTAGTTTTTAGTTGTAGAACTAAGCCTAGATAACGTATAGCCGTGCAGTGCTGTGCTAAAGCGAAAATAGATGCCAGTGGATAAAGGACGAGCATCAGGGCTGAAACTACTTGTGCGCTAGGGATAGAATTTTCACAGTCTCGGCCCGTATCGAGGGGGTCAGTTCGACGTGCTTGGCCGTCGGCCAGTGGGACTGTATTTATTTATTTTAATTTGTAAAGTGGACGGGCAATCTTACCAGATTGCGTTTATTTCTACAGATTGTTATTGGCTTTGCCATAGGGGATGGAGGGGGGGTCAACCTTCTATCGTTGCGCTGGCTGTACGTGGGATAAGCGCGAGACAAAACGTGCGACCCTCCGAAACCTGGATGCGTCCCGGCGATTGAACGTGGACATTTATTTAAGAGGGAGGGGATGAAAGCATCTTAATTGAAAGAATAAAGTGCATCGTCCGGATATTCCACTTTCTCCCCCTCTCGTCACCCTCGCCGCCCCTCTCTTGCTCCAATCTCTCCGTGACGCATACGTGAATATGTATTATACGGACGTTATATCCGTACACGAGTACATATATGGTACCCACAGGGTCGCAACCTATTACCACACTCTCAGCGTCCCTAGTCACTTCATCCCTGCTCTATAATAATAATAATAAAAAAAATAATAATAATACGAGGGCTGCTAGGCCATCGCGTATCGTCTTGACGTCGGAAGTCGAACGATCGACTTCTAGTTTGCCCTCTCGAGCGACTAATTCTCACGCGAGCACGGTAATAAATGGGAAAAACGGTATCGATCCTATCGCTGCTTAGCCTCCACTCCTGGTGTTCGGTTCTTCGAGATTACTTTAGGTGGGCCAACGACTACGTACAGGATACGTATATACAAGCGCCATGCGAACTTTCGCTATCTTGAGCAACCCCATTCCATCCCTCTCTGTTTCCTTTTGATTCAAGAAGCAAAAGACCGAATCGTCGTTCTCGGGGTTCGCGGGGACTCACCAGTTGACGAGAGATCGTAGTCGCGATGAGGACGACGTTACCGGAAGTGCGCGTTAATGTATGCCAGTCGGCACGGAGAAACAGGAAGAGAGGAGAACGGAACGGGATGAAGAGCAGACAAGAAGATAACGCTGGACAGAGGGAGGAGAGGGGGGAAAGAAAGGGTACCAACGTATAACACCAGAGAAATTGAGCGTACGAGATAGGGCGATCGAGGGGGAGTACGGGAGAGGGAGGGTAGGACGAGGGGAAAGAGAGGGACCAGAGATATATCAAGCCAGATGGCAGGAGAGAGATGCGAGAAGGCACTGGGGACACGGAGGAGACAAATTGTCGGGAGCGCATTCGACGGAGGGTCGACTATGTTGACTATGCGACTGAAGAAGCGTCGAGGGAGAGAACGTGAGAGAAGATGAAAAGTTTAATTGGATTCGAAACGGCGGTGGGTTAGCGGAATGGTCGATGAGGAGGGACGCGAGGGTGTGATCGCAAGACCGCGAACTCTCAATTCACGAAAAGAGAAGAAGGTGGAAGGAGAGAAGAGCGGGTTAGGGGAGGTGGATATACCTATATATAATATACACACATATATATACCTACTCCTTAACGAGACGTGTAATAGCATAGTGCCCATTAAAGGGGAGAGAGGTTTTAAATCGAATTAAAAACCTATTCTCCCTAATTGCCGAGACGTTATAAATCCGCGAGAGCACTCTCGCTCTATCCGAGGAGAAGGAGAAGAAAACGTGAGGAGACGAGGTAGAAGTGAATGCGGGATGAGAATGGTGGGAGTGGAAATAAAAAATGCTAATTCATGATCATAATAGTACCAACCCGGTACGACTCTTATTATAATCCTTGATTGATTTGATAATTGACCCTAGGAGCAGTCTATCCCAGTGTTACGAATTGGACACGTTCTTATTATATTCCTTTGGTGTGATCAATCACCTAGTATATACTCCACGTGCAATCATTAATTAAAACTAGAAGACTCTTTGAGTGACTATCTTGCAGGCGCCACGGTTAAAGGGGGCCGTAACTAACTGTTATAGTATATACCGGGTATACTATATGTATACCATAAGGATTGACGTATATATAAGGATTGAAGCTGGATTAAATGACTTCCTCGATAGAAATGCCCTGGGAGAAAAATCACTTGGATCGGCAACGAAGGTAGATTTGTCTGTCGGCTGAGGATTCTTTCGCAGTTCGAAGGATCGCGGCGATCACGAAGATCGGAGCGGGAAATCGGAGGTTCAAGAGTCACGATTACGAGCAGCACGACGAGGCTGTTTGGAACGTCACACGGATCTTTACAAGGGACTACAATGTGTATAGTATATGTATATCCTGTTACTTGCTGGACACTGTTACTTTACTACCTGGTACAGAGGTGATATACGCGTATATTTCTTTTTCACCTGTCATTCCACTGTATTTAACAATAACGTTCCCAGTCATCTAGCGCGTATCCACTCTCGATTTGCCTCTGCATTCATCTTTTCTACCGACACACTGTTATCCTCATGACAAATGCGAGATAAAATTACAGCTGTAGATCACTTTGGCAGGGGGACATGATTATTACCCTTCGACCACTGGAGTCAACCTTGCGGCTGAGTTATTCCCATCCAGATCCGCTGTGAGTCTTGTCCCAAAAAAAAATTACGAAATCACGAGAAACCGGATAGAGTTTCTCGACGTTCTAGTTATACAGAGCGAGTGTATATATGTATGTGTGTATAGTCGAAGGCAGCCTCGTAAGACAATACATACGTGTATATATGAAAAAGAAGAAGACACGGTGTCTCCAGGACATCGAACGCGAAGGAACGGAATAATAGAGTAGAGAGCAAGGGAGCCGAGCTACTTTCCCGAGGATTTCCGAAGACTCCCGATTTAAATTAATCTCGCGTGGAAGACCGCTCTCGCGAGACATTCGGCATAAAGGAAAACGGTTCGAGTCGTTGGGCGATTTATTTTCTTCCATCTCATTCCCTCGTCTCCAGTCACTCGTACGTCTTTGGCTTTTTCTGCTGTCTATATATTCAGCCCCCCCTCTCTCTCTCTCTCTCTCTCTCTCGCTCACCACGATAGCCCACTTTTTCTCGATGGCCGTTTCCTCCGAGGTCGTGAATTTGATGCTCGCGTCCGCTGCCTTAGATACTGTAATTTATAAGCCTCTTTCTGTCACGCAACGTTTCATCTCCCCTTTCCATCCACTTCTTGCTATACCCCTTCCGCTACCTTCCCCTCCGCTATCTTCGACCCCTTCCTTCCCTCCTCGCTGCACTACACGGCACCCTGGAAAATGGGCCAAAAAGTTACAAGGGGTCTTCGAAGGTGGTGGGTATTAAGGGGTGGCAAGGCTTGTCCCCTGACACACCTAACGGGGTCTTTTCCATCTTGCGTGCTAAAGTCAGCACGGTCTCCTATAACCATAGTCGCTAGTACGAACGACCCTTGGTAAACCTGTAGAGACTCCCGTAAGTTCGTCAATTTTTAAATTGAACCGACGTCGGAAAAATAACCGCTTTCCTTGACGCTCTTCCGTGCCAGAAGGCCAAGGACAGTTTCTCGCGTCCTTATATATTGTGTCGTTGCTGAATTTGAGATCTGGAAATTTATAGTCTTTTTCTGTATGGTGATTCGGGATGGGGCTCGGAGGGGGGGAGGGTGGTTAACCCCAATTCACATTCTCTCTCCTGGCAATATCAAGTAGACGGATACGCGAGTCTCGTAACGCGGTTAAATTTCAAGGTGGGTAAACCCTAAAGAGTTTTCAGGGAAAAAACGACAACCCGGAGAGAAGAGAGTGGGTTTCCGTAATAAGAGGGAAGGGTCGTGTTGGGACGTGGAAAGGGCAGAGTGGAAAATTCGAAAAAGCCCGAGGAGAGCAATTCCTGCTTTTGAACTGAAGTGCAGCACGTCCGCTTTAGCTTGGGCATCGCGCACGAACAGCGAAGGCATTTTTCTCACCGGGACTTGACGTATTGCCCACGTATCTTGGCTGCGGATCAGCGCATACATGCATTCCTAATGCCACCCGGCTTACGCCGATCCTCCATGAAACGATGCATGCTATCACGGTGATGAATTGCTCGGGTTCGCGAGCGGTGAAAGAATCTTGAAAAAAAAAAGAACTAGAAGAAAAAAAATAGAAAAACAGACATGAAAAGTATACTAAGAACAAATAATAAAAACCGGCTCCAGGACCGTACTCTTGTTATTTATTCCCTATTTTTCTTTCCTTCTGCCGATGAACCCCCGGAGTGGGACCACGCACTCTAAGCGTAGCAAGAGACTGTAGGGAATTTCGAAAATTGGTAGTAACAACAACCCTCCTCCATACTTCTCAAGGAGGCAAACCTGTTTTGGGTTGAATTTTTTTTTTTTTACGAATCAGCAACAGCAACTTACGCAACTCGGAAAATGCCGAATAAAAGCTATAGGACTAGTCCAGGGAGAATTTACTGAAGAATTATTAAGGAACCGAGACGCCGATATCCACGTGGAAGCCAGGACCGTACCTATCGATCCCTTCTTATCGTCCGCGAGTACCAACAATCGAAAACGGAATCCAAATGTAGCGTGACGAGGTGTTTAAAAATTGGGAGGAAATTTTGACCTGCAAAACTTTTATTTTATTCTTCCCGTGTTGCAGGTGTTGTTCCCTGATGAAAGTACTCCCTCGGGTGTTCCCTGGGTTCTTATTAAAACTTCTAACCGTACTTTAGCCCAGCCGTAAGAGCCCGAGGATCCTCGATTTATCCTTGGGACGCACTTTTGCGATATAAATTGCCGTCATGCGGCCTGACGTCGCTGAACCTATTATCGTTACTCCTCCTGTATTATCACTGTGCTCTTATACTAGGCACTTTCTCGCATTTCTTAACGTCGTTTATCATCTCCTTTTTTCCCTACCATTCATCAGCACCGAGATAAAGATACACTCGGTTATTTCTACGCACGTGCATCGAAAGTGGAAACTTGAAGTCGAAGCCGATGCACGATGACGCTCGCGCCAATCCAAGTGGCTGAATACGATAAAACTATAAATAAACGATATATTCAGCAATGAGCCGTGCGTGTGCGACACTGGATGCGTGAGCGTGACTCGTTCTCGGAAAGTGACCGACGGGAAAGTAGGATAGACCGGGGGATGGTGGGAGGGAGAGGGAGAGAGGGGAAGAAAGGGGTAAGGGGAGGGGCGAGAAAGGGGGCGACAATGGAAGGAGAAGAAAAAGTGAGAGAGCCATGCTGCAGTTATGAAAATAAACGGCAAAACACGGGTCTCTTAATATCAACGTGGCTGCCAGGAACGTATCTAGAGATAGGGGGTTTCCCGGATAACGTAATAACGGATACCGTAGCATCCGCTGTCGAGGGAATGAAAAAAACGGTAAAATTGCTCGAGTTAATCTTGCCGATACGCCATGACGCGTGAAAAAGACAGACAGCCCGAGAGAGAGAGAGAGAGAGAATAAAACCTTAATAAAAGGAAAAAGAAATATCAACCCCTATCGTTCAGGAAATATAACGTTGCTTCACGTAGTAGAGAGAGAATAAGAGAGAGCGAGAGAGACCCCATAGGCAGCTACACGCATGTAATACGACACGTGCATATGCATTAACGTCTTCCAGGAAGATCCATTATTATACTGACAGTAATATTTACAAAAAGGCCGCGCCATGTCGCCATTTTTATTTTCTTAGGCTCAAACCCTTTTTACTGTATACACATATATGTATATACTACATACTTCTTCGATCCGATACTCAATCTCTATCTCTTCCATCGGATGATATCTCGTCATCTTTGCTATATGCCGGAAAATAAAAATAAAATATTTCATCATAGTCACCCCGAACAATCGCCACGACGAAGATTCCAAGAAATCGATCGCCTGTGACAAAACGAACCGACCTCCAAGATCCAGGAAAATTGTTGCACCTGTACAAAAAGGTTAGAGCTCGATGGAAAAAACACGTGGTCGATGCACCTTTCCTCGATTTTACGACGAACCTAGTGCCGCACGAATCGATACGTCATCCTCCGATAGAGTGAGCGACTGTGAGGGTGTTTAGTCTCGACAAGCTTGCAATCACTTAGGCCAGCTTTACGATTAGTTTACTGCCGAGGCCAGCCAGGCGTTACAGAAGAAAGACACCTTGTATTTCATTTTCCGACGACAGATGTCGCATCGACAGAGAAAAATCGACGATAGGAAACCCACGGTAATGGCGATGGCGCCACTGTCGCTATCACAGGACAAAATCCCTCTAAATCGACTCTCGTACAGAATACTGAACGACGATACACGGTAAAATCAAAATGTTCCACGTTCATTTTCCGAGCATGAAAAATCGGTATACAGAGTGACAAGCCAACGTGAAAAAAACTTGGATTGAAAAATCCAGCTGGACTGTCGGTCTAACCTTCCCTGTCACTACCAACATGACACCTATACGACGCGTCTCGTACTACGCAGCCTCGTGCATTGAATAAGTCATGAACGCCGTGATAAACATACGATTATATCGGAGCAAAACTGTGGCTGTGTGCGGAATACGCTATGGATCTCGGTTCAACAAACCATCGTCGAGCACAAACACTGTGAGACTTTCTATTGTTACAGGTGGCGCTAGTAGTACTGGTGCTAGTACCATTGCTAGTATTACTACTAGTAGTATACTATTACTCAAGGCTATCAAGACGACTAGTACTAGTCGCTGCCATGCTACGTATATCTATACTGTAATCCTGTGTTCTCGTCTTTTCTTACGCAACGCCACTCCGATGCTCGATAAATCCAGCGCCTTATCGAATCTCGCCAATCACCTCCGTGTATAGACAGCATCTAAGAGACAGTGCTCCATAGGAAACCGCGACAAGTGAGCTTTTTACTATTTCTAAATGGACTGCCCTCCTGCCCTCGTCTCTTCCTCGCCATGTTGCGTAACGTATGGTACAGATATCGACACGGTATCCAATTCCTGGGAGAGTACGTTTCACTCTCGTGGATAAAAGCGCGAGGGGTAAAGGTCCATCCACACATGTCACGTCGATAATATCTAGAAAACAGTACGGGGGGTTTCTCTTCCATGGGAACGAGTAAGGTTTTCTGCTATTACCGAATGGACCTGTGTCTTTTTTTCCCCTTCGTATGGACTCGTGGATATGGGACGTGGGGCTCACTTTGTTCCGGTAGGTCCTTAAGATGAAACTGTAGCCAGTTGAGTATACGGGATAAGGGAGAAGTCAAGGCAGCAGCTGTTCGTGCCAAGATGGCGGTACATTTTGAAACGAGACTGCCACAGAACGATAGCTACCCCCGAGACCATTTACGAGGCTCGAAATGGGGCTAAGATAGGAGGAACGTGGGTATATGTATACGCAGTTCTCGTGAAAAGGGAAGCAGGGAGAAAGGTGTGATATGTGAGATGGGACTGGGAGATCCCTTATGTCGGTCATATCATCCCCAGAGCCTTGCCGAGTAGTCTAGTCAGGAACTAACCCAGCAGAATTTCATTGACGACACTTTTCGCGTCGCTTTATATTACGTCAATGTAATCATTCTTATCCTGCCTAAAAAAATATTGGCAAGGGGGGAGACGACATATAAAGTATAGACATACATAATGCTAAGGGAACAAAGTGAATGTACGAAGGGAGCAGGAAAATTTCACAAATTATCGATTCTGATGCACGTACGTACATAAATTGGGCCCCATCCTTATCAATGTCTCTCGTTAGAAACGGTAGCGATCTTTATGGGTTCGTCCCCGACTCCAGTCAGTCACCCGCGGGAGTCCTGAGACACGGGTATCCTGCTGGATTTTAACAAGGGATAAGATTGCGTCGCTGAAGACGAGCCGAATCTCAAAAGAAAAATCATGAAGAAGGAAAGAGGAGCGTTACGCGAGATTAAGCCCGTAAACCATAGTTTTACGACACGGGTACAGCTTGCACATTAAATTCCTCATGAAGCATCCACGGTGAAATAGCCTTTACAATAGCGGCGGTACGTGCGCCAAGAAACGGAGGAATCCGGCCTAAGCTGGATCATCGAATAACTCGTTGAGGTCCCGTGTAAGGTAGTGAGAGGAGGACAGGCACGGGGGCTGGGTGCTGGTAAGGACTGTGTAGTAGCGGCAGATGAAAGAGGATCGTACCAATCCAAAGGAATAAAGGACAGGAAGAATAAAAGAATAGAGAGAGAGGGAGGGAGGGGGGAGCGGAGTCGTTCGCGCGGAGCAATTGCGAAATAAAGGATCCCAAATTAATTCGGACTACATTCTCAGTAGCTGCCGGTGCATTAGGCACGCGTGCACGTTATGCATGCCAAGCAGCTGGGAAAACGCCGCAGGAATGCACAGTTATGGGAAGAGGGGTAATATCTTTGGAGAATAGAGATAGAGAGAGAGAGAGAGGGCAGTAGCCGTATCAACGCGAGTAAAAAGGAGCAGAGAAAAATTAAGATATAGAACCAAAGTGAAAGAAGGACAGAGATAGGATCAGGAGATCACGATTTTACGAAGATTAAGCGTCACAACTAGATCCCCCCCCCCCCCCGCCCGCTCCCAACCACACCATCGTCATCCTTCGGAGCGCCTAGGGAATGAATTAACAGCTGAACTATACCTATACACGTATTTTCCGGTGCTGCCCGCTGCCGCGTATACAGCGATAAAAACCAGGATCAAAGTCAGCTGAGCTTGACTCTCTCGAAGTCACACGAGAGTTCGTGAACCGCGAGATGAGCGGAGTTTATTGCACGATCGGTAACCTAACCTAACAACAAGTAGGGATATCACGGATAAGAGGAGATACAGCGTATGTATACGCGGTTAGAAGATAAATTCAGCCTGCGCTATCTATGACGTATAGCTATAGGCCATACTACATTACTCTTATCTGTACACGTACCGCAGTCGACCGAATACTGAGAGCCACTGCTTATGACGTATAATAAACGTTTAGAGCGTGACCGACGCGAGGAACGGAACCAGAGAACGAAGCCACTTATATTTTGACGTCTCCGCCGCCATAAGAGTACGTACGAGCTAACTCCGGTTCAAAGTCACCGAGAAATACGTGACGCGCGATCAATTCTCGACACCACCTATGACGTTTCCGCTTCTCCAAAAAGCAGAACCTAACCTCGACGTAAATATTCCAACAAAGCATGGTACTGACTTCGAGACGTTACTCCCTGTGCTATTCACGGGAGTCAAAGTCCCATATCACGCGGAGATATCGTACACGGGATAAAAAGGTATCACTGCTGCAAGTCTTCTTGAACCCCCACGCAGACAGCCAATAAACGTCTACCTGCCGTCTATCCTTATGGCGTTTACTATGTCAGCCTTTGTCTCTTTGACGTTTGGTGTCTCTCTGGAGAATAAAGAGCGAGACGGGGAGAAGAGTGCACGTATGATCGTGCGGGCACACGAGACAGAGAGAGAGAGAGAGACGGAAAATACTTTTACCGATCCTTACCATACGATTCTGTCACAGGATGCAAAGGACACGTGGTCGCGTACTGCGGAATCTATGACAGTGTTCCGGGAACGACCTACGTACAGATTTGGTTAGGTTACGTCACAAGGTTCAAGGGTTGCCAGGTAGGTGGGCCTTTAGGTCGAGGTGTCGACGTATAAATACATAAATATCCAGCGACGCCTATCCCTTGCACACAATTCACGTGGAAATCTCACCCCTGGGATGGATTTTGTTGGTTCACTTTGAAACGTTACCAGGTTCGCGCTCACCCTAGTGCATACGTAGGCAGCGGTTATAGGTAGGTGTTAGGTGTAGTGTATACGCCGGGGGTTGATATGGGGGACGAATAAGAGTCGGGGGACGTGTGTACGAGTATGTGGAGTCGATGCAATGGGGGGGGGAGGGAGGGGTACCGACCCCTCCCCTCCTGCCGCCACAATCCGGCCACATAGCGATAGTATAGACACGTGACTACATATGTCTCACCCGGACTAAGTCCCTTGGCACACTATGGTTATAGAAGGGTGGCTAGCGTATACATATAGATATACGTATAGGTAGATGGTTATATATATACATATGCGACACAGTCGACTGACTGGGAATCCCGTCCATATTTCTTCCACATATTTTCGATTCGCCGCCTCCCCGGCAATTTCCTTGCATTTGTGAATTTCGTTATGCCATCCCGGAACCCGGGCCCCTCCCCCCTCGCTCCCAATGGCGTCCTGCTACTACGTTATACGTCGTCCCGTGCATTTTTCCTCTTATGGTCTTCGCGTCGCCGCTGCTACCGTACCAGCAGCGTCGTCCCTATACTTCTTCAGGAACTCGACTGTGCCGCGAGGGTAAAATCATTTCTATCATTTCCTCCCAGTGACTTCGCAGTGAATATATATCTATACACAGACACACACACCTAGCTCTTTTTCGTTCCTTTATGCTTTATAGGGGGAAAAAAAAAAAAAAAATCGAACCGATGGGGATATCGCAGAAGAGTGCGAATATTTCTTCGGCGACTCTTCCAGCCGTATCTAGTCGAGTTCATTCGCGATAATAAAGCGAGAAAGAGAGAGAGATGTGAAAACGGCAGAAAAAAAGTAAATGAGCAACATAGTTGAGACTTTTTCACGAAAATCAATAGATCTCCACGATCTTGCGCCTCGGCCCGTCATAAGCCCGGATAAAAATTATTAAGGTGGACGATGAATTCCGGAGCAGTCTAACCCAACTTCGAAATACTTGTTCAAGAGCCGGATACGTTCACCAGCAGCTCGACGGGAGGACCTTTTTGGGTACTAACAGGGGTCTCTCTTATCGAAGTGGGAAATTCAGCCTAAGACGGCGCGATGCCCGACTGCGAATAACGTCGTCTACGCTTCTTCCCTCGAAACTATATAGCTGCGGGGGATTTACACATTGAAAACCAAGGGCTTTCAATTATTCATGAAACGCCACTCCACTTTAATTTGCGCCGCCGTTCGGCCCGCGCGCGGTGCCCATCCAAGTACGTACCTACGTAGTTACGAGTGTGGCGTACGTAGCAGCCAGCACGTGTGTATATATACATACATATATTTTCTAGCTCACCTACCATACATACCTATAGGGTGGGTCTTTCTGCCTATACGTCCCCCCTAACCCCCCTTCCTCGTAGACCCTTTCAAGTCCGCTTCCCTCTGTATAGCTCTCCTCTTCGTATATTTCCTCCTCCTCCTCCCCCCTTCTTCGTCACGAGCACAAAGTAGAGATAGGTAGAGATACAAGCCCAGAGAAAAGACATTCCGGGAAAACTTCTTTACAGGAAGACGTTTCCGGAAGATAGCGTCGGGGCCACCACTTTCTTTCTCTCGTTCTCTTTATCTACCTCGAGCTCTCCTACTTCCAGCTGCCTCCTTAACCGTCTTACGCGTCTTTCTCTCCTTCCGCGAATATTGCTCTGAAAAATGCACGTTACTGTGTGTACCCGACGTGCATATAATAACGTGGAACCGCCGCTTTATGCCTCTTGCTATATATGTATATATGATTCACTAGCGTACTTCGCTGTGCTTCTTCTTCCACGTAACGCAGCATGACGTAACAGGGACGAGGCCGAAGAGCGTAAAGCCAGCGTGTCTGCGTCTGACGTGCTGCCACATGGAAAAGTGCCACCGACAATGAATCGCGTTACTCGATTACAAAATGGGCAAAGGCCAGGCCCTGGTTTTTTTTTTTTGAGGAAGGGCTTTAAATGGGGCGACAAAGTTTTGGCTACTTTGGTAAGCAGGAAGTTACGGCTTGACACAGTGTGGGTAGTCGATTTTTTCTGAAAATCATTTCTAATCGCAGGATAAACTCTCGAAAGTTTACGCGTTAACTGCCTGGGAATTGCCGAGTGTGTAAAATTATCAGTGTTACGTTTAACGTGGCTATCCGACTGGCTGTGCCAGCGGGATAACTGAGAATCTTTTTTTCTCTTTTTTTTTCCCTTTAGTACACTGTGTACAAGTACAATGGAGTGCGGAAGTACATCCCACGGGAGAGTCTTTAACGTTCTTAGATACTTTTCCAGGGTGGAGGACAGGACCGCGATTTACGCGGTGAGCTAAAGTTTTCCTAGTCGCAACAAACTTTGCGGTTTTCAACCTTTTTTTTTCCCTTTCAGTCTCTTATTTCTCCTTTCCCATTCGAGCCATCCGCCATCCCACGCTGCTTCTCTGCTTTACCTCGGTCCGCGACGGGAAGCCAAGAGCCACTCCCGGAATCATTATAATCTTTTCCGGTGTCCCGTTTCTCATCGAGCTAAGTTTCGCGGTCAGGAGCCTCGAGGCACCTGGAGGAGAGTAATGACGATATCTGCGCCAGGTATAAGGAAGTTTTCAAAGAGTTCGAGGAACTATCTCGTAAAATTGCGAAGTATCGTGAAAAATTCTCGTCGAGTGGTTAAGGGTAATTGACGATCCTGATACATATATATATTACACCCCATAGCTTTGAATTTCACATCTTATTTAAATAAAAAACGATTTCGTCGCACTCGAGAGTACAAGAGGACTTCGGCAGGCAGGCAAGTAGACAGACAGAAGGTCTGGCAAAAGGAAGCAGGAGAAAGCTGGGAAAGGACTAAAAAAAAGGCAAGAGAGAAAAAAGGAAAAATTAGATAGAGGGTGAACCGAGAGTAGGGTGGATATGGAGAGGGTTTGGCGGGGCTTGGCTGTATCGCTTCCGCATCCCGTAGTAAATCAATTCGGCAAATCTCGGTCTGATCTCGGCACAGCCTCCGGACGGTGAAGGCTCGCGCGGATACGGAAGCGGAAAGTTTCTTTGCGTTTGCTCGATGATTCGTGAAAATTTCACGCGGTTAAGTCCTTCGCGCTCGACCAAATGCGATTTTCCCACGGGCAGGGCTGTGATAAAAACTACCACCGTTGGCCCCCCCCCCCTTCCTCTACCGCCCCGCAGGAGATTCTAGGAAAATCGTCGAGGAGGGAAATATCCCTGGCATTTTTCGCTGAACCAACCGCTCCCAGTCGATTCTCGCACTTTCTGGCCCTACAAGCTTGCCGACCTACATATACACACACATATATATATACCACATAACCACTAACCTATCGTTGACTGAACCCCTGCTGAAGCACATCCGCCGTTTCGCTCGCAGCGATCAATAAATTTCGTCGCAACCAAAAAGAAAAATTTAAAAAAAGCATTTTTAATAAAAAAAACTTCAATACTATCCATTTCTAAATTTTTGCCCCTGAAAAATACAAATAAAATCGAATTTTCGTATCACTGATAACACCAAAATTGATATTCCTATACGTACTCGTAGGACCACCGGAGACACCCTGTATACGAATACAGGATACATAACACAGGGATAAGTATATAGAACAGTGGGGCTAGAGTGCAACAAGTAAATCAGCTATTAGGAAAGTTCACGTGGTGAATCCGATGGTCGAAGTAGGTAAATACCTCTACCTAAACGCAACAGCACAGTGTAATATATCGATATAAGTTATGGTAGAAGGAAAGTGCGTGACTGCCACGTAGTCCCCCAGGACCCAACCCCAAAGTGTGGTATTCCCAAAGTATATTCCGGTAACGTGTCGCATCAAAGAAGCTATTACGATATTGGACAATAAGGGCTAATTGTACGACAAACAGTACTTAGGACGTGTCGGTAAGCAGAGACAGTGATATAGGATGAAATAAGGGTATAAGAAAGTAGGTAGAGGTAAAACATATTTTCACCAAGCGATACTGCGTGCAAGGGAATGAAGGGTTATGAGGGTGAATTATACCTCGTTCCTTCTACCCTCAAATAACAAGCCCCGCGTGCATCGCGACGCCCGGCACCGGTCGAACTTTATACGCCTGTTGTCCGGTGCGTGTGAGAACGAATTTAGTTCCGCGTCAGTGTCAGTGTCTGCGTTTTATGTTGCAGTTGTTTTTCATGACTCTACTCTCAGTTTATGTCCGTCGGTTTCGTCCCCCTAGTATTTGTTTCCCCTTGCAGGGTCGCGCGCGCGCGCGCGCGCGTACCGAAAAAAAAGAGGAAACGAAAAAAAAAAATAACTATGCCAATTTCAAGCGCCGCCGCCGCAAACACGCTACATTTGTCCCGAGCCAGGAAAATTGCGTTTCGACGGAATTTTGTTTATTTCTCTTGGGCTCCCCAGCATCTCTTGAAAATACTCGGACGGCAATACCCCACTACAGAAGATTTGTCCTTTCGTCTTTTTTCTTTTCATCCCTTTTGCGTCACTCTTATATCTTGCGACAGACGTATATCGCCTGGATGCTCACTAGGTATCTTGCATTTGTCATATACTGGTCTTGAGAATTTTTTTTTTTTCACTCCCTCAGGATAAAGCAAGACAAGCGAGGAATCCTTCGAAACGTGTGCTGACGCAAACTCTGCTGTCGACTGTACCCATCATTCCGAAAGGTGATTGTATAGAGGACCAAAAGAAGAACGAAGAGATTTAGAAATACGTTGCTGATTGGACCGAGGTAGCGAAGGCTGATCCAGTCTGCGAGACAGAGACTCTCAGACCTGATAAGATCACTTCGTGAAAATCCGAAATCTCGTCTATTGCGCATCTACGTACACTCGAAGCTAAATAACAAACTGTACAGTAAAGGGCAAAAGTAACGTCAAGATTTATATTTCACGAGGTGATACACGTTCCAGTATAAAATCTTGCATCCCATTGTACCTGTATAACCCATTCACACAGTAACAGGATCTAACCCTACAGGGCCGTATGCAGAGGGATGTTTCCATGTAAATACGTACTATACAAAATGTATGCATATACAATATTTGCCAATACGGTAAAAGCATTTCCTCTTCGTATCAATAAATATACATATCAACCTACTCGATTTTCTCTCACTTTCCTGTTACGTATCCTGGATCCCGGAGTATAGATCCCTGTGTACATGCCCTAACTAAACGTACGGGTATTTATTCAGAGCAACAGTACAGCCGGTGTGTCGGAAGTCCAAGTAAATTTGCTCGAGCGAAATTCGAGAAATTGATATTTCCAAGTGCAAGAAAGACAACGACCCGATTGAGTCTGTTTCCGGTAGCGAAGATGACGTAGCTCCAAGTGAGAAGCCGAACAGGACATACAAGGCGCAAGAAGGACCAACGACGACGAAAAGGCAGGAGAAGAGAAAGAACAAAAAAGAGAGAAAAGGAACCGGAAGGAGCCAACTGGAAAGTAAGACAAAGAAAAGATGGCAACGGGTGTTAAGGCACCGCGTACGCCCCAGGGTAAAGAAAGCGATCGGGCAAAAGGCGGAGATGCGCAGCCGATAACTCATAACCCCGGGGTTGCTGCACGTCAGCCCTTAGAACCTATATAATAAATAGGCTTTCTCCTATAGGAAAGGCAACGAGGTACAGGAAAAATCACCTACACCCTCTCCCCGTTGCCAAACAACGTCTACTAAAAAATCAATAAAATTCCGTAGTACAATGACTTTCTTCGAAAGTCAATCGAATGATCATTCACCCTCTCGAGGCTACAGTAGGTCTGTGCCGTTCGTTAATCGTAACCAAAATCCATCCTTAACCGCGCGCGGTATAGTCGAATACGACGGACCCACATAAACGCGGTTAATGAACGTCGAAAGATTTAATCCCAATTCATATCAACGTTATACGTGTTTAATTGAATTTCATTGACGAACACGTGGAAACGTACGTCAGTCCGTTATTTTCCAAAAGATCATCCTCGTTCTTTATGTGTGCATATATATATATATAAAACACATATGTATGTACCCTTATCTGGCTCCCATACGTAGGTATATATACGTAGCGCTCCGAGTGCGCTTAATGCCGTCGCGACGTCCGGCGAGCACGCCGCCGGATTTCCCTGCCGCATTTCGAGAGCTGATAGACCGAGAGCGATTAATTCAAATGTGGAGAGAGATGGCTCAATCTCGCTTGAAAATACAACGGGGGTATTTACATTGTGCACCGCGGGGCTACCGAGAGCCGACTGTTTATACAGAGGGTGCTCGTTGTTCCGTAGAGAAGGGTAGTGTAGTATATTACCTAACCTATGCGCTCACGTAGTGGCAAATTTACTGACGGGCGCCCTGCAGCGAGTTACGATCGAGAGTTCCCGCTATCGGTCGTACCTGTGGGATGCGCGCGCATCCGACCCTTCGCGACGTTTTATCTGGTTAGTTAAGCTCCCCCCCGCCCCCGCCCCCCAATCCCCCGGATTTTCGCTTCCCGTTGCAAATCCCGAATATACGGGGAAACGTCAATTTATGCGAATCCATGACGTAACAGCAAAAATTACGCGAAATACGCGTAACTCAACCCCCCCGAGCAGTAAAACGTATTTTAGAGACAGAGGGGTCATCTTCTCATGGGTTTCTATACGAGAGAGTCCTCTCCATATACGGTGTTGTATGTAAAACACAGGAAAGGTACACGCAACACTCTTTTAGGTACACTAGTTGGGTATATGTATATATATATTTTTAACACCTGCTAGAAAATTACATTACCGAACTCAACACTAGGTATACCCCCGTCTCTCTCTCTCTCTCTCTCTCTCTCTCTCTCTCTCTATATATATATATATATATATATATATACAAAGATGTGGATCCTACCATCAAGAATACGGACGTTACCAGCACGCTGAAGCTTATTAAGGAGTTACGAAAATACATACCACGCCGCCCTGACGGAGTAGGTATATACGTTACACATAAAGTGGTTTAAGGGTGAAAGGTTGCTTGAAGAGTATAAAGGTTTAAGGAACGTTTCCATATAGTCGGCTCGGTCCAGCTATGAGAAAAGCTAGCGCGGGGTCTTTCGATTTACGGCGTATTTACCATAAATTAGTCGGTTGCCGAGGCAGTCCTGGCGTTTTTTTTTATGGCTCGTAAACCTTCGAACGCTCTCGTATAGTCGTCTCGCCTAACGGACTGTATGCGTATACACACGAACGTGCCTATACTTCCGTACGTCGATATAGATGTATGAACCACGTATATACATATGGGACTGTATTGAGCACATATGCACGTCAGTAACATAGCGGGTTATCGTAACGCGTCGATCTAGCAGGGATTCCGGTCGAACGGAGTCCTGCAGGAGCATTCGCATTGTATTCCCTGGATACGATTTAGCGGGGCAGTAGACCTGGAGCGATATCTTGAGGCTATAGGGGTGGCGCGAGTGACGTGTGGAGGACAAAGAGATGGAGCGGGGAAAGAATTTTGCAAGGAAAAAAGAGAACGACTAAACTCTCTGGAGTTCGATTGGCACAGCGGTTACACGTCGAGCACGATAAATATGACACGAGGTATGGAAGATAAGAGGGTGAAAGGGATGCAGGTACACAAGGGTGAAATGCGCCGATAGGAGGGGGGATGATGATGCGCACGCCGTATACACCTGCCATGTATATACTTATACCTGAAATTATATATATATTTATTTAGACGTGTACACATATATGTATATATGTATGTACATACAAAGCTCTGTTTGCTTATAATTATATTAATACGCCAATAAAACTTGAGGAAGGGTGGAAATTCAGGTTGCTCGCGGTGTAAACTAAGTTACTTTTTCATTTCACCCTCTTCCGTCTCTTCAACCCTCCCATCCACCCCCCCCCCTCCCCCTCCCCCCGCCTTCCGCTTCCTCGGCGGCAGCCTCAACCTATCTACCCAGGTTTCCTCTATGTTATCCTGGCTTTCGCCTTTACCCACCACCCCTTATACTTTCACCCTATATTTTCCATCCCTCTCATACTCGCCATTTCCAACCCCCAACCCTCGTGCCCCGTTCGCCCTCAGCCTGCTGACTGCGTTTCTCCCTTTAACCATTTTCCTCCTCTCCAAGGAAGCTCGACTACGTCGCCCTGCACCCCTATAGACGGCGGCTGGAGGACGAAAGAGAGAGAGGGAGAGAGAGGGAAGCACGCAGCAGAGAATTTAGTTCACCAAGCGAAATTACCAAATTCATTGATCAGCGAATTTTAATAAAGATATTCTCAATCAACCCCTTTGCAACCGAAGAGCTGCCCCCGTTACATCATACCTTAGAACGAAGTACCTACCCGCCCTTTCTGTTTGACGCTTCGTGTATATAAGCAGTCACTCTATACAAGGCTTCTTATCTCCGTTTAGAGGACGGCCAGTTGATTCTGAGGGATCTATCATCCCCCCTGCCCCCCTTCTTTTTGGCTATATACGTGCACAGAGGGTGACGCGATACACGTGAGACAAACTGCTAATTGATTATTATGCATTTATAGGTAAAGACATATATGACCACGGAGGGATAGCGCATACCCAATATAGGTACACGAACGATTCGTTGTACACCTAATGGTAGCCTGAATTGTTTACGTATATCGCATATATATGCCCGTATATATATTAACATTGCCTTAGCCCACTAATCCCGGTTGCGTATATTAGGTGTGTACTCAGCGCTCGGCGCGGGCGTATGCATATACATGGCATACCGTACGCAAATATCGAGTGGAATAATTGCCTGATACCGGAAACTGGATATTGCCCTATGTATATGCTGAGGGTTATATACTCGATACCGTCGAGGCAACCAAAGGAGATGTATATAAATAAAGTGTATATATATATATATATATACACAGACCTATAACCAGTGAGCAATCTGCACATGCGTATAGTATCTGCACATACATACATATAAATTATGTCACAGAAGAGACACCTACGCTCCACGATATCCAAATTCCCTAAACCACTTTTCCGCGATGAACTCAAAAATGGACATTGATCTCCCATTCGTGAATTTTCAAAATTTCCAAAAACCCAAAAAAAAAGGACAATTAAATTTTCCAAAGCAAGGTCGATAAATTGCACAACGAGACGAGAAATATCGTTGATAAGTAAGACAACGCGTTTACCGACAATAACTTCTGCCCCGTCGCCGTTCTGTTTTAGCATCCTTTCGAGTGTTACGTAATAAGGTATAACTAGAAGCTTGCGAAATTCCCTGGAGCAACTATCAGGAAAGCCATGAGGTTAGGGCGAGTCGGCTGAACCTACCTCGACAGTCCCTGATAAATCGTTCGGTCGCCGCGAGGCGCTCTATAAATCTCAATTAACCAAACATAATTTGGCGAACCCGTAGAATGTCACTCGATACATGATGGAAGCCCCGCAGCGAGGCATTAGCACGCCTTGCTTCTTGTAAATGAAAACGCACACGTATTCGGTCCCCACGTAACAGCGGCGCACCGGCTTATCACGCACCAGCGACCTTTGGGCAAGGAGAGGCGGACCTCGTGCGCTAAGCCCGCACCAGGTATAACCAAAGCCCAAATCAGTGAGTTACAAAGGTAGGCAGTACATGTACATACATATACAGTAGCACAGTGGTACACGTACAGCGATCTGACTCCGACTACCCCATAGTCTAAACTATGAGGAAACTGCCTACCCCCATGACAACTTGGTACGAGTTGGACAGACTCGGGGACTGCGAACTGCACGGCGCGAGGAGCCTATTGTTTCCCGTGGAATTTAGCACCGGTTGTGGATACGGCTAATGCGCGCCCCGAGAGAACGCCGAGTTTCTATCGATCCTTAACCAATTATCCGTCTCTGTTACGTCGCTTTGTTTCTCTCGCTCGGGAACCCGCCACTTGCTCGCAGTAGAATTCCAAGCGGTATGGCGTTTGCCGTTAGTGCAGCAGGTGCAGCAACCCCGTGTTCACGAGTGCGTTACGCGTAGCACCTGACCGGATTCGAGGAAAGGTATAACACTGAGGTATCGGCGGTGGAGATAAATAGGAATGCGATTGACGATCTCGCAGCGATATGGCGGTGATAATAAAAGAGAAAAAAGAAAAGGATGGTGAAACAGGAACGATGGAAATAAAGAAAGTTGAAGGAACGTCCACAGTGACATCGCTGTTCACTTTTCAGTGACTATCAAAGATACGCGATAGATAGACGAAACCGGCTGTGAATTTTCGCGAGCTAGAAAGAGACAAAAAGGACGAAGGGAAGAACAGGGGATGAAGTCCGGCGATGGGTACGGGCGTCGTCGACGGTGCAAGAAGGACGGAGCGCGCTAGTGAAAGGGACAAGGGTATAGCCAAGTTCTCCGTAATACTGTACAGGGGATAGCTTCCCTGTAAATAGATTGAAAAAAAAGAGGTTCTAAAGGGAGGCTAAGAAGAAGAGAAAAAAAGTCATCAAACTGCAAGGGCAAAGGGTGTTACAGTTCCGTCATACAAAACAGACAGGGGTAACCGATCACTCGTAAGGGTTGAAAGTGACGATTCCTATGCAGGATCGGTATCACCTTGGCTAATGGTGCTGCGCAACTGGAAAGCCTACCGAGGTTGATCTTCATATACCACAGAACCGGAAAGGGTATTACTTTCAAGTAAACCTGAATGCACAACGAAATGCAGAGATACGATCGGTCACGGGTTTCCTAGTCGCAGACAATAAAACAAAGAAAAAAAAAAAAACGAGGAGTCGGTATACCAAGTCGATGGGATTTTGAAGTCTAGTACCACTACAATACTTACTATATACCGGGTAGGTACTACAAATGGGTCAGCCTTCCTGAATCCTCGCTGACGAGTGTTACGATATAGAAATGATAATGGCGGTCTGGTATACGGTAATGGCAGCTATAGTGCACTACGTGTATGCGGAATAGAAGTCGTAGGCAGAGTACCGGTAGCTGGGTTGCCGGCGACACGAGGACAGCGCGCGGATGAATACGCCTTGTATGTACGATATACGGAATACAGAATGCAGGACAAGCGGCATGGCGTTTGAAGAGGGAAAATTGAGATCGGTATTCCCCTAACGAGGTGGTGGTACACACTCCTCTTGGAAGAGAGCCTTTGTCGTCGGGAAACCCGTTTAGCGGTGGAACTTATCTCTTGGCGGCGTTAAGCCAAGTTTTTTGGCCGAGGGAGAGAGGAGTCGGTATTAAACGCCGCTGCCGTTGGCTCTGGCATAATCTTCCACGAGCGAGTAAAACACGACTAGCAGCGGAACGGATGTGGCGAGGGAAGGAAAGAACGGAAGAGAGAGAGAGGTCGTAGTACGTATGGTATACCGAGATGGGCAAAGATAATAATACGTATAGATGCAGCATTGAGCAGAAGGGTAAAGGGGGATTACCATAGCAGATATATATATATATGTTCTCTCTCTCCATCTTTCCCTCCTAACCTTACTACCTCGTCCATGAAGAGAGAGAGAGAGAAAAAAACAGCAACAACTGTTCACGCTTCGTGCTCTCGCTTATTTCAGGCTTTCTGCGATTTTGCCAAAATATTCAGAAACGCCCCGTTCCGTTGAGTTCTCGCCGCGAAACACGTTTTCGGCGCGGGGGCGCAAATTTAACGTTACCAACGTTTTTCCCCCCCTTATACAGAGGGAAACGCTTCATGCCGTTGCATCAATTTTTTGGCGCCGCCAACGTCAACCCCATTCCATTTAGTTGCGCGCGTCGTACGCGTATACATACATATATAATGTCTATGTACGTGTGTACGTGTACCATCGTTTTCTATAGCAACGTCTCTCCCATCCGACATGCTGTTTTATACCAACGTAGGAATAAAACGCCTCTGAGGGAAAATGGATGCAACCTTGTTGCACGGTTATTTCGGTGTTTTCTGCGATTCCGCCAGAGCAGACCGGGGAACGGGCTGCCTGCTTTCCTTGAGATTATTTTTTTTCTCGGATAACTGCCGACCGAGTCGAGCGTATATTCCGCTCGTTCGTTCCCGTAAAGAGAGGCCTGTACTTTCTGCGAGCGAAATTTCCACGAAAATCCTTTAGAACGGCGAGAGGACGAGGAATTAAAACGAAATAAGAGAGAGAGAGAGAGAGAAAAGAAGAGAGAGAGAAAGACGACTACGTAAAGTCCGACGGTATAAAAATGAAGGAACGGTAACAAATAACCCCTAGATTGAGACAGAGGGCCATAGAAAAAGTTCTGGCGAGGCAAAGAGCCTCCGGGGTCTAAGAGATTTTGAAAATTCCAATATCTCGAAAAGACGTCCTCGCGAAATCCCTTCAGGATTTAGCCGGGGAAAGAAGGAGGTACGTGAGCCCAACCGGTCCGGTAGCCAGTTTCCTTAAGGCAATGGCCCAAGTCGAGATCGCGGAGGAGAGGAGAGAATAGAGCGAGCGGGCCAGAGATAAGAGAATAAACAAACAAACAAAAAAAAAGTAAGAGAGGAACAAATCCGCAAGACACGAAGAGCCGGAAGCACCGTGCAACGAGGAGTGGCGACTGAAAGAGGGGGAGACGGGGGGGAGGTAGTAAAGGAAGGGAGAAACTGGAGAGAGAATGACGAAGAAGCCGAGCGAACAAATGCCACCAAAAGATTCCAGAAGCTTCCGACTGGCTGTAGTTTTCCTGGTAAGACGCCGAGGCAAGGCGAGTCCTGACGCTACAGGAATTTCAGGAATACTCGAACAACGTCAAGTTTCCCGAGTATTATGGGGATTAGCTACTTAGCGAAGCGTTTCATCCCACATTTTAATATCGCAAAGTTACAGGAGAACTTAAGGTTGTGTGTATGTATATATATATAAATTCTTCTCTTTGACGGCCTAACAATGCCTTATTCATCTGTACCGCTCCTTTCATTTCTCTTTAAATTTCGTTAACGCATCTTAAGCATCGCTATGAACTTTTCGCAAAAGTCTTCGTACGTCAAGTATGTAAAATATTTCAATGAATTTTTCTACAGTCGCCTATACATATAGTGACTGAAATTACCTTGTGCCGCGATCCCACCGAGTGAAGTAATTACAAACTGGTCGCACTGTACTGTTATCGCGACGATAACTCACCTGCAACAAAAGAGAGCACGGATTAAGAATAAGAGAATAAAGGCGCGAAACAAACGGGCGTCGTGGGTTGCAGGAGAGACAAGGAGAGGAAATCGAGAGGGGGGACGGTGGGGCGAGAGGAATAAAAATTCCTCCGATATGAAAAACAATGCCGTTATCGGCTCTTATCGGGAAAAGCCGGCTTACGATCGGCCACGTCGGTGAGCTTTTCCGTGATAAGAGTAATTCGTTTCGCTGGCGGTCAGCTCACGTCCGTCCCGGCGATAATTAATGTTCGCAATTAAAGTAACTTTAATTCTTGCTGCACGTATGTATAGTTATCAGCCGCGAACATGCAAATGTCATGCGTTCGGCGCTATCTTGACTCGAACCCTGCATGTATGTACATCTACGAATACACAGACATGTGTATATGTATATACGCACCGAACATAGGTCAGAAAAAAAAAATAAAAAATACTCATACAATTAATTCGTACAATAAAATTTATAAAGCAAGGCCATCAATTCGTGTTATATTTTTGTCGTAATTCATAAGCAGGCTGGCCAACCTAGTTACACTCTGACTGACAATTGCTGCCATTCGCCTATTACGACTCAGAGACTGACTCGCCATTGCTACCGACTGGCCTACGACATATAACTCTATACGTACTACATATGTATGTATATACAACATATATACCTATATACACGAGCAGCAGCTCGTAGACCTCGGATACGAATCAACGAGCACCGCCATTTCGTCTGACACACATAAAGTTTACAAAGAGTGGAAATGGCTGGCGGGTTAGCTTTGCACCTGCACGGTGAGCGAAATCCAGGAACGGTAATACTGGGTTTCCGTAAGTGGAAAACGTGGAAAAGTGCATTTGCGAGAAAAGCGTTTTCCACCCAGTGTCGCAAATTGAAAACGACACCCGACGCGAGTTTTCGCGATGGTCTTTCGCTACTTACGGGTTTCCCGAGTTCCCGGAGCCATATACATATATGTACACACAGAAGGGTAAATGGCTCACCGGTTCCTTCGCGGTTCTCTTACATGGAGAACCCGCATACGAATATATACGCCCACCGCGTATAACTCTCACACGTCCGTACAATTTTCACTGGCGGTTCGATTCTGCCGTGAATTATGAATCCCCCTGTACGAATATTAAAGTACCGTTAAAGTTCCGTCGTTTCGAATCAGCCCGTTGGTGGTTGGAGGGGGGGCATGATTAACAAGAGCGCCAACTTGACGGCTATGACTGGCATTACCGGTGGTTGGGCATTTATACTTGATGCCCTTTGAATAAAACATATGACGCCGCTGCAGATTTCAAGGAGTTCCGACTTGCTCCGAAAGCATTCGAACATGTTGTTTCTGTGTGTCCCGAATGGGCTTAGAGAGAGGCGAATGTGAGGAAGAATGGGGGGGAAGTGAAAAAAAAAGTTGCGGTAACGCATTAGGGACATCGTATAGACGCAGGGCCGTATAAGTGCGTTCCTTTTCCCGGGACTAAGTATATCGCTGTTTATTATAAACAAGTGAGAAATGAGTAAAATATGACGTACGTTGAAATAGTAGGAAAACCGCAAGGCGACAATGGCAGAGGGCAGTTCTCCAAAATCTTTTCAGTGAAGTCATCGTATCCAACATAAATTTGCATATACAATTACGCTGGGGTAAATTGTCTGGAAAGCTTCCAGAGCCGAGGATAGCTACGTCTTTTCGTGTGTGTGTGTATACATATATACCGGACATATATACACGACAGAGAGACAAGAGAGGAGATGGGACTGACTCTCTCGAGAGAAGCGAGGAAAACAAGCAAAGCGTAGAAAAGAAACTGAAGTTCTCTTTACAAATAAAAGTTCCTAGGAACGGAGGATCGTATATGCATATATCCCTAGAATATCCCTATGGTACAGTAGCAACCTGAACTTAGTCGAATAATAAAACGAATGTCGTAAAACCACGTACACATAAGTGGCATTCTATCGCGGACTGTATCGAGTATACAGAAATGGCTTGGGCGCGTTTCTAATTCGTGATAGTTTAGTCAGCTACAGCAGCAAGCTAGTGCTCGAGCCCGGTATCTATGTAGTGGTGGTGGTGGGACTCGAAACTTTCTCAATAGAACCGGAGAAAATGCAGCATGAGAATGCACTTGGCTCGCGCGGCTTGTGGAGACGAGGGTGAGATTTTCCTAAGGTCAAGATCACAACGCAGCGAAGGAAACGTTGGTAGGCGATTCGCTCGAGTGAGTGTGCAGAGAGTTTCTCTCGTCCTCGAGGGATGAAATAAAATGGCAGACTGCCAATGCACGTGTGCCACCCAACGGCCACCCGGAGACCACGATTTTCCCGTATTCGCGTGAGGCGGAAAATAGTTGAAAAAAAAAAAAGGTAAGAAAGAGAGCATCAAATACAAAAAGAGGGAAAGAGTAATGAAAACGAGCCTTGAGACGCTCTGGATTTCCGAGAAAAGCGTCGCCGGCAATCACCGCCACAAAGCCATCTATCCCGGACTCTTCCTGAGGGATTGAAAAATTCCCGCTCGAGTAGGAAAATACACAACCGAGCGAGAGCGCGAGCAGTTACAGCGACGAGCAACAGAGATCCAAACGCACCGTGGCGAGAAGAGGAAGCTTCGGAGGGAAAAAAATCCAAAAGAAAAAAAAGAAAAATCCACAAGGAATGAAGTTGCTCGTCTCGTGTAAACCGGCATAGAGTGACGATACGTTCAATAAATTCGCGAAGGAGTACGTTCCCGGGGTACCAGCCGGCACGACCTATTGAACGTGTAACCTCGCGAAATTCCACGTCGACGTTGAAATCCTACGGAAACGTCAAAATAAGGAATAGGACGACGTCGCACGCAACGCAACCCATACACCGTGTCCCAGGTAGATAGAAGGCAGTAAAAGCACCAGCGAGCATCGAACAACCGGAAATGACGTTAAATCAAATTTTACCATAATACCCATCGTCGGAAGTACATACGACAAATAAACAGCGACATCCGCAAAGTTACAGAGAGTTCCGTGAAAAAAAAAAAAAAAAAGACGAAGTCAGCTAGTGCTAAAGACACAACAGAAAATTCGTGTTGCGAAGCAGGTAACGTAATTCCATAAGAGGTAAAGTGGTCCGCAAGGGTAAGCCTGTTTCTACCATTTAGCCTCATTGAGCGTTCCGAAATGTCCAGCTCGAGGAGTGAAGACCATCCAGCGTCTTACGTTTGGCTATTGGTTAAGTCAGCAAGAATTTCTTCAAGCGAGGCAACTTCGGGTCGTTACCACGGGTACGACCAGGATCTACCTGGGTATGGGTGTGTATATACATATGTATGTGTATATGTATATATATACCGTATACTATTGTCAAGAATAGAATAATCCTAGCACTAGGTGGATCTTCTAGATCTAGGATCGCCCGTGGAACTTGCCCGGATCGAGTACATACGCGTCGAAAGCAGGTTGGTTGTGAAGATACCACCAAGGTGCACTTCTGGGATTTGTCTTGGTAACGATCGACGGGACGGTGGCGCGCAAAGCCAGCAGTTCTTAATCGTTTCCGAGTTCGACTCACACCAGCATCATGAGTCGTGTACCTACGAAGAAGAGGAATTGGAAGGACCTGGTGGTGCAGCGATGCCCCAGCTAGCTAGAACCGCTACACAGGAAGGTGGGTGATGGTGATCCTGGTGGTGGTGGTGGTAATGCCAAAGTAGAGATACGCCATTGGAAAAGTTGCCAGGGAATATAAGGAAGATGAGGAGGATGTAGGAGGGTTAGACGATCGACGTTTTCCTGGGAAAAGATATGAGGGGTTTAGTGATATGCCCGTGGAATATCGAAGCGCCAGAGACTCCATAGAATCGAAACTCGGTCAACTCCCGGTTAACCCATAAACGCGGAAAGGAACACGAACCGTGAAGAAGCAGAGCCAGGATATGAGACAGCGTGTAGCTAAATAAGAGAGAAAATTTTTGATAAATGTACGAGAAGAACGAAAATATATGTACGAATATATATGTATACAGTCTCGTACTACGGTGAGCTCGACGTAGGCGAAACACGGAGTATAGCGAAACGGGAGAGAGAGGACATAGGGAGTAAAGGCGCAATAAAGAAAGAGAGATGTGTATTCGGAACTGGGCGAATCCACTTATCATGCTTTACGCGCCACGACGCGCGTCCATGTACGAATTTGTCATCGGTGCTTTCGATATCTGCCCATTTCTCCCGTCTGACTTTTTTTTTACCACCGCCGCCACCGTCACCAGCGGGCACGGCCATCAGACAGCGAGAGTTGTTGGCGCTTGCCAACTGAGATACGTCATTTATTATCAGAACCATCTGCAGCTACGCTATTCGTTTCCCATGCGCATGAGTCAACGTTTTTATATCCCAAAATCAACACCGTCGCGGTATTGCCTAACCGACAAATCTTAGGGTTACACAAATATTTTATCTTCTCTCGTTGTCCCTACTCGAGGCTTTCGTCTGAGGACTTTAAAAAAGAAAAACATAACGACGCGTCGCGACGCCCTTCCGTGCGCGCATAACGACCCGAGACCTAGAGGTCTGGCAGATTTATCGAATCGCAGAGACAGGCATCAATTCTTCCCATTTCTCCTCCCTCCTCTCCCCCTCCTTCCTGCCCCTCCTCCGTTTCCTTCTACGTATCCGCGAACCGGAAGGGTCTTTTGGACTTTTGAGTCGACCCTTCGCGGAGCCTTCCCTTTTCTCGTCTCGCGGAAGCGTCGTCCTTCCAATGGCATCGCCAACATCCCCCATCCCAACCCTCCGACCATCTCTTGGGTCCTCGTGCCAAGAAAGGATATCGTCGCCGAGAAGAGAGGTCAGCGAAGAGTCCGAAAAGTGGGAAAGTGAACGACAATGAAAAAAAAAGATGATTACTTATACAAGAGAAAAAGAAAAGTAAAAAAACCGAATAATATATTTTCGTCACCCCCTCCCGTAATCAAAACATAAATGCACGAATCGGATCTTGTCAAAAACATCCCCCCCCCTTCCCCCACCCAAAAAGACGCAAAGACCAATATTAATACAATCAATTGGTCCAGCCCAGCAAGCATCTGCACGAAGAAATTGCACGCAAGAAAATAAAGCGCACACGGGGTAACACGAGCCAATGCCCTAGCGCCCAGGAGAAAGAGAAAAAGAAGCCCATAGCGCCTATCCGAGAGTAAAGGCAGGCTTTAACGACAAAGGCGACAAGCGGCATCGTCCAAGTCACGTATAGTCGACGTAACGACGGCATCCCGCTGGGCTATCCGAGTATCGAGCGCACGAAACTGTTCGCCGTATCGATTACTCCCACCATATCCCGAAGCAACCCCGTGAAGCCCTCGTGCCACCATGCCATCCCCAGGCAATACACGAGCACGCGGCCACCGTCACGGAGGTGATAAGAAAACAGCTGAGGAATTAGCTAGTCCGATGATACACATACGTCAAACCGATAAACACGTCTCGATACGCCTGCGTAAACCGATCTCGGTAAAGTATTTAAAAAAAAAAAGATATCCTGGGTAAACGGTAATGACAATGGATAAGCACATTGAGCTCAAAAGAAACGTGTTATCATAGGATTACGTATGGCGTTTCGTGCACGTATACATATACGTACGTATGGTATACACATTGATATCAATGATCCGTATCCGAGGACTTCCGATCGATCGCGCTTCCGATAATGGAAAACTCTCAACGTAGCAGGAAAAAAAGAATCACTTCGTGACTTCAGGACAAAAAAAGTACACGGAACGTCACTATAGATATATTCTCTATCTCGAGTACCGTAGAGCTTTCGGTACCGCAAGAATAGGATACCGTCTGGAGGCGGAGCCGAAGACAGTGGAAGCGGTAGCTCTGAGTAAGATTGGCGATGCTATAAGGCAAGACGTGGGACTCGTTAATCCGTCCTGATGAAATTACTCGGTAACACCTTCGCCAGGGGGTTGAAGCTGTGCTGGTGGGATCGAATCCCAATACTTGCCAATAGTACACGTACGACTAAGAGAAGACGGGAGAGTGTTGGTTATCTATTTATCTGTCTAATCTGTCCCTATACGTACAGCTGTATATGTATATATATACACACACACACACCAGCCTTCAATTATCGACGCAGCTTCGGCATCTCCTGGTGGAAAATAAAACACATTGTATACCCCGACATAGATTACCACGGATTACAAGAGGATAGCTTAGAGGTTCGTTGGGTTGGTACTGTTGCGTGTATACTTGTACCAGTGGAGTAACGTGACAGTTGGCAAGATTAGTCAAGGCTTAGGTTGCCGAGTCTCGGGACTTTTGGTTTTATTTACTAGCAACCTCGAATCTCCTTCGATTCTGAAGAAGGCACAGTTCGTTTCATCAAGACTGATCGCTATCAAGCGACTTAGCTGCTTTTCACCGCAGGAACCAATGAGAACAGTTTCTATGAGTCTACAAGCTCGTGCTGATCTGATCACGTCGAATAGGATTTCTGGGTATCCTAGAAAGGAGCCAGAACGTACTAGCGGAAGATGAATCGTTCTGGTATCAACTCGGCAAGATACTCCGGAGGTCTGGACCTCCTTCAGTCTAGCTTGAGGATGTGTCTAAGGTCGAGCTTAATCTTAGCCATATTGTAACGTCAGTGATACGGATCAATTAATCAAATTCAAAATCCAACGATCCCGTCCAATCTCGAGCAACGCTCGACGATCGTGAGGTGATCCTCTCACGTGGGAGCCGTCCAGTCGACGGCTGATACCACTGAATTAGCATTGCTGAGATTGAAAGCTCCGAAATAACCGAGGCAACCCTTATAAAACAGCCCTGCTATACAAAATACAAAAGTCGGTCTAAGCTCAAAGCCGAAAGGGTACGTATATACATATGTATTCGGTACGAGCTAACCGACAGTGAAAGTAAGTAGAGAAAACTTTTCGAAGCAACAGAGTACAACGATAGCCATATACGCGACATAGAAGAAAGCAGCAACATGGTACAGGAGGAACGAGGACCAAGGAGTTCACTAGGTATAAGAGGGATAAGGGAGTCAAGGAGGCCAACCAAGATAAGCAGAGTGGAGAAGTAGGGCCCGGCATGATCCCCCTATAAAAATCAAGTAAAGATCCGGCGAAGGAAGGAAAAACCGAACGGGAACCAAGTGAAAGTGAAGGAGGCTAAGAACTGATGCTTCCGAGCAAGGATGGGTTACAGAGGGTGGGACAAAAGCGTTTTCTTGAAAAATCACCCGAGATGGAAAGTCAAGCCAGGACTGAGAACGCGAATAGGATATTAATCCACCATCCCCCGTTGCCACCCTCGACTCTAGTCCAAAACTCACTCCGTAAGTTGGCTCTAACCCCGCGAGCACCTCCCCCCGCACCAACACCCACCACCCAACCTCCACCGACCCCTACTCACTGTCTATCCATCAATCCTTATACTCCGTATCCATCTCCCGTACCCTCTTCCCCTGACCCGCGCCTCATCCATTTATCAACATCCCGTTCCAGTCGGAAACTCCGTGGAAGCCGAGAGTCACCGAAGATTTGCCGACAATTAAAATTAATTGCCCCGAATACCTAAGCAGCCAACCACCCGACCACCCACGGTACTCGGTGGCACTATGACTCTCGATATCAGGAAAGGACCCACCCCGGTAACAATTACGAGCGTCGACGTCCAGGTACATCCGGTCGTCGCCTTCCGTTCCAGAGTTCAACCAAGAGAAACCAGACATGCTTGTATCATCATCATCATCATCATCAACATGTCAGTTAACGATCCTCTATAAATACCCGGTCTGCGGAATCGAGTGTCCCTGGCAGACGATCACTAGGTAAGGTAACGAGAGACTGCATGAAAATCGTAAGAACGATATCAGCCGCAGTGATTCCGGTCGAAGATGGTTTTACGGTCGGTTTGTTTACCGTGTGCAACGAAGCGCGCAGACGAGTTCGCCTTTAAAGTAGGTGCTTACTTGAAAACCGATAAGGAGTTACGTGGTGGTGAGGTGGTAAGATCAGAAGGACCAGAAGACGAGTTTCCGTTATAGCGATATACTATATATATATATTGTGACGTATTTTTCACGCGATCAACCTCACCGGAAAATATGAGGATGACCGGTGCACAACTTACGCGATTCCTTCGCGTATCCAGGCAACCCAAGGGCTAACAACTGTTCCTACAAATTTCTACGATTTTGTTGGGCGCCAGGTTCCAAACGGGAACCACGTATCCGCTTCGAGTAACTTCTATTCGTTCGGCCCTCCTTGGCTAACTCAGTACCGCGGAGGCGTCGGGATTCGGAACAATAGGACGGATAGGTCTAGACGTTCACGCGACACACAAAATAAATTCGGACGCGTCGAATTAAAAATTCAAAAGGTTCGGTTTATTTCCTAGATCGGCGGCGCGAAGCGCGACGATCTCTCACAATACCGAATTACAGAAAAAAACGACAGTATAAGCGTTAACAACAAAAAAAAAGAAATCTTCATCAGTTCCGATATAATCGAATTCACGAAAAATATTACTCAGTACTTCGCGTACCTGACAAATTCGAATTTGATGACGCGGCTAATCCGCGTTCACCTTTCTACGATAACCGACCGTCAAGGACCTGTACGCGCTCTACGCGTTGCAAAACAAGAATTCAAAAGTCCTCGCGGACGGACAGACACGAAACAATTCGGAGACGTTACAAAAGATCAATTTCCAAAATCAAACGAAATACAATTCAATTCGAAACACAGTGAACCCTGCCGGACGACGGATCTTCGTGCCTTGGTCAATTCCGAAAAATTGCGTGTTCTCTGCACGCGCAGTCAAATCGCGAAACCAAAACTCCGTACCAAGAATTGCACGAAAACACGTCGCTCACAAAAGTCAAAAAGCACTCGCTTACCGTGGGTTTCCCTGGTTCGCGTATCCAAGAAATCAATCGCCTTCCCCACA
>JARQSV010000335.1:466429-487501 GCA_030142285.1 Calameuta idolon | reverse complement strand
GGACTTTTACTCTGGCCTTTCGCCATTATCGCGTTTCGGCGTGATTTCCGCCGAGGACACGACGGGTGCAATCCACCACGTCACAATATATATCTGAGGTATACATATATGTATATAGGTGCACGAGGAACAAAGATACATACAGACACCATGAGAATCCATCGAGACCAGATAGAGAAGAGGAAGAAGCGAAAGGGAACGGAGAAAGGAGAAGAAGGATAAGTTTAATCAATAGGATTTTGAAGGAAGGTTCGACGATAAAGCCACGTCGGTTTATCGGACTCGATTCTCCGTGTATTTCGCGTTCGAAGCAGAAAGGAGCGTGAACGTAGCTGAAAGACACATCCACAGATGCGATCCCGTCGGATTGGCCCATGGCGCTATAAAAATCCTCATCGCCACGTAAATCCAGGACGGGCTCTTGTACACCTTTATCTGCGACGTATGACCGTGCTACGTATAGGATTTTACATACGAGAAACGCGCCACTCGAAGGTCGTTCTAACGCGAAAATCAAATTTACGGGCCCAACTTCCGGCGACGCGTTTACCGTGAATAACCCTACGTATATATAGATATTTAAATTCCTGAAGATCCAGGACGATTCGAGCGACGCATTTGTACCTGATAATTCAGTGCACGACAGCTATAGGTATAGTATGATTACCAATAGTTTAGCGTGTTACGCGTGACGCTTCCAGGCATCAACTGCAGACGAATTTGCTGTAAGTGGGTAAGGGGGTAGGGGGCATGCTCGATGCGCCCTCTAATTGGAGGCTGTTAACGCATAATTAACATGGCGTTGTTATCCACCCATTTCATCCCCGCAGCTTCCTCCCAGCCTTCGCCCTTATTCCCTGGTAACCAGTCAGACTGCATATCCTATACCTCCCCCCTCCCCAGCCACCCCCCTTGGATACTCAGCAACCTTCCATTCTCCAGTCGGCTCTTCCGATTCTCACGTATCCACGTGTCCTATACGTGGATACACAAGTACACCGATTTGTTCCCGTTCAATCTGCATTTACACAAAGGTCGATAATGCGACCGAGAATTACAGAGAGACAGGAAGAACGGTTGCAGCCATGGAAGCTGATCGTACCGACCGGTTTTCATCGCAGCTACATCCAACAGGTATCTTCGATCGTCGCGAAGACGTGGACGTAACGCACGGATTCTCAGAGACAGGGTGAACGATGTCCTTCGGACGGATACCCATTGCATCCAGGAGATGGCAGTATTCGCGGAGACAGTTCGAATGGGTTACACGTAGCGAAAGTCGCGCGATGAGAACGCAGCTTCGTCCCGAAAGCATTCCTCGATCGATCGGAGGGAATTTCACGTGGAATCTCAAGAAAATAGGAGGAAGAAGTGTTCTCCGTTGACGACGGAACAGCAGAAGATGGCGATGCTGATAGGGAGTGCCGGGAATAAGACGGAAGTCGAGTAACGGCAAGGGATGGATCGTTCCGTGCGGACAAAGGGAGGACACGATGAAGGGTGAATCGAAATTACCAATTTGACGAAGTCCCTCGTCGTACGCGAGGGTTTACTGTCGTTTGCCATAAAATTATCGAAAATTGTAACTCGCCGGAAACGGCAACTCCACGAATGTCCCTTGTGTTCCAGTTACTCGCGGCAGCAGAACGGGCCCAGTAGGTAATAGTCGCACAGCTGAGCCTAGATTTCTGCCGTACCGACAACTGCCCCAAGCAACAGGAGCACAAGCGGTGCGAGGGCACAGATGCCGTTTCTGACCAATGACGGATTTTTGAATAATTTTTCTGGCGAATCACCGCGACCCTCGTGCACGAGTCTCCTCGGGTTCCGGGTCGTGTAGCGGCGTCCGAACTAAGAAGCGGATCTTACGTAATACCTCCTTACGAATTTATACAGAGAACGCTCGAAGTTTTAGGTGCAGCACTCAGATTTCATGACTGCTGCCACTGCCGGCCAAGTGGTTTCGCATGGGTCACGTGACGTTGGTATACGTAAATAAAAATATTGCATAAACTACACTGTACACACGGAGGGCATGTTAAACACGAGAAGAGGCATTTGCCACGGAGGCATGAACTTTGATCACGAACGTGTAACGGGGTAAGCGTGAGTTAACTAGCCGTTTAAAATGAGTCCGTGAAATACTTGCGTGTCTCTCGGTGGTTATTATTACAGTCTGTGTAATCCGTCTGGGATAAATCGGACAAGTCAGCAAACGCGTCAGTCATAATACTCATGGAGAATGACGCGCCGATCTAAGCTCAAGCTAATTTCAATACGAACTCAGGGGGTCCTGGAGGTGCGAGATGATTTGGGTTGTTGCTCGGGTTCAGTCGAGCGACGCTGGGTTGGGTTGGCTCGAGTTGAGGTTGGGTGGGGTCGCAAGACGTGTGTCTAATGAAATCAAGAGCCCTGTCAGAATCGTGATATCTCCCACTCAAGCTACCTGCCATCGTCCCGTCCCAAGGATCTGCCCACATTTCTGCCCTGTCCACATTGTCAAATCGCGGCCCCTCCCCGCCTTTCATTACTCCGCTAAGTGACTAAACTTCGCAGGCTTTTTCTTACTGCCGAGAGTCGCTTGAATTTCGCGCCAATACGACGCTACGGTAGGTGACTGCGCGCGCACTCAGGGGGACTCCCCGCTGATCAGCAGCCGTCAAAGAGAGACAGGGGAGAATCGCACGATATAAATATCGAACTTAGCTGAGTACGACAATGAGACGTTATATTTCACTTGACAATTATAAGAATGGCCTACGTGAATTTTGCGAGGAAGTTTTCTTTGCAGCGAGATAGCCGAGTTCTCTGCTCGTGGCATCTTGCCATTTGTGCTACTTTGCATTGAATTTAATTTTAAATGGCTCCACCGGCATCGTAGCCGGTAAAGAAGTGAACGTACCGTGAAATCGATGTGAGTTTCAATGTTGACCTCCCCCCCCGTCTCTCTCTCTCTTTCGCCTCATCCTACTCCTCCTCCTCCCTCGTCAATCTTCCTTTTTTTTTACTCTGCATCGGATACCTCTTAGCTACGTGTTAGAGGCCAGAAAACGTGAGTAGGATCGCGGATATCTTGTTAACTCTAGACCCGGAATAGTCGTACCCTAAACAGAAGCCTACTGGATCATTTTCCCATCGCCTAAGTGAAGGAGATCTCCACTCTGTGTACTCAAGGACCCACGGAGAAAACGAACGAATTCCTTTTCCCATGCAAACCTGCGTAATCACTATCTCCCTCGTAAGTCGATATAAGAGCCAAAGAGCGAAGGTCGTATTACGTATATATCGGGTGGTAGAGTAGTCAGATACCTGGCCTTAATGAATCCTAAAGGAGGGGAACCTATGTGAAATTCCATATACAAATCACGAATGGCGTTTCCCTAGTACCGGGCGAACCTTATACCAGCCAGGAATATATTTGCCTTCGTGATACAGGGTGAAGAGGTAGAGTTCAAGAGAGAAAGAGAGAGAGGGGGTTAGGTAGTTGAAAAAAAAAGAAATCAAAAAAATTGGCACGTGTTTACCAGCAGCAGGAATACGGCTGAATAAAGTGGACGAGGTGCAGCTAGCGAGCAAGGTATTAAGGTAGGAGAATGTTAAGAGGGAATGTAGATATCATTTTCAGACCGGCTGGAATACGATACCTGAACCCGAGGACTGCCGCGCGCTCTCGTTTTAATTACCATTTTTCTTCTTCTCTGATTTCTTTCACCTTTTCTTTTTTTTTCTCTCTTGTCCTACGTGGGAATTAAAGATATCGGTTTCCACCTCGGAAACCAAGACGCGCGTCCAGTGTCGGTAATGATAACAGTGTTAATTATGGTAATTCTAATACACGCAACACCAGTACTGATGTTGCACCAGTACCCTATATTACGCGGTCAAACCACCGTAGCTAATACTTAACGCACGAAACGTCCTTATGCATACTCAGCACATACGACACCACGTACGAATCGGACACCAGGTACAAGTGGGTACGTCTATCGACCACCGTCAAGCGAGTCGCTGTTATCACCGTAAAGGATATTAAATTCTAGTGCTATCGCTATATGGGCAATCAGCCCCATCGCGCAAGGTGCGTTATAGCTGTATGATATGAATAATCTCAAAACCGCGCGCTCGTACCGAATTTTGAACAAATATCTCCAAACTGATCGATCAGTTATCCGGCTCTGTGACATAGTACGGGATGAGCACCTCTGAACCACGAGAACTCAAGGTGAACGAGCTTCGAACAGGCAATGGAGCCGAGAAGGGAGAGCCCAAGGGTCCATCGTCCCTAATGCCTGAACTCTCGTGCGAAGACGAGGAGGATCCTGAACTCGTAGCTCGCGATCCAAGAACAGAAACAACGTCCCATCCATCCATCCATCCGACCATCCTTGAGTGAGGACTATCCAACGATCCTCTCCCTTTCGACTCGATGTACCATCACAATGAGAAAGGAACTCCCTATCCTTATCCTCATCTCTATCCCTCTCCCTATCTCGCTGCTGGAGATCCTCGCCCGCCCCCCTTTCTCTCGATTCTCCACGCTCACAGATAACTCTTCTGGAACCATGAGTAGGTCTACCGTAGGTATGTATCTTCTCCATACATGGTGTACCGGGATTGTACCAGGCTAGAGCGCAGAGAAATTGTTATTCGTGAACTACCGTGAGGACGACACAGGACTGACAGACTGTAGCAGGGTTTGGCATACTCGTAGAGTACAGAAACGTACCCGTGCTAGAAACGGGTTAAAATCTGGCGCGAATGTGGCCCCAGTTTGAAACACAGAAGAGGCGGATCGTCGGTAAGCAGCGGAAATAAATCTCATCGAGATCCAGGAATCGCAGGGTTAAGCGGTTAGCTGAGGGTAGGAACGGGTCTGGGGAGGAGAGCCATCGTTCACCGTGTATCGTCATTTTCTGCAAACTGGGTAAAAACGTGATTGTTACCGTCGTGACGTCGTATAGCGGGAATCCCGTATAGAGAAAAGCATTGTTGGCATCGAAATCCTTTACCGAGGAGCATTCGTTCTTTATCTTATCTTGCTGTTAGGTATACCCGATACTCGGGTAAGTATGCGCGTGTATACACGTGTGGCTATACGCGTCGTTCATTTTCTAAACCGTTACTCGGGACGAGTGAGCCGGAACGAATGCGCCGGATATTCGCGGACGGACGCGAATTCTTCATCTCGATAAGCGATCCTTAGGTTAACGCGCCAAGGAACCGATGCAGTCATTTACATCTACAGGTTGCTGATTTCGCTGGCTACGCTTCCTGGATCAGTTCCAGCCACGGGAAAACAAGTCTCGGGCGAGGGATAGAAAAGAGTCCAAGGAACGAGGAGGCAATGAAAATAAACGGCAGACAACGACTTGTCGCCATTTTTTTCCCCCAACATTCCACCTATACTGTATACTGTAACGCGTCCAAGTATGACCTGTGGAAATTCATCGTGCAGTCGCACGAGTCTACAAGAAATGAGGATGAAAGGAAAATGATGTTCGAAAAACAATCGAACTTCGATATCTATTTAAAGACGAATATTTTTACGTTGGCCAACAAGAATTGTAATTTTTTTTTTTTCAATAATACAAATAAATCGATACAGTCCCGAATCACTGTAACAAAGTATTCTGAGCTTATATAACGTACAGGGTTCAGATCCACGTCTCACAAGGTTATATAATATTTAGAATCACGTACTCTATCTATATATTGTAAAGATATATATATGTATATACATATGTACACATACTATACATGAAACGTCAAAGTGGTTACCGAACTGCAAGAGAACACGAGGGCGTATTTTATCCCGACGGGATCTTGGCTCGAAATCGATATCGGCTTCTCGTGAGTATCTCTCCCGGCAGAAGGAGCATCTGCATTTATTGCACGTATCGCTTTACCTCTCCGTAAATAAACACTGGACCGCTGGGAGGGCGGTAGCCAATAGAGGTGGAGCCGGGCGAAATAAGATAGAAATAAAGAAATAAAAACCGCGTGGATACGAGAGGTTAGAGAGAAGTGAGAGCGAAGGAGGAGGAAGAGATCGAATGAAAAGAGAAGTACAGGACTTCTTGGAAAATTGGCAATGTCCTATCGATGCGCGTAGATTTATCCCAGGCTGATAGGAGAGACCCAGGTAGGGTATTGATCTGTACAGCAGCGAGGCAATTCACGGCTGCCGGCCAGCTGGCCAGATAACTGGATGGTTAGCTGGTAGGTGTTATAGCTTAGAATCCAGGTACCCCTCTGATATTGCATAAGTCGCTGCAGCTACGTATACTTGACCTGGGCTTGGTCATCCGGGATGAGACCACGTCGATTAGATGAACACCGAAGTGTGATCTGCCTTATTCAAATAGAGTTACAACTGACTTGATCGACAGATTTCCTTCGTGTGAGCGAGGGATAAAAAAGAAATTATATTTTGAGAAATAAAAATTAGACCTTCGAAAGTAAAAGATATCGGATCAAAATTATTAGTCAGAATGGAAGTGGGTCGATGGAAATGGCCAACGCGTTTCCCAGGTATACCTTATATCTCTACCTGACTGCCTGGCCTGCCTGTCTGAAGATATATCGACGTACCTACTGGCGGAGAGCCCTGTATAAGGCATGAGACACGAGTACATACACGGGTAGGTACCACTAGGAAGCTGACGATGTACTACGAGACTTCACGTAGGTACAGGTACATGTGCGAAAGCGTTCAAAAGCAGGATGAGCAGAGTTAGGGATAAATAGATAGAAAGGAGAGAGAGAGAGAGAGAGGACGAGAGTGAAGGTAACGACGTGCGAGGGAGTGAACGAAGCGATTGGCTAGGGAGAAGCGAGAGAGATGAGAATAAATAATGAGAGCGCATGCGCAGAATGCATCCTTGCAGAAATGCACGAGGGGTAGGGTATTGCAGCTGAGCACCAAGGTCAAGGACAACTCGGCCTAGCCGTTGCACCGTTCAACTATCTAGATCCTGGTGAATCGATCAGAGATCGGTATATAGGTACTGCGATTCCGGTTTTATCCGTCTGTAAAAGCCGCGGCAATCGTTCTGAAAGCTTCGAGAACAGGGACTTCTCGATGCGGGATCAATCAAAAGACTGAAACGAAAAGACAATAAAAGTGTTACGATTTAACGAGCCGATCACCTCGGATCAAGCCGTGATCCATGCAAGGATGAGAATCCTCAGGATATACGGAAGACCGATGATCCACGTGAGATTATATATATATATATATCCTCTTGCTTTCGCTTTTCGTCGTTATTTCCCTTTTCTTTGCACCTATTGGTTTCGTAGGAATAATACAGAAAAAAAGCCTTTGTTCTCTCCTGACAATCTTATTTGGCTCAAAGTCCTTCACGATACGACAACCTCAGACAAGCAGCCCCGTCAAAATAGATTAAGTCTCTCAGAATCCTACCGATCCGCAAGGCGTCGCTTCCTCCCTTCGCGGGACACGTACCACGTGTGTCTTCACGAGAAATGAAATACACACTTCATAAATAAACATAAGCCTCGCGCAGGGTGCCAGCATCGTCGAGAACCCCTGACAAAAAGAATTTCCAAAAACCAAACACGACTCAGCGACTTCGCAAAAAATATAATATATATACGCACACACATATACATTTACCCCAAAAAACCGATTTCTCAAAGACGCACGCGAAACGAAGTATCTTCGGCTAAAGATAAAGAGATCGCCTTCCGAAGAAATAAGGGAAGAAGGTGTCCCTCGGGGAGCCCAAGGCTGAACAGGGCCGACTAGCTTGCAAAGAGCGACACAAAGGGAAACGCTTAAAAATTCAATGCATTTCAAATGGGCCAGGAATCATCCCTCCTCCTCGCCCCCTACCGCCCCCAATATCACCCCGTACCACTCACCTCATCAAGGTCCCCTAGGGCCCTATGTCCAGAGCTCAATTTTCGCTCCCACGACTCCTATTTTTCGAATCGCTGCCTTTTTTAACGATCCCAACCTTCTGCCTATCTCTCCTCCTCCCCCCCTCCCACCTCCCCCATTCCGTCCCACCACCAACCACAATCACCATCGTTCTGCTCCCTAACCCACTGACAGCCGTCGGGATATGAACGTCCAAGACATGGGAAACCGGTCTTACGGTAATTGGCAACCTTCCGAGAGAAGCCCTGCAACTTCAAGACTTATCCCCACCGTTCGGAATTGCGCTGATCTATGTCCGACTGTCTCCGCGTCTGTCCTGTCTGTCGCTATGTCTGTCCGTATACCCGTCCACCTGTCATCGACGAATATTGATCGCGAGGCGAAACTCGAACAAAGTCCTACGTCGTTATTGACGATACGAAGCATCGATAATGCACAGAAACCACAAGACTTTCTTTACACATCGTTCGAATTGTACGCGCATGGTCATGAAAAGAAAGAAAAAAAAAAACTGGGTCGCTCTCCTCGTACATATACACAAATACGCCCCTACTGGATTTTCCACAACATGTAAATCATATTTCATGGATAAATAAGCATACACGATCTGTCGCGTGATACCAATATCGATAAGGCGCCTCGTGAAGATAACGTGTTTCCGGAAATCATTACCACGAGGAACAATAGGAAACCGATAACGGAGACGTCAAGAAACTTTTACAGATTCACTGTACGTACACCGTAGCTAATGAGCTCTTAAGAGTTCTATGTAATTATATAACGACTAAAAATAATATAAATTTTTAATCATCATAAAATCAATAAAGATTCCCCATACCACTTCGTCGAAACTCCAACGGAATTGCACTAATAACATAATCCTTTAATGGTACTTAAGAATAATTTCAAAGATTAATAACAACCGTAAATCAGCCGAAGCACCCGAAATTTCTCCGGCACTGAACAAACTAAATGCATAGAATACTATATATATGTATACAACATAGGTCGATAGAAACGAGCAAGTAAATCCGCAATTAGCACAAATGCATTTACGATTAAGGCGAATCGATGCGATTGGCGTAGAATACCTAATGAGAGCGAGTGGATAGAGAAGAGGGTTGAAAATGCCATCAGAATGGTATGACCCCACGTGTAAGATCTCATATTTAAAATAAAAAAAAGGCGTGTCCTTGCGTAAAAAATTTGGATCGGCAATGGCGACTTCCATCACCAAGGAAGGTTTTACATCGTTAGCGAGAAGAATGCCAGCTGGCAGAGTCTGAAAAGATTAAAGGCTCCGCGTACCATAATCGATTTCCAAGGCGCTGCCGTCTACTGCCTACACAGAGCCGTTAATTAATTCGTGTAATTCGCAATAACGAGCCCCAGTCTCCTACCCAGCTGTACTCTATCCGCGAATAAAATCTGGCTTGACAAATGGATAACAATGAAATCCCTCGAGGGGGTGACACGTGATTTCACGTAAAAAATGTGCATTGCCACGTATAACGGGTACACACTTAAAAAAAGTAAACAAGGTGAAAAGCAATAAAAAGAGGGGGAAAAAAGGCATAATTAAATTTACGTTTATCGAAAAATCGTTTCCTGGGTTCCAATCGGTATATGCAACGTCACATTGTCCCAAGCGAACATCAACGTAACCAATTGTAACAACCGCGTGACTGATTGGCCCACGAATGACCTTTGGACAGCACAGAGAGATATATTAGGCATCCACACATCGGGTATGCGTCGCGACGCCTTTTCGCGTACCTTTAAACGACGCTACGAATTCCTGCAAGATCTCGACTGATTATCGATTCGAAACCCGAGCCTCAGCCTTTCGCTTTGTCCCTTAACTCTTTCCTCGTGAATAACGAGGGTTAACGTTGGTACGACAACCAGGAAGGCGGAGGGGGGCACCCTAGCCCCTCCCCTAAAAGCTTTCCCTATGCCTGATTTACTTTCCCTTTCATCGCTCGAGCACTCCATGCGCCATAGCGTCACAGAGCAGATCCTTATCACGGTTCCATGTGAGTTCGTATCGCACGCCATAACCGCGTCGCCCTCGAGGTGAAGAAACGAAACGAAGGCGTGTGAGGGTGGCAGGGAAGGGAAGCGAAGAGAGGGAGGGAAGGAAAAAATAACAACAATCAACAAATACGAAAGCCACATAAACACAACGTTGTAAAAATAAAAGTAGGCCTCGCGCACGTCCCTTAATTAAGGAATGGCTCGCACCGGAAATGAATGCAAATTCATTGCAGCACGATACGCGGTTGCACCGTTATTACGGCAATTAATTAAAATTCCAACCGTTAACGCCGTATACGCATTACTTCCCATAGCTTAATCTCAAGCATCGTGTCCTAGCCGTGCACCTATAAGAGGAGCCTGACGACGTGACGAATTCGGATACAGAGAGACTCCGTCTGGCCGAATGACGTGAGCTTCGACGTAACTAAGAAATCTGCCGGTCCTCGCTGGCTCCGTGCGGATCGTCGAATTGCACCGAAGACAATCTCGTCCGGTAACGAGAATTCCACGGTCAGCTAGCGACGCAGTAAAGACGCTCAGGGGGGCGAAGCCCCAGGGGCAAATAGGTGGAGGATAAAATCAGAGCCGCTCGGATCGTGAGTAAGGCGAGAGGGTTCCGTTCGCGAGAGAAAGTGAAAGGAGATGAGGAGTATAAAGAAAGAAAGGAAAAAAGACAAACAAAAGAAAGTATCCCTCTATCGATAGGTGGAAGAGAGACGAGGAAGCGTCGTATGCAAAAGACTCGGCGGATTACGTATTCAGGGGCTTTTCGCGGTTCTCGGGTAAAGGGAGCATTCGCAAGGACAGGAGACGGTGGGAAGAGGGGGAGGGGCTTCTTATCGGAATGGCTAGCGGGGAATGAAGGGTCGAATGGAAAACGAGGACAGCAAGGACAAAGGGAACCCGTAGGATAAGAAGATTCGTGGGACGAACGTGGTCCTCTCGTCGCGCGGGAGATTCTGCTCTTTCATCTGTCTAAGGGTAGGTTGATACATGTATTTATATGTGCAGATATATATATCCACACACGCACATATATGTAAAAAAAATACTAAGAAAGTTCCTGGGTAGTGGAATACAAAAAATAAATACGAGTAAAGAGACACGACGCAGAACGTAAGGTAAATCCCGATTCCGCGTGTAGAAAATGTGCGCGACTGAGAAACGAGTCCTATCTCGTGAGATATCGAGTCAGGATCTCCTCGAATATCCACAGCGGGATTCGACTTTCTTTATTCGAGTACGTGCGCCGAGTTACTTGCGACCCGTGACTCCGATCGGTCGTCGCGATATGGAAAATCGTGCGCGGGGCCTCCTTTTCAAAATGGCGTCCCGCTTACGGACTACGGTTAGTCGTACACCCGCGGGGTCTGTATACGTCGTTTAGCGCGTTGCGAGACGCACGCGAACATCGAGAAACAATGATATCCTCGTCGATAAGGAGAGAGATAGAGAGAAATTACAGAGCGCGAGTACCTCGCGCGAACGCTTTTCGAAACAGAAACGTAAGGAACGCGCCCGGACGAGTCTCCGTGTAAAACGGGACACAGGTGTTTCGAAAATTGGGAAGAGACTGCAGACGGCTCCCCGAGGGGTCGCGGGAGTCGAAGAGACGAGGGAGGAAACGAATAGACAGATGGAAGGGACGATACGGTGAAATTACAGTGAGAAAAACTCAACTGACCGCGGTTATCTGTGTGATCGACGCATCCTGAAACTCTTTGAGCATAACGTCCAATATGAACGTTGAATATTCCTGTGGAAGCGAACCGTACATACGTAGCAGCGTAGGTAACGACTAGTTCCCGGCACTGCGTATGCACATGAGTACCAACTTCACGGAGTCAAAAATAGCCGGCATACCGAGATCCACGTTACACGCTGCGAGACTCGGAACGCCGAACGTAAATACTCTGATACACACTCTGATATATGCTGTTTTATATATACGGCCGTAAAGGAAATATATATGTGCACGTGTATTATAAGCATCGTATATATAGTAATACACATATATACATATGTATATACACATACGAATAGACATGTAATAAGCCAAAGGCATCAGCCCACGTTGCATCCACGTTGCATTTGGCTTACGTAAGTGGCCGAGTACCCAGTAACGGGTGTCCCGCGAGTCTCGTTCCCTGAACGAAACATCAGAACGCAATAGCGAGACACGCGAGGTCCTTAATAAAAAGGAAACAAAGCGCCATTTGGCTAGTTAAAGGGGAGGAAGGGAAATCAATAAAGACCCCGAGGCGGAGGTCTGTCCCATAGTCCCAAGTTCAGACTGTTACTGCAATTTCTTTACCCTCTATTATTTTCATTACTCTTTCCTTTCCGGTCTTTCTTTCCGTTTCCGAGCTCATTCGACTGTTACACCAGAGCGAGAGAGAGAGAGAGACAGCGAGACGGCTCGTTGATCTTGGCCGAGCATTAGCACGCTCACGCAGAGACCTTCGCGCACACCCACCCGCCTCTAGGTCAGGGTAGGACGAATGGAGCGGTGTGCCTGTGCCCCCCTACCCCTTCTCGCTCGGGATTCGTCAACTTATAAATCACCAGGACAATCGGGGTCGATACACACCCCGTGGAACAGATCCGGTCCTTCCCGAGTATCCAGAACCTTTGTTCCGTTTCGTTCCGTTCCGTTCCGCTCGTTGCTAACACAAATCCCCCTTGAAGCTTCCTCGTCGCCGAAGGACTCGACCCCCATTAGTAATGCGTTTTACGTGCCAATTAATCGGTACCGCTTCTATCTGGTATGTTAATATCCTCTAACGTGTATTATATACATAGGTCAGTCGTGGAACACGTTGAGGATACGGGATAAAGCTTGTCGAAGAGAATACGTTAAGACGGAATATCCCACGTTGTGGAGCAGCCTTTAGTTCCTGCTGAATATGACTGTTTAAAGCCCTATGGCGTTACGGAGTGGCGCGAGGGGAGGGAGGAGAGGGGTAGGGGTGATAGGAGCTGGAGGACGAAAGGTATTTAGAGGAGAAAAGACGGGGAAGGGGAAGAAGCGGAGACTCGCCCAATTCTCGCGTGTATCGAGCTGTAAAGGAGAATAGAACGTGGAAAGGATGGAACGAGGGAGCGAAGGATGATAAAGAAGAAAGACTGATTGTTTAAGTAACGCGACACGAGGAACGACGCGTTACGGTTCGACGTCGTGTTACCCTATCGTCATTATTTATCCATTGTTCTTTTTTGTCTCTCGATAATATGGACTCACCTATTTTTCTCCAGCTCGTTATGGGTAGTCCTGAAAATTAGAGAGGGAATACATTAATATACGAGCTGCCGCCAACTGTCTACGATCTTAAGTGAATAACCGCCGAGGGAGTATATATCAAGGGAAGTCAAAGGGGAAATAAAAAGGAATAAAAAGGCGGAATAACGTTGAATAATAAATAGAGTACACTGATGAGTTTTCTTCCGTAATAATGAGAGCAAAGTAATAGGTACACGGAAGCAAATGAAAAATATTAGGTCGTCAAGGATGAAATTTGTAGAAAAAAAAAAAGAAAAAAAAGAAAGGCAAAGTTGTTTGATAACTACAAATTTCATCCTTGACGATCCAATAATAAAATTAATTGATTAAAGACATCCTATAAGCAGCTAAGAGTCCTTGCGTCAAAATGAATGTAATACTGACCGAAAGTATAAGGCGCCGAGCGTTCGATCACCGAAACGAGCTGCACTGACGTCAAGGACCTGACGCGAACACGATTTCGAAAGTAAAAATAATTGTACGTTGCGAAAGAGTAACCGGAGATATTGCCGACGCATTGCCGTCCCATTATGCACTTAGCCACAATGTGACAATAGGCGGATTTCGTCGTGCACTTCCCATGTGGGAGACAGATAAGTAGAAGGGAAATAAAAAGGAAAATCAACTAACAAAGGAAGCCTGGAAGAGGAATCTCTGAAGGAGAATGAGAGAACCAAGGAAATTGGATATTAGATCGGACAATTTACTACGAGTCGTTTCTTTTCGACCGCCAGAAAAAGATGGAGGTTAGGTGTGTCTCTCTGGGTATGTGTGCACGTAGCATCTGTAGTTATATCGCGTAGCTATAGAACACAGCAGCTAAAAGAAATCGGATACAGCCTCGGCAAAGGAGAACGCGTAAGGGGAGAGTGAAAAATTAATTTGAAATATGCAAAATTTAAATTATAATTCGTGCAGAATAGAAAGAACAAGTATAAATAAATAAAAGTAAACGCACCTGCTGCCCTGGGATTTTTTCGTCTTTGGCCTCTTGATGACCGTCCGCAGATCGTCGGGTATCGGCATGGACGAAGCATAGCCATGTTCAGCTTCTGCAAGTAAAAGAGACAGTTGGCCAATTAAAAGGTGCGCATCTGCTTGTTTTCAAAAGTATCGAACAATCACCATAGCCGTCACAACACCCATAACCATTACGTTTGGAAGTAATTAGGTCGACGTGACTTTTAACCAAAGGTCGTGCATGTTTAATTTTTCTCCGAATGGACGCGACTGTTACACGTGGACATTACTGTGTCCGTATACGTGAACGCACGTGTAGGTAGTAGGGTCTTATCGCATCGCACGCGTAACAAAGGAATTAGATATACATAAGCTCGTCGACTCATAATGTCACTGCAGGACCGTTTCCAGCTTGTCTCCGCGTACGCTTATAAATAAGTATATCTAAAAAAAAAATTAAGCAAGAGACAAAAAAGGCAGCCCACATCGCGACAACTAAATTGTACCAATTGCGAACGCTCGCTAAATTCCAATTGAAAGCCACTGCTTACAGAACGATGATTCGAGTCGCGCAGGCGATAAACGCTCAAGCGTCACGTAGCAACGTATATCGAGAAAATTAGCTGCATTCAGTACCGTAGCTGCGCCTCGACAATCTCACGAGTCACGGTCAGCACGAAGGTGAAAATCATTAATTGCCTCATAGAATAAAAAGCAGACGATTGCGGAGTTCAGTTTCGCGAGAATTGTCGTCACGAGAGAATTGACGGGATATCGCGTTCGAGTTCGAACAACGTCAGAACTGAGGGGACATTGTCGTTGAACAAAGAAAAAAACGTGGAAGAACTCGACAGACCGAACATGTTACAACGCTAAGGAAAGCAAAGCAAAAAAAATACCTTAGTCATTTTATAACGGGATTTCGGGGAATTTCACCGTGGACGCATCGTATAGCCGCACGTAATAGAGTTTACAAAAAAAAGGAACGTGCTCCATCGCACGTTCGCGAGCTACTCAATATATAGATATACAGTATACATACAGAACTACGCCAGTTAAATGGATAAAGGCGAGGTTTAAAATACGAAAATGAATTCATGAGTTTTAAGGTAATCGTCGTACGCACGAAGAACAAAGCTAAAGAGAGAAGAGCACAGGTTTTTTACGTGCAGGCCTATGTAATTGCTGGATTTTTATTAACAAAATACGTAGACAAGTATATCGTACCGAAATTATTTTATAATTGTTTTTTTACCGGGTTTGAAAAAAATACCAATAGACAAAACAAAGCAAATGGAATTGGAAATGTCAAAGCCAACAAGAGGAAAACGTCGCAGGTCATCGTCACGTATAATCTTCACACATACATACGCATATTTAACGCAACACGACACACTGATAAGTGGAATGATAAAATGAGATCATTCGGAGCTTCGCGACGAGAACGGAGAGGGGCCTGAACCACGTAACAATAAAACCACGGTCGAGCATGTAGGGACACGTTACCATCCACGCATACCTATATCCAAGAGAATATAATGTATACGCAAAGCTCTGAAGAAGATGGGGACGGCACGCTTGGTTCCTGGCATTCGCGTTTAAAAGTCACGTCGTACTGTTTACGAATAATATAGGGATGTGGGAGGAAAACAAAATACAAAAGCACGACTGGTGTTTTCTTGATTCAGACGGACAAGAGGGATTTCTTACTTTAGGTTTTAGGTTACGTAATGACCGCAACGTTAAGCAGGAAGGATATGGAACTTTATCAGGATCCTGCAGGCAGTAAGCACAATAAGTATACGCAGAGAGAAACGAGGAGAGCACGGGATACCCGATATGATAGATTTATCATGAAAAATATATGGTTATCAATATGCAACGCCGTTGCTGTGACACTTACCCCTTTCCCTTCGTTCAATGTACTCGGCGGCCTGCAGGAGGGCAGCAATGCTCATATTTTCCTGATTTGGTGTAATTTTCGTGTCGTTTAGTGCTCCTTGAAAGCGCGAAACGATCCCGCACTGCAAGCGCAACGGTATGTCTTCATTCCCAGGACGTAACCACCACTCTCAAATCGGGCCCGTCAAAAACGTGATGAATTGTTAACACGAGAATTAATAGGCGCAATATAAGGACCCGAAGATGATAACAACACTGTTGGAAACGCGAGCACTGTAGCACTTACGGATGGCGGATACTGGTTACAGATCCAGATCGTGGGAGACAGAGACAGGCATAGGAAAATTCAAACAAGCGGAAGCCAACTTTGAGCAGGGACAAGACAAGAAGAAGAAGAGGAAGAAGAGAATGACTCGTAGAATCGCACACGATCAACAAGGCCCGTCCGTCTTCTTTGCTTTCTTTTTTTGTTATCTTTCTTCTCTTCCTTCTTTGCTTCCCTTCTACCCTCCTCCTTCAGACGTTTCTCACAATCTTTCTTCCTTCCCTTCCTTTCTCCTTCTTGCTTTCACTTCTTCACTCTTCTTGCTGCTCTTCACTGTGCACTACTTTCATCTGTTTTCTATCTCTGTCCATTTGCCGTGTCACGTTCCTGTTCCTCACGCTCTATCTCTTGTCACTCATTCTTCAGGTTTCTCTTGGTTTATAAACTTTTCATGTCCTTCCACCACGTGCGTCAAAACTTCCAAAGTCTGGTATTACAAACACGCGTGCACTGTACGCGACTCGCACGAAACTACAGTCGAAGCAATACTGCTACTCCCTATCGACAGAAAAAAGGAAACTGTTTTTGGTGGATAGGATATGACGATTTAAAGGGGTACTCGTAGTACGCGTGACTCCTGACAAAAGGCAGGAAAAAGGTACAGAAACTAATCAATCAAGCACTACTGATCGTTGTTGGTAGGTTCCGACAAAAATAAACAATAGTATAGTTTGGCTTAGTCGCATCTCTTTCCTGCCCTTTGTTCTTGCTGCACAGGAGAGTCACTTATAAAATATTAAATTATGATAGCATGTCAACAAGGGGGCTAGTGCGTGTCACACGAGTGTCTTGTACCTGCGTGAAAGCACTCAATGAAAATGACAAAACCGCGCGATATCCTAACACACAAGGATAAAAATTAATGCTGAGAAGTGAGAAAACAATCGTCCATAATTTGTGTCTTCCCCGAAATCTTTTAAAATATTTCACTAATCACCTCTCTCTACCTCCTCATAACAAATTGACGGATATTTCCTCTCGGGTTCTCCAGTAGAGAAACGCGTCTGGCCATCACTGCCCGCGAGCACGCGCTACGGACTGACGCCGGCAATCGCGAGCAGCGTCGTCATCGTGACACCGTGCTGCTCTCTTTGTCCCCATCTAGGACTGTAGAAGGAGACGGTGCGCACTATTTCTCACGTTGCAAATTGGCGTTGTCCCGGTAATTACAAAACTCGTTCGTTCTGTTCTACCCGATGAAAGAAAAGACTCTTGAGACAGAGAGTGAATAGAAAAAAGAAAACAACCCGACCGTTCTTACGTCAAGCTCGCGTCATACGCGCGTGACCATCATCACCGGGTACACTCTACTCTCTCCTTCCTTCGCTTTATAATTCCCTCGAGTAGAATCAATTGAAAAACGTCACTGTACAACAGCTACTCTCTTCCACTCAGTCTTCACGTTCTTCCTTACTAAAAATAAATTGAGTCCAAATTCTAAGTACACTCAAGAACACGCGCACGTCCCCGCACGTATCCTCTTTTTACGCCTACCCCTCGCTACTTTAAGTTCTCATGTGACTATAGGGAGTAATACTGTGTGCCTAGTGGAGTTGCGCTGCGGCGAGCGTGTATATGTCAGACTGGTATAGAACAGAGAGAGAGAGAGAGAAAGAGAGAGGATGGAAGTAAAGAGAGATAGAGGAGTCCCGAGAAGCGGGCAGCAGCCTGAAAGGCTAGCAAGCAAATCGAGATGGTGGGATATAATACGTGGCCCTATAAATCCTGTACTGTTTATGTCGAAACAAATTTGTTGTGAATAAATATATAGTGCGTCCTGTCAGAATATTGCAGCGTGTGTTTTCTTATCGTTGCAAAGATAGTGAGGATAAGGTTGACAGATGATTTTGTTTTACGCTTATCCACTCGTCTACAAACGCGCGATTTTGTATTTTCAATGATTATCTATAATAAAAGCCAATTTGAATGACGTGCATATTGGGAGTAGCGAGAGGAACATTGGTGAAAGAAACAAATTTAAAAACTGGCACTGGTACAGGACACGGGACACAAGGGGCGCGCACGCACGACGCACCGTGCACGATGTACGTACAACCAAAATAACAACCGACCATCACCACCACCACCACCACCACCGACGACGACGACGACGACGACGACCTGCCGACGACGACGAGCCGACGAACAAGCGACAGCCTGACACCTCCGCACTTCGCGAGCACTCTCACGCATTTATCGATGTCAAACGTCTCTGCATCGTAGAAGCACCAGGCGTCGTCTCTTATGCGCCACCCGATTGGTAGGACAGTGCGCGAGTGCACTCGCGCGGCCAATCCGCGACCTCGACACAGTACCACTATACTGTGGTACGTACCGCACCGTACTGGTGGCGAGTCGCTGTGTCACGTGAATCTCATGCCCGAAAACAAAACAAACAGCTGGTTACCCGTCCGCGTTTGGTTTAGTGGCTAGCAACCCTTTAGACCCTATGCTTTTATAAATCAAACAAGTACTTCGGCCCTGAATTAAACTGTATATGTTACCAAACGTTTTACCGAGAGCATCAATTGTATTTTCTAGAAATATTTATAAACTCGTGATTGTGATCATAGAAGTGAGTCGACGTATACTTAAATCTGTCATTTAGAATTTTTAAGATTAGGTAAAATCTTCCGTTATTATTTATTTTATGGTAATCTTGTTGCGTCAATTAGAAAATGAGATATCTTGAGATTGAAGTTTGAAAGATAATGAATTTTAAAAAGTCTTATCGATTTGGAAGGATATCGTTAATAATGATTACGTTTGATTGATATTATTTAATAGTATGTCTTTTACCAACTTCTAAGTCATACGTTGCTATGCAATATAATTACGTGCCGTGTATTTAAATATGCTTCAAAAGATAGGCCAATGACTCTACATATTTATATAATACACGTATAGACATATGTATACGCACCTCCAGCTGGCCTTTATTAGTTGGAATTTTAGATGATAAAATCCTTACGTAAACTATGCATCATAGATCGCTTGCCTTTTGTTTACAAGTAAGGAAGGAATTTAAACGCGTACGTGCTTTAAAGTTGTTCTGTGCGAGATATTTTACGAGGCAACTTTAATCCACTGCTGCTGCTGTTCTATATACTCATCTTAATTTGGTAGACAACGGGAGGAATTGCATTTCATTTTACTCCCGTAGGTGCAGTTCGCGAAAAGGCGAAAGTAGAATAGAAAATTACCGACGGAGCTACTGTGAATGGTAGCCGCGAAATGAAGTAGTTTCAAATCCATGGGCGAAGGGGATACGCGCGTGTTACGTAGAGAAGCTTCCTCGAAAATTCAATCTCGTGGAAAGGACTTCGGGAAGAGCGGTGCACTCTCGGTACTCGAGACAGAATTGTATATTATCTTGTGGATACACTAGGGGTATTGAGTTTCTCCACTCCAACTTTGGAGTTAACTTTCTTACTGGAAAGTCTTACGGAATGATGCTAGTAGAATCCAGAAAATTTTCAATTGAGACGCCATCTTTGTGTACGGTAAAAATGCACTTGCTTTTATAAAAGTGAGAAATTGTTTATGACAGAGAAAATGTGAATTGCTCTGAATTTAAATGAAATTATGAAATCTTACTTAGTGGCTGGAGTATTGAAATTATATGTGCTGATTAGATTTGCTTAATGGTTTTTATCATCGTCTTGTACATAGAATGTTATTTTGAATTTTGAGCATGGGATCAGAAAAGTATAGTGATATGATAGTCCGAAATTCATTTATTGCTTACTAGGTTAATATTTCACGTATTATATTGAGATTGGTCAGGTTTTGAATGTTGTTAAGGGTTACCTTATGAAGCTTGCGTTTATCAGAATCATGTCTCTTAATGCATTTACATGTAGAATCCATTCGGTACTGAGCGTATATGTAAGACCTTGAGCGCTCCTGACAGAATATCCTCTAACGCTTTTAACAGATACAATCTCGCCGTCATTGCTGGCACTTGGTGATTGCCACCTTCCTGTATGATTTCATTGATTTTTCTGATTAAAATTTCAGACGTACGTTATTTCATATTATACATTTATATTACTTATAATGTAATCTTACTGTTAAAACACGGATCCTGCGATAATATGCACTGAATTTTTGGCAGAGTCGACCTAGAAAGTGACATAAAGTTTGCGGATATAACTCGAAATCTGGCTCGTATCGTATGCAACTCCTTATCATATCAGGATACCTGATAATAAAATTGTAAACGAGTTCCCACTCCTCCTATACAGAAAGAAATGCTTCTTTAAATTATTCGAAGTTCTTTTTCTCACTCTTCTTGATACTTTACCTCTTGATTCAAATTAGAAAAGTCGACGCTGTTTATATCCATTAACTTAGGATACCTACCAGCTGTCTGCATAGTAATATATTTTTTCCAAATAGCTGATATTCTTGCTATATTGTAAAAAATGAATGATGCACCTGCAATATTAATTTATCATGACTTATATTTTCATGAAAATGTAAAATCTTATATTTTCAGTTAAATAGAAAAACATATTGAACAATGTCATTGATATACTGAATATTTACCTTTCGTATTTGAAACACTCCTGTCAGAACTTGTGTTTGATTTAATGAAAACTGTACGACTGGGTTTCACAGCCAATAACTCAAACACAATTTCAGCTTGCGCAAGGCATG
>JARQSV010000335.1:432838-460279 GCA_030142285.1 Calameuta idolon | reverse complement strand
AAATGGCGTCCTGCAAAAGAGAGTCTCTCGTTTTCGCTTTTTACGGTCTTTTTGCTTCTCTCTCTCTCCCTCCCCCTCTCTCTGTCTGTCTGTCTGTCTGTCTGTCTGTCTGTCTGTCTGTCTGTCTGCCTGCCTGCCTGCCTGCCTGCTTGCCTGCCTGCCTGCCTGTCTGCCTGCCTGCCTGCCTGTCTGCCTGCCTGCCTGCCTGCCTGCCTGCCTGCCTGCCTGCCTGCCTGTCAGCTTTCGCATAATTTCCTTCACCACCTTCAGAAAAATTTCTGCATAAAATCCCCACGGTCGTGCAGTAGAGATTCTGGAAAAAAAAAGGTCCTTCAATTGGTTATTTACATTCTTGTAAATTTCTGTACGATCCTCGTTTGCACGATGAGCAATAAATATCTAACTCGGATTGTGTTCCGTAGTTGAACGCCAAGAGGCAGAGTGGCTGAGCCGCGAAAGAAAATTCGTTCAAAAGTTTCCTGCAACTTTTCATTCCATTCTACGAGCAGCCAAGAATTTCTCATGGAACTTTTTCTATTTTATGAAGAGTGCGACGGCTCCCGTGGATGCCGGTAAGGGCGGTCGCCTCTTGGAAACGAGGGGTAACTCTTCGTTCGCAAAGTAGAAAACCCCACGGCAAAGACTCTTCATAAAGAGGAGCCTCGGTGCTGCCTCATTTTTCTAAGCATCTTATGACTTTTGCATCCAGCTTTGCGTGCATGTATTGTGCGTTTTGCATAAAAATCAACAAATTTGCATACAGGTCGTCTTCCCATAAGAATTATAAAATTCAATGGTGAATCTTCTTTGTGTCTTACGATAGAGTCCTTTCTATACCGTGTTGCAAAATTGCATAATATTATCTTATAAATCCTAGGTTAGGTTAGGTTCAAGGGTTATTTTATACTCAAAGGATTCTTATAGGTTATCGATCGCGAGGGGTGAGAAGACTCTTTCCTCGATGCGAAATATTAATAATCAATCACGAGACGAAAGGCAGAACGTAGCCGCGTGATAAGAGCATTGAAATTTTCAGAACGAATCCATCACGGGTTGTAGGTGATAAAAAGATTAAAAAGTGGTAGAACGAGCGTGACCAATTGTCAGTGATTCTACATATTGACCCTTTTACTTTAACACCCCTTTGCGCGAGCGAACGTAAATTAAGGGACGAATTGATCCATCCCCCCCCCTCGAAAAGTCATATTTGCCGGAACGGACGAAAATGAAAAATTGTTTTAACGCAAAAAGAGGTATAATATTACGGAGGGGACGATACAGCGAAAAGGTTACGGTGATGTTAATTGGTGAAAAATTTGGCAAAATTATTCATTCACTTTTGATTGCACGAACAGAAACGATCTTCCCTTTAAGTCTATGGCTACTCGTAGCAGTTAATGAGCAGCTGTTGTGCCCACCCGCTTGTACTTTTATGCCGGAAGATAGAAATCATGGAAAATTTTGATCAGCAGTGAGTAACGGAACAGCTTCCAGCTATGGTCAGACATGAAGTACAATATGCTTCAAAGATAGCTCTAGGAGTCGCAAGAGTAAAGGAAGACCATTATCCGACGGCGCGGTTGTAATAAAGAAAAAGAAAAGATCAAAGTACGATCACGGTTAACCTTGAATAGAAAAATTACCCGCTTCTTGGATCGGGACGACGTCGTTGAAACTTATTAGGATTTATCGTCGGTAAATAAAATCCGATTGACTAGAGTAATAGTACAGTAAAAATTGTGGACTTTAAAGTCGCTTGAAATTCAAAAGAAAAATTAGATGTGCCATTGACGAGCGCATGAAATGTCATGTAAAATTGATGTAACGTTAAGACGCGTGAAACGTTAATAAGATTGAAAAATTAATGACGATTCGAGAAAGAAAATTTTTCATTACACCTCATTACGCAATGTCCATAAAATGAACAGATCGTATTATCATCGCTATCGGAAAGCATAGTTCACCTTAAGGAATCAATATTTTAAATTAGAAGTAAATTCGGGGATAGTGATATACGACTGAATAGCCAGTAACCTTTCCACCTAATAACATAACCTATAAACTATGCATACGTGTACACTAATCTACACTGGATATATCCTAATGCACAGTAAATAGTATAGTACGTTAGCTTATCGTATTACTTTATTTCCAATGACGTTTATCGTGCCATTACTATTCTCTAATTATGTTCGATTCGTATCCGAACGACCTTATAGGGATCGCGTGATCACGTTAATCCGCCATAATCTGTTTCCCGAATTCGGCCCATTTTCGAGCTACGAGAAACAGTCAAAATCCATTGTCCGTACACTTTGTAACGGAAGAATATTAATTATATCGGGTTTTAAAAATCGATCGATCGACAAACAATTCTTTTTAAATTTACCTGTTTCTTCCCAGCGGATTGGTCATCGCTTTGTCCTCTATCAAATATCGCAGCTGTCGAGTCTGTCACATAGCAGTAGCGATACACTTTATGGACATTCGTAATCTGATTTCGTTACGACGGGCGCGTCCTACATTAAATGGCAGCGACATAAAGTCAAACAATGCGACCGTACAATGAATTTCGGCATTGCCCAACCGCCAATTATTACGGAACACTGTGTATAATACAACGCGTCTCCCGTAACGCATCGCGCATATTCGACATCGCGTACGGATTTTCAGCCGCGCGACAAAAGCCTCGATAAAATTATAATGCACGAACGTGCGTTTATTTTGTCTACGGCCTCTGTACTCGTACTATAGTCAGTACCTGAGACGAAGCACAGTTTTAATAACGCGGACGACACACTGTCTGAATATCGTAGCAGATAATGACTTAAGATCGCACGTAAAACCGAAGAACGAGCTACGGATACAATGAACCTACATTACATATTCACATGCAGCCATTTTCTTCGTTCAGTCAACGATTCGCGCTCCGCCGAATCGTCTGCTACGCCTAAAGGCTGCTTCACAGTACGTACTGTGGTAACGGCATAACTTCTATACGCGACAGTGAGAACCGATTGTCGGAGTTTTACGCGAATTCTCTTCGCAGTGGAAATAATATTATACACCGTGTCACGTTTCACGAGTATCAGAGATATATTCGGGAACAGTAGCCTTTGTTAGAGGAACTTCTGATGCGTAGCATTTAACCTGCATTCACGTGTGGATTCCATAGACGCCGATTTGTACATTCCGTTGGATCCTCTGCCTCAGTCGCGTTATACTTTCCCTTAAGAGTTTCTTGTGGATCCTTAGATTCTATCGTGCGGAACATTCGGAGTCTCGGCGATAAATGTCAAGTCCTTTGTCGAAGCTGCTGTTCCAGAATATCCACGGACATCCAAAGTAATACCTGTGTGCGATGAGTATAAGCCGGCCATTAGCTTCTGGCACGTGTATAGACATCGCTGCCATTTTGTACGATAAAATTCCATTATCGAAGTGAAATATCATCGTGTTTTGTATCCTAGACGTAAATATGTGCGCGGGGAGTTTCTCGTGTAACGTAAAGCCGCGCATCTGTATCAGGGACACCAGCGAGTCTGCTACCACGTCCCTGGTATTCCTCAAGAATTTTCTTACCAGCGAAATACGTATGGTTTATGCGTCGTTCCTCGAAATGGCGCTCTCTCACAATGGAGATCGTATAAATTCTCTGACGCGAGGGAGACAGTGAAAACGAACACAGACACAGAGACATGTAAGTACAGTTAAAAAGGGAAACCATTTTGTAGAGGAGAACAGAGAACGTTAACAAATGCAGTTAAAAATAAAATGCCTTACTCACGACTTTCTCGGCCTATAACGTCTGTCAGGACTTTTGCAATATTTTCTGCTTTCCACCAGGACACGCAATACGCGCATATAAAGTCACGTTCTGTCCCTTCGGATATAAATCCACGTTCTCCACTACACAAATCATAAAATACGTAGAGTCGAGTGTGTGAGCTACATCCACCTTCAAGAAATCCTGTACGCGTTCCATGCATGCACGTATATTCTCACGGTGTCAAACCGAGCGTCGCGACGCGCTGCTCCATGTAATATAAATGTCTTATCGACGCCTTGATTATCCGATACCCAAAATTATTGATTCGCATTGATCCTGTGTCTTAAAAATATTGGCACAGTTTCGTTCACTGCACTATTTTCACTTACACTCCCTGTTACCGGACATTCCTACTGTCCAGGTACGACGATCGTTATTCGATTCGCTTATCCTTGAAATCCCATTCCATTATATCGCCATAGAAAATATATTCATTTCCGCGTCCCTCGCATCTGCTCTGCAGTTTTGCCGGAAGCAGGAATTAATCAAAACAACAGAGCCGCTTGCGTCAGCGTGTACGAAACAGGCACTTTCACGATGGATTAATTTCAGTGAGAACTGTTCGAAACTTTACACACCTCCCGCTGTGCATTCTCCTCCCGTATATTCATAACCGTACATTATATACAGTGTCTATGGTTATACGCGTACACGTGAGATATATTACATAATATACGACAGCCTCTCACATTCGTATTCGGTCCTCGACTGGAGTCCATACAAACACGAAAAGGGTGGTAGCCACGATAATCCCATCCGGGACATATCTCACTTTAAACCACGAGATTCTGAGTAAATCACAAAGGATTAAACCGCCTGATGCGACCCTGTAGATAATGTAGCCAGCATCCCTCTTTTTGAAATCGTCACAAATATTACTTTAAGATTTAAATATGTACTGGTCAAAGTTATTTCGCTGACACGTGACCACTGCGCTGCACGGACGTTGATTGACGATCCGATGCTTTGTCGGACACACCTAACCTATTTGACAAGGACATTGTTGCCATAAACGGATCCCATCTTGACTGTTCAATGTGACAAGATAAACCTATTCTTGTCTATAGATCAATTAATGACGTACCAGTTGTCTACTGTCTCTCGCTAATACCTTCTGTTATGTATATATTTACATGACGTACACGCACATAGATATATCGGTACACTCTATTGTATCCTGAGAATCCTGACACACGGTATACGTCTCCTTGCTGGACGCTCACTGAGGGATGTTAGATAATTCGCCGTTCGAACTTCAGATGGCGCTAGTTGCGTATGTCTAGTTACGGAGGACTGACTGTTTGTGTAGCCGGTTATTCCGTCCAAACTTTTAACCTCAAACCGAACGCACCGGTTGAACGTGATTTCACCGCCAGTCCCGTACATGTGCATATGTCGTTCTCCGTGTGCATAGGTTCTATTCAAGTTCTTTTATCTCCATTTGTGGAAATACGTGATAAGCTCGCGTTTTGAGTAACGTGGACCTCATTCGTTTGCAGAAGTTTATTTACACATATTTACACTCACTGCCGGTCCGCGTCTGAGCCGCCGTTACTGCAGACTGTTTGATGCCACGGATTACTGCAACTGCCATTTCACGCGTGTCTCTCCATACGTGTATGTACGCGTTTACGTGAAACCGGTACGTACATACGTGGGCTACGGGGTACTTAAATCTGGGACACGTGTCTTCAAGTGAACTAGGGATTTTTCTAGATGCGAACGACTGAAGTTTATTTCCGTCTAAATTCTAGTTAGTTTCGCTTTGATCCGAATTGAACTTCGATCGACGTAAACAACGACTACTCATTGTAAGTACAGTCAAAGGAGGGAGTGTTAGAAAAATTGGAAAAACTTTACTTTTTCTTCGTGCTTCTATCGAAAGCGTAAAAGTCGCATAAAAGATCTAAGGAGGATTCATGCCGGGAATTAAGATGGACGCTCGATTTTACAGGGATGACATTTTTGTTGGTCGACTCTTACTGTGGTGTCCGTGAAGTGTAGATGAAAAATAAAATCCTATAGGTGGGTAACCATGGTATCCGGTGCTCGAAAAATCGTTGTATTTCGTGATATGACGTTTCAATATCCGCACGATGAAATACGGAAACATTTGGATGCAGAATTTCGGACCGAACGAAAGATCGATGGGGATTTGAACGTTCCTTCGTGATAAAAATTCACGTCAGTCTCGCAATTGAACTGCGCTGGGATCGTCTGAACGGCGAAACGAGCGGAACAATGGAACGATTGAAATTTCAAAATTTTTTCTCTGTAATAAAAAGATTCATTCTAAAAGTGAATTTCGAATTTATGGATAATCAAATGAATCTTTTTTATCCATATCGATCTGACTTGATGGTAGCTTTATTACCTTCGAGTCGTTATACACGGTGGCCCTGTTATAAACGTGCTACAAGCAATGATTACTTTGTCGAATAAAAACAAATCTTTAATTTTCAAACTCATGAATTTAAAAAACTTCAGCCACTTTTTTTTTTTTACGGAAGATTATGGGCTTTAAACCAAATTCGAATACAATATTCTCTGTTTAATTCATGAATTATATTTTCTTTTTGTATATCCGACAAATTCGTTTCCCGCTACAGAGATTTAAATTTTCACCGACCGTACCTTTTGCTTTTAATTTTTTTCAATTTTTGCCTCAACCCGTAATCCACAAATTTAAAAATTCATTTGAAAACATGCTTTTACCCAGTTTATGTTTTTTTTTTTATGAAATTTTAATTCTTGTCATTAAATACCACTTTACCTGCGTCTTCTTCCATGCCATAATTACAATCTACATATACACATCCGTCTAGCACATTGTCCCCAACAAAGTCACATCAATGTATAAAGGAGCCACCGAGTATATGTATACACACGTACAAACCCTCAGAATAGCACGCCAGTCCTTCAACTCCGTGAGCAACAGTTGCCTATGTCTTTAAAGTACTAAGATCATGGGCTATTGTCTCCCTCGTATATGACAATAATCTATAGGGTGTCTCAAGAAAAAGAAAAAAAAATATACTGGCATTTTCCGTGACATAACCGAAAGCCTAGTTAACTCCCAGCATCCTCCGTATCGGTAAATTTATCTGGAGCACCATTACGAGTAGTCATTAATTTTAATCGACGACAAAGAGCAAATAATTTCCATGCACGATGGAAGCAGAGAGCTGATCGAAAAATAGGGACGATGGCGGAGCCTTTCGTCCATAAAAAGAAAAATCGATCTAGGAGCTGATCAAAGCAAAATGAATGTCGAATTAAATCTCGAGGTAATTATAACAAGTTTTTTTGCTGGATGAAAATATCGGAAAAATATGACGAGACTTAATTGACGTAAAAAAAAAAAACTTTTGATCAACAGAATGACGTCAGTAGGTATAACCTCTCGGAGGTCTTGATAAGGAAATAGTAGTTTCGCGTTAATTACCCTTGGACGGTTCTGACGATCGAAATACTTGCTTAGGATGATTCGCCGGCGGGAAAAGGTTGCCGCGCGTGACAGTGTCGGTGGCCATTAAAATTCCTGTTCCATAATCCCTCAGTTTTCGTTCCCTCCGTTAAACCAAGGCTGGTGGAACGTTGAAGTATTGTTTAAGTAAACGAGGGAACAGTGGAATATCTTATATGGTTACAATTTCATATTCCGCGGACACTCTTTACCGCTGTCACGTTATGCTATGTCATTATTTGTGACGAGTCGAGAGTGGCGCGTGCGCATGCGCACCCGAGCGCCATGTCTGTCCATCCATAAAAATCCAATTACCTCGACTAACGCTACGTCGGTGCCGTCACCGGCACCTTTCCTATTCTTCCCTTTCCATGTTTATCAGTCGCCTTGGCGGTAAAACCCTCCGCAACTACCCTTATATCCATCGGCCCCTTCGTTCTCAGGAACGGCGTACCAGTAATACAAATTTTTTCATTTTCATACCGGGAGGAACGAGCCAATTTCTTAATATTTAACTCCCTCGTGAAATTGGTGTTCTCATCTTATTTTCTTCTCTTTTGATGTATAACCAAGGTATATGTATGTGTATACAGGGCCGGGTTTCTTTTTTCAAAGACTTCGCCATGGGGGATATAAATGATTTACTCGTCCCACCTGATATTTAATCCACGTTCCAGGACTACTGGCGCTTTGACTTCATTTTGGCCCGAGACTATCTGTTTCGAAATTTGGAGCTTCTCTTGTCCACGAGGTAGCAATCTCAGTGAACCAGTTCGGAACAAGTTCGAAGTTTACGGATCTGCGCTAATATTTGCGTGCTTTCTGTACTTAGAATTAGTAGTGGATTTCTAGAGCTGTAATCTGTAAATTATTTATTTGTATTAAATTCGTGACGTTTTCAAGCGCCATTTTTCACCCCGGAATTTTCCAACCCATCGACATGCGCGAATAAATCAGCCAGAAAGTTACTAAAAAAAAAAACAGTCTACGTGTTGCGCAACATTGCGTAATTCCCCTCAATGTACATAAAAGCTCAAACCTCGTAGATTTAAATTTCAATAAGTCACATTCAAAATTCCCGCCAGCCCGTTCCGGACAGCGTGATTTAAATTTGCAATCCCTTCGCAGTAATTAACTGAACTAACCTTGAATCTCGTAGTTCAGTGACCATTTTGAAAATTCAATAATGACTCGCGCCATTGATTTAAGTACGTCCTCATTTACCGGCGACGAGTGTACAGCGTACATAGAGCTCATAATCCGAATGCTTGTGATATTAATGAGCTCTGCTTCCCGGTCCAGGAGCTACGCTGATAATTATGTTTCTGCGGAGATAAGCTCCCATAACGGTAAAGCTTGGATGAGCTGGCACATATCCACTGGCTGTGCTGCGCGCCGAGCAAATCCACTCAGGTAAATTAAGAAGCAACGTTACACGATGCATCTGGCCAGGCTGCTTTGCCTCGAGAAAATGGATACCCACCGGTACGATCGGCAATCATAAATAACCTTGTTTTACCGTGAGCAATAGTTGCACGTGACAGCCATTCCGGAACCCTCCGCGCGGTCTTTCCTCGAAATTGTTATTTCCTCTCAAGCGGAGCAAAAGGAGAAAGATTTACGGAAACCTGCGAGGGGACTTTTCCACTCTCTCTCTTTTTTTTTTTTCCATCTAAAATTCGACACGCTCACGGACTCTGCACTCTTATTTTTTAACGTTTCAATATACGGAGAAACGAATAAATGTATCCTGGCTTTGTACCACGAGGATTTCACGAATCTGCATTATATTTGCCAAACGTAACGGGTGACACGGATACACGGAAAAACAGATTGTAATATTTTAAGGGTTTTACCTTGCTTTTGTTTTTCTCCATACTTTGGAAAAATAACCTAAGACACAGACGGAATTCGAAGAGGGGGTAAACTTTGGTTATATCCGGAGGCCACGTGTGCCTTGAAGAAGATAACCCAGGACGCGTGAATTTTCCCTTATGCCCTTTTTGTCTTTTTTAAAAAGACCTCCTTTCTTCGCACAGTTAGGAAAAATGTGTTGGATAGAAAAAGAAGAAAAAAAAAAAAGAAATGCATTGCCGTAGAGTACTTTCGATATTTCAATCGACTTGTCAGATATGTCTAAGGGGCCGTTTAAAGACGTTCAATCCCTTAGGGGGTCGCGTCGAAGGGACACGATGATGTCTCAGGTCGAAGAGAAGTTTGACGTTGGCAGACCTGCTTTCTGGCAGTAGACATTCGGCTGACTCAGGATGCGGGAATGAACTTTAGGAGGGCTTAGACTCTCTTCCGTTCTCCTTCTCTCTCTCTCTCTCTCTCTCTCTCTCTCTCTCTCTAGTAGAGATTCAAAGCAGAAGCAGAACGTTGGGTTTGGGCAGAAACGTAGCAGTAAACTAAAACATGAATACAAGGTGTAGGGTGAGTTGCCGTAGCTGGGCTTGTATATGACCCCAGGTGCACCTGCAAGAAGGAGACGCTGCCGTATCGACCTACACGCCTCAGTACCTCCCTTGGCCCATGCAGCTGCTCTTGCTCGATGTTCATTCATTCAAACTATTTCAATCGAGAAAAATGAATTTTACTGCTGCGTCAAATCGTCCAGTAGCTTTTCCCGTTTAGGTCAAATCCAGCTGTACATCTTAGCCCGAAAGTTTTAGTCAAATTTAATTATCATTAGCCAGATACTTACGTACAATTGTACAAGTCCATCAGAACCTAATGAACCAGCTTTGTACAGTAGATTTACTCGAACCTTTGAGCTTTGAAACTTTCCACCACTTTGCTCTTTATACAGACCAACTTCATCCCGACCCTTAGGACAATAAAGTTTCCTGTTTCTCATAGGGAAAACCAAGAAAAAAAAAAAAAAAAATCCAGATAATACCTAAGGGTGCACGAAAAGGTAGATCGATATTTTCCCCTAGTAAAAAGATTTACTAGAATAAACATGGACGACCGCACGATAGCTGCAGGTAATTCCTATTAACCTTTAATTAAAAGAATTAACCTGTTGTCGTATGAAAAACTAGCGAGCACCCTAATTTACCATACGCAAATAGCAGACAGTCGCACACTCCTTCGCTTTCATAGAAACTCATTACTTTCCACATAATTCCCATTATCTACACTCCTCGTATCTCGCCTGACCTTTTCGTACTGCCGGTACTCTGCATAATTCGTAATTATATTTTACAGTACTGATAACAGAACGCGTCCCGAACCATCCGAGCTTTCCTGGATGCTAGACGATACTAGAAATCAGTGATGCTCCTAGCACAATCAGGATACAGAATTTCTACTGACAAGCGAGATCGTTAATGGCCTAATTAGCAAGGACAAGCGCCCTTTCGGAATTCTCGAAATTCCACGCATTGCCCGTACACATTAGTAGCGGCCCCCATGATTCCTGAAACCCTTTGGTACGACCCCTGTAGTACGTGGGGCCAACCACGGGATACGTAGTACGGCCCTGGAGGGGAGACTGTGCGATTTCGCCATGATCAACACCCTCTGACAAAACAGCGATGGGCAGTCGCGTACGTCAATCAGGCTGCTTGGACCCTCGTTACGTCAATTACCGACTTATCGGCCGAGCACGCAATTACAGTCGCGTTAAACAATTCGACGGACGGATTGTTATCAGCGGTAGACTCGACTCCGATAACATCTGCGTTATGCCAATTACCGACGATCGCGCGGCTAGAAGAATAAATAAAAGAATTCTCCATTAGCCGCTATTGGCGGAACAAGGATCACGGACCCTGGACCAGTCCTGACGATTTTACGCGTTCTCATGAAAACGAGCAGTAAAGTCCGAACGATTTGCAATAATCTTCTATTCACCTGGGGAAGACGATAAAGTCTCCCAGATGACGCGATGTGCACGCGTAAAAGCAGCCGACAAAGGGAATCTCATTGTTATTCCGTATCTTTTATCTTTTAGATCCTCCGCAATTTTTATTCAGAGCAAATTTTTTTACTGAGAAAATTAACCACGCGGCTTAGGGATAACGTGGTTAATTAAAGCCTTTAAATAATTGTCGCGGCTTGAACAGAGTAAGGAGCTCAATGACTCGGTCCAAGACGCCGAATCTCTTGGCTGAATTTCACTGGTTCAGATCTCAGGACGAGACGCTGAAACGGACCACAGAGAAATTTCAATTCTATGTCTGACCCCACTCGGTACTTACTACTGGCCGTAGCACGTGCTGTACATACAACAGCCAGGAAGCGTCTGGCTACGTATGTCAGCCACTGTGATCTACTTGCTGCAAGGACCAAGCTGGTCTGGCATTACTTTCAGCCGTCAAAGTCAATAGCTGAGCCGACCGACCCTCTTAGTGCTTGTAATCATCGACTCCTTTCAGTCGTCACACTGCTATTATCCTCGATTGACCTCTAGGTCATTTTCTTCCTGCTTCGATCCAGATCCTCGTTACGAAACTCTCGCCGCCATTAACCCTTTTATACGTTTTTCTAATTTACTCGCGTTAGACCTTATCGAATCTTACATCCTTTATTCTTCCTCCTTACTCCCGTAGTAACCAGCTGATATCACGCTGATAAATCTGCACCGGTGTCCTTGCCGATTATTCCTTTTCACGAAGCCTTCGCGTTTTGATATTTCGAATCAGGATCGACGTCCTTTCAGAGGATCGAACGTGGATGGAAAATGACACGTACATATGCCCGTGAACGAATAAAGTGGAAGTGGCTCTGGCCACGAGGTGTCAGCAAGTCCTGGAAATTGATTCCCGGTGAACTGGGGTCACGTTGAACAGCGAGGTACAGAGTGTTAGGATGATAAAAAGAAAATAAGGGAAAGCATTGCTAAGATTGTATGTAAATTTAGAAATTTTATAAAAAATATCAAAACAGGAAATACACCGAGAGACACGCAGTCAGTATATTTACCCTGTTTGCCAAAATTTATCTTCTCGTCGATCACTTAGAATTTCTTGGGTTATCCTCCGCTCGATTGAATCCCTCGTGGACCCGCCTAATGCCAATTACTTTCTGTCTGCTCCCTTGATCCAATACAGCAACGGCTCCTCGGTGACGAAAAGTATCGAAAATGAGCAACTTGGAAGGTTTTAGGAGTGACGCGAAGGTCTAACGCGATTAAAGCAGGATCAACCCTTCGAGGGATGAACCGGATGTGGGATAGAATTAGGACACGGGTCGTTGGCTGTGACAGCAACAAAGTTAAATAGCGTGTATGGACGAGCACTGATCAGAAAGAACTCTAACGCAATAAATCCAAGAGAGAGAGAGATGGCAGATAAACGAAAGAGAGAGAGAAGAAAGTAGGCGTGACTGAAGCGAAGCAGTAAATCCGAAGGCTGAACCGTAGACTCCCCTGTCCCTCCTCACCTGGAACAACCCTCCTCTAACCTCCCGTCCAGCTTTCTTTCATCTCCCCCTTTTCTCCTGTCCCGACGCAACTCCATTACGCCCCAGCGCCGACTTCTCCCCGGACTACATAAAGTCATGCTCGCTCTCGTGAAAATAGCCCGTTTATATGGACTTTCGTTTGACCAACTAATACCGACCGGATCAAGGATCCCAGTGGTCCATGAGTCCGTGAGATAAATTTTCCGCCTCCGACCAGCTCCACATATTCCTCCGTTGCATTAACGGATCGCTTAATCCTTTCGCCCTCCAGTCCTCCGTCCGATAAATGCAACTTGGCCAAAGTTTCGTCAGATTCGTACGACTCTCCTACTATCCTACGTTTCCGTGACTCTAGCAAATGATCCCTGGTGCCACCTATATATATAGGTATATACGTATACACAGTACATCAATGCACGACAAACCAATGCTAATTATCCTATCTGGAATTTAAGTGTAACAATCAAGCATAACCTCGTTAGCTCGTTACGTCGCGCGCGCCAGTAGATCGAACCGCGAGAGTCAGACGCGTCAGACAGTAGATTTAAAGAGAAACGCTGCCTCGGCACAAAGTGGAAGTACAGAAAACGCCACAGTTTATGGGAAACGCGAAACTCCGCGCGGCTGACAGAAACACGAGATTCCATGCTTAAAGTAAAAGGAACAGAATCTCCTTTGTCGGAGCATCCATCCATCTTCTTGTATCTTTTATTTATATCCCGCTTCTGCCTCGACGCGGCAGACACTGTAGGCAAATCCAAATTGAAAAGTTCGGAATCTCCCAGTAAGCTCGGAACAATTTTACGAAATTACTCCAAACTGATGCTTCGCGTTCCTTGAGGATTTTTTTTTTGGATATCCTCACGTCAATTGACTTGAGGCTTTACAAGAGACTCTCGGGAAGCAAAAGGAGTCGATTCTGTCTGTCTGATTGTGAGCTAACTTACTACCGTCGAGCTTTTATTTTCTTTTACGCTCTCGTTTCTTTTTGATATATATATACTTGGTGTGTATATATATATGCACACTACACAGCTTAGAGTATCGCGAAGAAACCTGATGGAGGAACAGAGAACGAGAGCCTCGGGTAGTTGTCGGCTGGTGTCGTTTTACAGAATGGAATTGCGCTTCCGAGCGCAAGTATCGCACCGACAATTATTCTCGGTAGTGGAAGAAAGATGGAAGCCATTTGCTGGATTCTCGAGGATGTTGATATTCCCAGGTACGTCGTGTCGATTACAGGTAAGAATTTATCCGTCCGAAAGTTTTACCTTCGGAGAATTGTACGTAAGGGATCTGGAATTGTCGGTGTTGAAAATTTACGACTAAAGCGACGCCGTAAAAAGCCACAAGGCAAAAAGCTTCAGCTTTGAGATATTAAAGGGACACACGTTACATGGCGTACATACGTCTGCGGAGCTGCGGGGCTGAAAAATTGAGCATCTTGGTTCCGGTTATGACGGTCGGACCAATGAAATTCCATAGGACGTTTCATCCGCTGCAAGAGGATGACTGACGCTCCGATGTATCGCGAAACGCGCAACCGGAAGCTCCTTTTCCTAGATTTATCCGGCTTCTGGTTTGACGCTACGGAACGAATTGAAGCAATTACTTGAGATTAATGGGAGATTGAGAATACGCGGAAAAGAAAGCAAAAAGTTTTTAAGGTGGATATTCCCGCTACACATGTATGGATGGAAACTCACGTGTGTGTGTGGATATCCTACATACGTCGGTACGTATGATAAGGCACTGGAAAGGTAATAGGTAGTCGCAGTAGATAGCACTGGATTAGCTCGCAGCTAAATTATAGCGATTGGCGGATGATCGAATCGCACGGGTCTTACCCAGGACTAAGCAGACTCGGGAAAGCGTAAATTCTGAATCGGGCGAATCGTCAAGTTCCTTAGGGCGACCAGTCGCGAATACAAGGGTTGCAGCGCCCCAAGGTTGCAGCGCCCCGTCGCCAAATTAAATTACATTCGCGATAAAATAACGAATCAACGGGCATCAGGCTCTCGTAGAATATTCTTATCGCGCCGATACACAAGTCAGTTTCCTGCCGTGAATAATCCAACCGGAAAGTTCCTCTGTTAAGTTGAGCGTTCCTTCTCTACTTGGGCAAAGAATTTTAAGGTTATGTATAATAATAATGATTCCCTTGTTAAGGGACCGAGACTCGGTGTAAAAGGCAGCAGGGGATGAGGGGCATAAAAAATGACGAAAAATTCCGACGTCAAATTATTGACGTTTGACAAATAAAATTCATTGCAGGATGAGGGGGGTGAGAATGTCGACGAGAAGAATGAGGATAAAAAAGACAGAGAGAGAGAGAGGAGGGGCGGGAAAGAGAGAGAAGCGAGGAGGGAGACGAGCAAATTATGATCGATCGCCGAGCCGCACGCGACAGTTAAACTATTAATAAGTTGTTTATGAAGGAGCAGCTGCTACAGGAATACGTTGCTGCGTATCATTTGTGTTTCGTCTCTCTCTTTTTCATTGGCACACATATATGTATACGTGTAAACCAGTGCCCGTTAATAATCAGAAATCGTTCAGCCGTAAAGTTAATTGCCAGCCGCCCCATTGTGTCCGGCGAGAATTGGCAAACTGCGTCCTCGAAATTTTCGTATTTTGCGTTTATAATGTTTCCCAAGCTGCCTGCACACCTGCTCAATTTTCATGGGCTTATTGCTCAGGGATGTTCCTTGCCATTATGATCGCTGAATTACCCTGACAATTTTTACCTCGGTCCAGGAAGACAACTTCGATCACGGGTACCAACCCACCTCGGATTCCCTTAACATATACATATATGGCTTTGTATAAATATTCCAACGATACGTCCCTTAAGTACCAAGCGATGTGACCTGTTCGCATGAATTTCTTAAATTCTTCTGACGTTGGTATGAATGCTCTGAACCTTCGACTTGTCCGAAGGATCATTAGAGCCGGTGCACGTGAGCGGAAATCCAAATGTCAGGTCCAGCCCCTCGAAATTTCGCTCCAAGGTTCACTCATGCTTTCCCTTTTTTTTTTCTCTCCTTCTTTTCATCGTCCCCAATGAAATCTAACAATAAATTGTGAAACAATCAAAGTCTACCGAGAAGATTGCGAAAGCCTTACATAATGGAGGATGTGGTATCTTATTTAGGATCTGAAAAATTTCTCCTTAATTTGGTATCCCTGCGTCAAGTCCAGGTAAGACTGGGTTCCCAGTTGGAACGAACGAAGGACTACCTGCTGGGAAGAGATCGGAAGAAAGTCATATATTATTCGTATTATCGGTTTTTAAATAAATTTCTTCAAATACACTCAGCAGACGACGTCTTCTTCTTCTTTCTTTTGCAGAGCAACTTGACAGATAGGGAAGATCTTCCTGAGGACGCTTTCTCGCTACTGTCGGTGCTCCTAGTTGGTTCGCTAAACTTTTATACTTGATCGATCGCACTCAGCTCCCACGAAGCGGCCGATAAAAGTTCACCTCTTGGACAAGGAGCCCCGGAGACCATCTAGCACAGAAGTTAATGAGAATTAGTGTCGAAGAATGGCTGTAGCCGAGAGCCTTACTTTTTCATACTTATCCATAATTGAAGATGGCTAAGTGAAGCATCGCACTCTCGTGAGAACTCGATCAGAATTCCCAACAGGGATCCTAATGGAGCGACCACGTGTGGTGCTGGTACAAAGATTCTCTAGGAGTACGAAGAGATAAAAATAATAGAGCCAAGCCGCTTCGAGGGAGCTGATACGATTAGTTGGAAGGAGGAAGATCAGGACGAAGCTTTCGATTTCAGGATTCTTATTATCGATACTGATATTCCTATCTGTGGCCGGCAACGTCCTGGTATGCGTGGCCATTTACACGGACCGTGGTCTGCGGCGAATCGGTAACCTGTTCCTGGCCTCGCTCGCCATCGCCGACCTCTTCGTCGGTTGCCTGGTAATGACCTTTGCGGGGGTCAATGACCTCCTAGGCTATTGGGTCTTCGGGCCACGCTTCTGCGACACCTGGATCGCCTTCGACGTGATGTGCAGCACTGCCTCCATCCTGAATCTCTGCGCCATATCCTTGGATCGTTATATCCACATCAAGGATCCTCTCAGGTAATGCCACAGAGTCTCCAGCTCCACTTGGTCCAGCATCTATGGCTCCGATGATCTGTGTACTCGATCGATCTCGTCTGTTGCAACAGATATGGCCGCTGGGTAACGAGAAGAATCGCAGTGGCCAGTATCGCCACCGTGTGGCTTCTGGCTGGACTCATTTCCTTCGTACCGATCAGCCTGGGACTTCACAGGCCTGATGATCCCTTGGTCTACAGCGACGGGACCCAGGTACAGCCTCGATCGATCTACAAAATCAATAAACGTTCATTGCAAAAGACTGAGTAATCGCATACCGACAGCATGCGGATATATTTCAGGAGTACCCAACCTGCGCCCTGGACCTGACACCCACCTACGCAATAGTCTCCTCCTGCATATCGTTCTACGTGCCCTGCGTCGTCATGCTCGGCATCTACTGTAGACTCTACTGCTACGCTCAGAAGCACGTGAAGAGCATCCGCGCGGTGACTAAATTACCGGACACCTCGATAGCCAAGAGTTTTCGCACCAAGAGCAGGTGCAACAAGCCCCCGAAGCCGCAGACCAAACTGAAACCGACCAGTCCGTACCACGTGTCCGATCACAAGGCCGCCATTACGGTTGGCGTGATAATGGGCGTCTTTCTGATATGCTGGGTCCCATTCTTTTGCGTCAATATCGTCGCAGCTTTCTGTAAGACCTGCATACCGGATCGAGCCTTCCAGGTTTCATTTTATTCTAACGATATTAACGTCCTACCTCTTCTCTTGTCTCCTCGTAGCCAATGTTATCGCATCTTTCCTATCCGCAGGTCCTCACCTGGCTAGGATACAGTAACTCGGCCTTCAACCCGATAATCTACAGCATCTTCAATACCGAGTTCAGGGAAGCGTTTAAACGCATCCTAACGAAGGGTGCGCGCGCACGCGGTAACCAACCGTCAACCAGCGAATGCGGCGAACTGCGCTCGGTGGTCGTGCACAAAAGAAATGGTTCGACCGTGGAGTGCAACATCAGTCCGAGATCGAGCGCAGGGAGCTGTCAAGTAGGAATGGCCGGACAGAAACATCGTGACACCATTGTCAGCGCAATATAAATTACCCACGGATATTCTCAATGGGGACAAACGAAAGGAACGAAGAAAAGTCGAGAAGAAAAAGAAAAATTATCAGAGTCAAGAGGACTTGGTCCGATCTCTCTTACTATCAGTCATGTTAATCATTAGTCCGACAGAGATAACGCGACTCGGGTATCCCAAGGAGACAATCATTAAAGCCAAAAAAAAGTAAAATGATAAAAGTTCTAGTCAAAGACATATCTAAAAGGCATATTCAATTATTACGTGGGAAAGAATTATAGTCGATTATCGTAAAGTTAACGATCCGTGATAAAGCGAAGATTGTTCCGGTAGTACGTGGGACTTAATTGACGATAGAGAAAGTGAGGTTATAAAGAAATTAGAAAGGTATGAAATTTCGCCAATAGAGTTTAGGATTATGAATCTCGGTAGCTGGTGTTATGTGTCGGTTATTGGCAAGGGCGTAGCTTTACTCGGGATGAAACTCGATAAACCTGACGTAAGGCTCCGCTCGTTACACGATAATGTTCTAATAGTGACGTCTACTGAGTCATAACTCACACCTTACTAGCGATTAGATGAACACAGGGCGCTTCCTGCGCTGATTCATTTGACATCTTGTAAATAGTCATTTATTTATTTTTCTATCTGGCGGGATACGTCGAAGCAATCCATACAGAGCAATACTCTAATTAGAGACGTGGTAATTACAAAATATAGGCTCGCCACTTCCGGTCGATCTAACTTGATTCAGTACACGATGACATATCCACTCGAACGAGGCGGTATAGAAAATTGTTTTAAAAAAATGACAGGTGAAAGATTTTTGATGAAATTCGAATAGGAACACAGAAAGGCGTGTCGGGATAATCAGGTGAATTGTCTAATGCTTTAACGACGAGGATCTAAAGTACCACCTAATCGTACGTTAACGTACACAGTGTTCCGATGAACACACGTGACGCAACAAGCGTTTAGAGAATTAGATCTCTGGCAGATAACACTCGTATGTATTATACATATGTACGAGATAAGCGTACCTTTTTTTTATCGGACCAGTCTGTACGCCAGTATTAATGTATACTAAAAGTATGTTCGAATGATCGTTCTCTGTAAATATATTAGCATAAGACTTCCAAGTGTGTGTCTCTCGTGAGTTGGTCCTTAATTCCTGATCCTTCTAAACAATATGGTGTTGCCTTGACCGAGTTGTCTTGATGCACTAGGTGAATCATGTAAATGCTTCGATCTGGCATCTTCCCAGGTACGATTTTCAGGAGGTACGGAGAGGTAATCTAACAAATTGGTACTCATCTTTGGTACTATTGGATACAGGATTAGGCCACTTATTCTTGCTGCTTCTAATGCAAGGGATATTACTGCTTTTAGTTGATTTATAGATTCTGGATTATCTGTTTCTTTTCTTAATTGCCATGGTTTGTGATAATCCACCATTTGATTTGCACTGTGCAGAGTACTCATTACGGCATCCACTACGTGGTGCAGGTTATACTCCTTATAACTCTTTTCTGCAGTGTCCTTCAATGTTTCAAGATTACGCAGCAAGCTCTTGGCTGAATCTGAATGTAGGATGTCACTGCATTCTGCTGGATTTGGTATTTCTCTGGTTGGATTAACAGCTTTGCCTGTGCATCGACTGACTAAGTTGCCCAGAGTGTCAGCCAGTTCGGAGTTTACAATTCTCTGTACTTTCACAGCGCTGTAGTCTGCACAAAAGAATTTTTAACAGAATTGAATATTTTCCCTTTGGATTGAAAACACTAAAAGTTTATCGGTACCAAGGCATGACTTTTTATTAGTCCGCATACAGAAGTTATAGCGTTTTTTAATTTCGTGTGAAAGTAAAGCGAATCCCTTGAACAAAGCAGTTGTAAAGTTTTAAAATTAATTTCAGTTTGTGAACTATTAACAGACAAGGCAATTCCAACTTTCTACTGTTGGGGAGTTACGGTTTAATTTAAAGCTACCATCTACACAGAGAGCCTACTTTTAGTTAGGCGATTTGGAGAATTGCCATGATTCATGGTTATTAAAATGCTTCTAACGAATGTATTAAATCATCACTCGAGCACAATACTAATCTGTCGAACAATATAATATCAATTTAAATCATATCATCAACTTTACGTACTTGCATCACTATGAGGTACAGCTTCTCGTAAAAGAAAATATCTCAAGCCATCTTCTGTAAATGTTTCAGCAGCTTCAAACGGAGATACGACGTTTCCTTTTGATTTTGACATTTTTTCACTTTCCACGGTCCAATGAGAATGACAAAGCAGAGTCTTTGGCGGTTCCAGACCAGCAGCAATTAAAAATGCCGGCCAATACACACCATGGAACTTTAATATGTCCTTTCCAATTACCTAAAGCCACGAATACCGTTTGATAAACTTTTATTCCTGAAATCGGATGCACTAGCAACATATAAAGGAGTCAACATTCTTTTACCTGAATACTTGGAGGCCAAAACTTTTTATATCTCTCTTCTGGATATCCAATGGCTGTCAAATAATTAACCAGAGCATCTAGCCAGACGTAGATACTATGAGTATCATCCTGAGGCACTGAAATTCCCCAAGGAACTCGGCGCATGGGCCTGGACACACTTAAATCTTCTAAACAAGCACCATCTTCTATCCAACTCAATAAGATCTTGTGATACTTGCTCGGTTGCACTGCTTTTTCTAAATCAGTCAATCATTATGTAATTTCATTAATAACTTCCAGTTGATTAACGTATTCTAAAAATGCCGTACCATCCTTAAGCCAATGCTTGAGATCATCTTGGAAATTGCTTAATCTAAACTTGTAATTATTCTCCTCGGTCCACTCTACAGGATGACCAGATTCATTCGATACTTTAATTATTTCCCCGGAAGCTGTTTTCTTCTCTGTCAGATCTAAGTCCGTTAGAAATGCTTCGTCCGATTCGCAATACCATCCTGAATATTTTCCCAAATATATATGACCTCCCGCCTTCAAGGTATTCTGAAAATATTAATGGAAGCATAAGATATGGCTCAATATTATGTGAATATTAATTTCTTATTTTTCTTGTACCCAAAACTGATGGACAGTATCTCGATGGCGGGTTTCCGTGGTCCTTACATAGTCTGAATACCCAACATCAAACTTATCGCACATGTCTCGAAATTTCTGTGAAATTTGTGTGCAATATTTGTCAGTAGGAAGACCAGCATCTCTTGCAGCACGTTCAACTTTATTACCATGCTCGTCCGTACCCGTGCTCATAAATGTTGTGTGCCCAAGCATGGATTGAAACCTCGTTACAGCATCAGCAAGAACGGCGCTATAAAGATGTCCTATATGAGGTCCTGGAAAATTAGCATGATTTATACTCTGTACAAGGACTCATGTAATAGAATATAATTGATTAGTTACCAGCGTTCACATAGAAAATTGGCGTAGTCACGTATTGATTATTTGAAGGATAATTAACGTAGCATCTTCTTATATTAGGCTTCGACAATTGATTCAAATTCCATATATAAGATTTGAACGGCCATTGATATTGAACAGGATACCGCACAAGTGCAGGAAACGCGACTGAAAATGATTAACAGTCACTTTATGATCAGAAACAGCTTGTAATATAAATATCAATTTTTTAAAAATACTTAACGATAGTAAAAGGGAATAAATAAAAACGACTGTTGCTTCCATTGTATCAGGTTACTATTGGATGGTCTATATACAGAGTTGACATAAAATTATAACAATTAACTGGATTTCATAGACTTGGCACTGGTATCGGCTACTGGTTCTAAAGTAATAGTTTCTAATTGCGCAATAAGATCCATGTGCTTGAACTCATCGGGTTTATGTGTAAATGTTTCCAATAATTTCAATCGCTGTGGATCATCCGTCGAATAATACAGTTGGAGCTCGTTCAGTAAACACTGTGCCTCTTGCACATTGATTGAATTTGCATCGAACTCTCCGCGCATAAGAACTAAATTCTTACTATCCCTAAGTTCTGTATAATGCACAATTGTTAAACATTCCGGAGCATTCTCTTTGTGTACTTGATACCAGAGAAGAGGCGTCATGTGAATTTCCGATCCATGAAACTGGCACATGATAAACTCGTAACCGTTTGATCTTGGTAGGGGTAATAGAAATGTTGGAAACTTTACACCACGATCAAATATTTTGTCGTATTGCTCAGGTGACATGGTTCCAGATATACAATCCTTTTGCTTATGATACTCTCGCCAAATTTCAATGATCTCCTCTTTGCTTTTATCCTGGATCAGATCAATTTTCATTATATCACTCAACCGAGGTTCCTTCTTCTGCAAAGCTGGATCCAGTGATGGTTTAGCCTTGGCCGCTTGTTGAAATTTTTTCTCCTGCTCACGTTTCTCTTTAAAAAAATAGTATGTATAATGAAGCTATGACAACAATAATGATACTTTTATAAAATAAATACATACATACTGCTTTATCGTATGAATTTATATTTAGATTAGATAGGTAATCTAGTAACTGTCATCCACAAATTTTTTTTTATTTTATTCACCTTACATCACTATATGCCACCACCGAGGTGCAATTAAAATTCAACGAAACATCCCAAGATTATTTCATAGGAGGTGTTTCTTGTACAGACTTTTCTTAATTAAATTATGGTTACGCATAACATAAAGAACACATCGATAACGCTGAAGTCTTAGTAGTAATATTTTGAAAACAGTAAAGAATATATTTAACAAAAACTATAAATAAAATAGAAAGCTCATTTAACTGCACACCTTTCTCCTCCTTGATTTTTCTTTCCTTTTCTTCGATCCTCTGTAAGAATTCCTCTGGACTAGTTTCTTGCAATTTAGCTATTTTTTGAGAATATTTATCAAAGTACGGATTCTTTTGCAAGGTCTCTAAAACCTTTTCAAGTTTAGGCCGGGTAGTCATGATGGATCTTTGACACAACGCGAGCGTGCTTCCCTTGGTGTATTTTGCACAACCCAAACAAGATAATTGTCTACCAATACGAAGTAAAGACACTGCCATCGATCGTTTTCTTTGGAATTACTTATGCCTTTTTTAAATAACTACTAATAACGGTACTGTAAACCACGAGCTTCTGCTATATTCGCCATATTAGATTTTCATAGACCAAAGATATCTATTGACATTTTATATTTAGCAATGCAGGCATTTCCTTCTCGCATATAGTCATACATATTTATGTGCTATTTTTACAGAATCAGAGATATCTCCAAATCTGACTGAAATTGATAAATTCTTGAGGACAAATTCGAGCGTGCTAACGTCCCAGTAGGATTGGCAAGTGGCACAAGGTTCCGGTTAACCAGTAACGGAACAAGCGTAAAAATCAGCTGATTTGGCTCCTAAAAGTAAAAGGGCCCGTTTCTTCGTAGAAATATAAAACAACGTTATGTAAATATGTACATTTAATTCATATAGGCTATAAGTAAAATATTTGTCACAAAAACTTATACCGCGAATATCATACGCACAATACATAAGTAAGTTACGAACAATTAAATTAGTGTAATTTCATTTTAACCCTTAAGGAAAATGAAAGTTATTCCACAGTAAAAAAAGTAGCACATGCTATCGCAATAAAAAGTATGAATCAAACTGTTGCAAAACTTTTTAAATATTTCTTTTACTAAAGAGCATCTAAAAATATAGAAGACAGTAGAAAAGCAACAGGAGAGTCTGTTATATTTATCACGCTTACTACAGTACTGTATGGTGCCAATACTACAGGAGTCAATAACGTTACTGTACGAGTATAAATCAACAGATACTAGGCGTTTTCTCTAGACCTTACCAATACAACCATTACTTGCATAAAAATCCTAGCAGTTAAAACTATACTATATAAATTTTTAAAGCTCGGTGAATTAATTTTATCGACTACAGTAAACATATTGACTACGGCGTAGTCTGACGCATCGTTTCCGCGACGTCAGTTGCTCGTGTCTCTAGCGAAGGGGAAAATGTCGGTGTGTTGGGGGCTGTTGTGCCACTAGTGACTTTCGCCTCCGTTTCCCGCGTGTTCCCAACAGATTTTCCATCCCAGGGGCCCCGTACCGTTCCCTGCTGGTCCCGTCCTTGAAATTCCCGTGGCCGAAAGTGTCCGGTTGGAATCGCGTGAAGGAAATCGTCGTGTTTTTGTGTGTGCTGTACGGGGCAGGCAGTGTTTTGTGCAAGCTTCGTAAGACACCAGAGGAACGAGAGGTATGGCGTCCCTGGCGGCAATTGCGAAGAATGAATTCATCGTGGGTGGCAAATACAGGCTTATGAGGAAGATCGGATCCGGATCATTCGGAGACATTTACCTAGGCATTAACATTTCCAACGGCGAGGTGCGTAATAAATTTTTCGCGAAACTTTTCTGTTCTCTCTCTCTCTCTCTCTCTTTCTTTCTCCCTCTCCGTCTCTATCACTCTCGTTCCTCTTCGTATATCCCCTCTACTTCTACCTTGTCCTTCTTGTTACTTGCACGTAGCCATAACAAACTGGAACCTCTTGCCGTTATGAAACGGTAGAATGGCTCTTTACCTTTTAAGGTGTACATACACGAAATAGACGTTTCGGGACTCATGATTATCTCGCATGAATGAGATGCATACCTTGTAAATAATTCCACTTGCTCTCTTTGTGTCGCGCCGAAATATTTCGACTGAGTTTTTCCTTGTGCCCCGAGAAAGAATAATTTTTATCTTTAGGATTTTAATAGGTTGAGAAATTCTGTCTGTGTGCATTTGCAAGACCTTTACAGAATTATATTGGTAACTTTTGTTTTCACTTTCCACGTAACTGATGCAATGTATAACTCATATTTCCAACACTATACATTTCCTAGGATAGCTTTTATTCCTTTTTATATTGAATAAGAAAAATCTGACGAGAGAGAATTCATTAATTCTTAACCCATAGATGAATGTTATTTTTAGAGTGAAATAGAATTATCGAATGAGGTTTCGAAGCTTATGTAGTATGTTTAGTACGAGTTTACTGATGTTCATACCATTTCTTTTTAGGAAGTTGCTATTAAATTGGAAAATATTCGTGCTCGCCACCCACAACTTCTGTATGAGTCTAAGCTGTACAAAATATTGCACGGTGGTATCGGCATACCTCATATACGTTGGTAATTATTATGTTTAACTAAGCTTGACATTTATCATTATATAGTTAATAGCTGACGAGCTGTGTCCGAAGGTTTTTGTTAATCGACATGCTGCCTATTATTTTGCATGAAATGTACACAGAAAATACATTGGTTTTTTTATCTTAGGTATGGTCAAGAGCGGGAGTACAATGTCCTTGTCATGGACCTCCTTGGTCCATCTCTTGAAGATCTGTTCACCTTCTGTTCTCGGAGGTTCACGATCAAAACCGTTTTGATGTTGGCTGATCAAATGATCGGCAGGATTGAATTCGTTCACTGCAAACATTTCATCCACAGGGATATCAAGCCAGATAACTTTTTAATGGGCATTGGTCGCCATTGCAATAAGGTACAATTTCATCTTGTCATGCCCGCATTATGAGGAGGGAATTCGGTATTATGTATCCATATACCGTACAAAGGGGTGCCAATCGCTACTCCTTAATCCAATGGTCTTACGTTGCAGCTCTTCCTCATCGATTTTGGTCTCGCTAAGAAATATAGGGACAGTCGCACCCGATCGCACATAATCTATCGTGAAGACAAAAACCTAACAGGTACTGCGAGGTACGCATCCATCAATGCACATCTTGGCATCGAGCAGAGTCGTCGCGACGACATGGAGTCCTTAGGCTACGTACTCATGTATTTCAATCGAGGTTCGCTACCGTGGCAGGGTCTTAAAGCTGCCACGAAGAAGCAAAAGTACGAGAAAATCAGCGAAAAGAAAATGTCTACGCCCGTTGAAGTTCTATGCAAGGTCAATAACAATTGAACTATGAACGTTGATCTCGAATCGATATGTGACTCATTGCAAACAATGTCACATAGTTATCGGCCAGTTGAATTATTTATTTTCAAACTGCAATCTGCTTACAGGGATTCCCTGCAGAGTTCGCGATGTACTTGAACTATGCCAGGGGCCTGCGCTTCGAGGAGAGTCCGGACTACATGTACCTTCGCCAGCTGTTCCGTATCCTCTTCCGTACCCTGAATCATCAATACGACTACACGTTCGACTGGACGATGCTTAAGCAAAAGGTGACGACCGTTAACGTTGCCAACATCACGTCCGGCGGAGCTCCGGGTCAGGGCGGCCAGACATCACAGGGTCAAGGACAAGGACAGGGTCAACCTTCAGCTCAGACCAACGCTCAATCAGGTGCATCCAGACGTACTGAACCTGATCTTCCGATGCTAGCTCACGTGTAACATGCGAATTGTTTGTTGTACCTTCGGGCGTACAGTTGTCTTTACGTCTTTTCCTTTGAAGTTCAATCGTTTTTAAGTATCAATATTGATATCGAATTGTCAATATAGATACTAGGCTATCGCTCGTATTTACAGTGCTGCAATACGGTTCTGCTATTGTTCCTCTCTGGTATTGTTAACTTCTTTCTTTTTTTTTTTTTTATTAAAACACCAGCTGCGGGAGATGTTATTACGAAAAAAGTCTGTGGCTGGGCAACCAACAACAGGTCGCGCCATGCCATCAACAATTTTTCAAAAAAGGACTAAGGATGTCTACTACCCCGTCGGCCTGTTCATGTCTCCTACCTGTTCCACGAAAACTTCAAAAATGCTAGAAAAATCGTCTTGATGAGTTTCCCCTGAAATCCAACTCCGTGCCTGAAGTTTTGCATAATCCACAAGATTTGATCCGAAGTATAACCAAATCAAAGCGTGTCGCAGCAAATCATTTTGAAGAGATTCCAAAATTATCGCTCCTATGAAAATAATTAAACAATCGCCACACATCTCATGTAAATGCTCAAGAGTTATTGGAAAATAACGATTTTCTTGTTTACTTTAATGTTTTCAAAGGAAGTCTTCCAACCGCGTTCATTTTTTTCCTTTGTAAGTAGCAGTCCTGTACTTAACCGTTAAACCGATAAAAATATAAATATTTTTTTTTTCGTAAAGTACCGTAAATCCTTACGCTTACGACGATGTCAATCCGGCGCTCCAATCTCAAGAATCTTTTTTTTTTTTTAATGAGTGTCCACTTCCAATCTGTCAGTGACTAGACTAATCCACTGTACTTTTCTTTTTTTTCTTTTGGCAATTTATAATTTACCCGCCATCTTGTAGGCATCCTCTGAACTCCTCAAAGAGAAAAACAATCCAACTGGGCAGTAATCCAATAATTTAGAACGTGAACAGCGACTTGTCAGTACAGATCGTAAACAAGCGCTACAGTTCTTTTACAAACAGCGGGGAACAAGCGATAACTTATCCACCTTGATGATTTAAAATGGTTGAACACGAGCTCTCATTCGAGGTGTAGAGTAATAAAAAAAAAAGAAAGAAAGAACAAACATTCATAATCGCAATCGAATGATTTATGTGTTTAGTAATATATATATTGTTTCATT
>JARQSV010000335.1:416218-429448 GCA_030142285.1 Calameuta idolon | reverse complement strand
TGCCCTCCGAGTCTAACAGTCACGGTGCACCAGTCATCGCGACTTAGACAATGTGCAGGAATTACAAACAACTGTGTGATACCGAATAAGATTGATTTAAAAAAAGATTTTAAAAATATAATAATCCTAGCAAGGTTTAGTCGATCCGCAAACAAATAAAGCTTAGAATGACAGATGGATAAGTAGGAAACCCATAGCAAGGTTTATCATTGGTTTTACATTGATTTGCTATACAGTGGCCTTCGGTAAAAAGCATTCGCAGTGAAAAATTTTGCTACTGGAGTCAATCGTACGAAATACGTATTACATCTGTCACTTTAAGCCATTTTACCTGCGGACCAAGTACATAGTTAATGAACATCAATAGCTCGATCAACTCAAACTTGATGAAAAATTGCTGGATTATATAAATATGATTTCGCTAGTTTTGATACTAACAATGTATCATACCGTTACGAAGCTTTTAATGAAACTACTTAAATAATATTGCTGATGCAAAAAAAATATTTCTGACCGTATTATAATTTGTTGCTATTGTACAAGTACAAAAACTCATATCTTCACGAAGCGCGAGCAGTACTAGTAGCATACGAGCGAATGAATTTTCCTAAGTTCCTGAAGACCCACGTTAACTGCGTGCGATTGGGCTGCGCCACTGTACGGTAGATTCACTTCGGCTACAATTAATTGGTTATCCTCTTGCATAGCTGCTGCCATCTCGAGGCTTGGGAATACCGCGAAATCTGCTTCTGCTCTTCCTCCTAAGGTTCTCCTTATGGTCTCTTCTCTGACCTCGTTCTGAATACAGAAAGAAATGGTATTATTAATTAACGTTAGACTTGCGTTGTACAAATTAGTTTTGTTATCTAGATTCAACTACTGACTGCCAGCTGTCCAGCACGCTCCTTTAGTTTTCGCATAAGTTCTTGGCGTTGCAGCAATTGGTAAGCAGGCAATGACTTTTCCAAGACGGGCAACTCCTTAGGCATTGTTTTACTGCGACTTAGATCAGGAACAGTGGGGAACATGATGTTTCGTACATCCTGTAACGAATAACGTAGGTTAGGTTAGGTTCTTTGTATATAAAAAAAAAAATATCAAGAATGCATTACGTACTTTGAGAAGATTATCTTTCTTTTTCTGCAACTCCTGGATCTTTGGATCTGGGTTTCTGGGTTTAATGACGACGGGCAATGGTTCCAAATCGTCGAGCTTTTGTCTCAGACTTTCAGCGAGTAATTTAATCTTCTCCTGGTGCTCCACGTTCAAAGCCTCTCTGAGAGCAGCTATTTCTTGTACGAGCAACTTGTTGTCCATGGATGGCGTTGCTGGTGATCCGCTACTAGACGAACTACTTATATTGCCATCTGCTCCAGTTCCAGGGGAAGGTGTCTTCTTGCCAAATGATTTCAATTTTTCTTTGAGCTGTCCTCTTTCAGATTCCAAACTGTCTATGTCTGTCTGAAGATGATCCATCGTCTCTTCGAATTCCTTTTCCTATTGACGAAACAAAGTTATTACATTAACAGCGGAGGAACACACGAAAGCGGACGGCATACCTTGCGCTTCAACTGGTTGATTGCCTCTTCCAATTTCCTCTTCAATTTCTCAGCGTCCAACTCGTGCTCGTGCTGCTGAGTTGCCAAACGTTTTTCAGCCAATTCTTTTCTCAGCGTCATTTCCGACAGTTCCTCTTGCTTCTCTCGCAAAATCAATCTTGCCTCTCTTATGTCACTATCTCGTGCCTCTAACTTCCTGCTCAAGATCTTTGTCTCTTCCGACTCCTTCCTGGCTATTTGAGCCCGAATCAAAATCGGAGTAGTGGTCTCACTGCCGTCGACATTTTGTTGCTGTTGCTGCGTCGTCTGGCCAGCAATAGCTAGTTCATTCTCACACTCCGCCATTTTCTGTGCCAGGTTAGCTGCCATTTGCTGAATCTCCGTCAAGCTAGCTTTTATCGTTGTCACTGGGCCTAAGTCTTCCGTGTCATAGATCTTCTCACTTGACACAGCCGCCATTTCCTTCAGTTTATCAGCGGTTAATCCCGTATCGAGATCTGCGGAAATGGTCGTGTTACTTGATGCGGTGTTACGCATGGAGTCAAAGATGCGGATGCTGTTGGAACTTACCTCCATTTGCAACTATAGCTTGCAGTGCACTCTTCTGAAGATCCTGCAACACCTTCATCACCTTGACAGCATGCTGACAACAGTTGGATAATTGTTCTGGCCAATCCTTGTCCAAGCCAAGATTTACGGTTGGACGGACAGCCGTTATCTGATCTCGCGGCACCCTTCTTCTAGCTGATTTCAAATGCTGTTGGATCACTTCACAAGCAGCTTCCGCGTGTTGGCAGAGAAGTCCTGAATCAATAAAGAAAGTGAATTACGACTTCAAGATCATGCCAAACATTCAGCGCAGACTCTTCTTTGATACAAACCTATATCACCACCTTCACCGTGAATCAGAGCTTTGATAGCAGACGCGTCAGTGGCAATAGCGTCGCAAGCACTGCCAAGAATTCTTGTGCCATCCACGACCATTCGAGCTTGATTAGCCAAGTTGCTCTCGCCAAGCAGCACGGAGTACATCGTAGAGAAGTATGCGCAACACTTCTCAATTGCGTCCATTGGCAGATTCTCATCGAGCTGATCGCGCTTAGCTAACTCTATCAGCGAATCGAGCGCCTTCTCTTGCGCCGCCATTTCCGGATAAGCTGCCCCCACCTTAAGTAGCATTTCCGGATTGCAGATATTCAAGGCTGATTCGAAACAACCAAGAGCCGTTTGCAGGGCATAAATGTGAGAGCATAGCCGAGATCTGAAGCTGTACTGTGCTACAGAGTGTCCTTTGATCACCGTCGCCCTGTTGATCGAGTTATTTGATGTATCGAGGTCTTTCCAAAAGACACTATGAAATTAATTTCCATGCGCAATCGATTACCTGTCGATCTTATCGATAGGCCTGTACTTGTCGCGGACCTGAGAGATTAAGATCTCCGACTTCTGCATTATCCTTGGAATAAGAAGCAACGTGAGGATCGCGTCGTGATCACCGCCACGAGCCAGGAACGCTGGTGGCATGAAAGACAACAGGTATCGCACGTGAGTACGAGCTTCCTCGACGTCGAGTCGACGTAACTCGAGATCCACGGCCTTCGTTTGCGCCCGGGTCTCGGCGAATGTCTTTTGGAAGTCCAAAATTTCGGCAAGCTGCTGTTCAGCTCCTAGACACAGAGAATAAGATTACCAGAACTTGCAAGTAATCAGAAGTGCGGCACATTTAAGAAACAATTGTCACCTCTTGATCCGGACTTTGTGGATTCTGTAGACTGGAGTCTCTGTTGCAGCTGCAAGCATTGCTCTTGCAACTGATGAGTTAGATCACGGAATTTTATTATAGTCAGCTCACGATCGGCAAGTGTTTCCAAAGCAGCGTCCCGATGCCTTTGAGCGTCCCGAGCTGCTCCCAAAGCAAGATCCAATTCTTCGCGCAATTCCAGTTCCAATTCCTTGGACGACTCGACCAACTGATCCGACATGTCCTTTCAAGAGAATGTTCAGTATTAGTTTGCTGAATGGTCCACTTGGAACGTGTTATGCAATCTGTACTACGTAGAGCTTCGACTCTGGGTCAGTATTGATCTTCTTTGACACTCTTGGCAGAACGCCAAGGACCTGTTACTCTTGAAATCCTAAGCATACGATGAAGGAATTGCTCCTTCCATACTTGTGCTTTGTACCTGTAACGCTTCCAAGTCGTTCACAGCTTCTTCCAATTCCGCAACTTTTTCTTCTAACGCCATTTTCCGCTCACCCAACGTCTCGACCATTTCCTCAGCACCTAGCGCTGCATCGACCTGATCGACGTTGCATTAAAAAAAGGGTAATTTAAAATGGATGAAGCATTATGGATATTCGTGGGGAACTTATTCGCACCTGTTCTTGCAAATCAGCTATTTGATGCTCCATTTCCTCAACCCGTGCAGAAAGTTTTTCCTTCGTACGGCCGAGCTCCAGGATTTCAGATTTCTTCTGATCCAAATCCTTCTGAAGCTTTTGAAATTCGTGCTTCTCGTGGGCTGACAGATCTCTCATTCTCACGAGAGTTTCCCGCAATCTATTGTTTTGCAATTCCAACTGCTTCACCTCGTAATTGGATGGCTGAGTATCGGTGCCGCCGCCAGCTCCAGCCTTCGTTAAAATCAAACTAGGCTTAATTTCAATTAACAATCAAACGCTTCCTTGTACGTTGTACAAAATATTTTATCAGCGACTATTTAAAGGTGTAATAACGATTGTAGGTAATTTACCCTCTCCGACATTTCTGCACGTAAGATTTCTAAATCCAGCGTTAACTCCTCTACTCTTTCCTTCGCCTGGTCCAATTCGATTTGCATGGTCTCTGCTTTTTCCTCAGCCATTTCCTTATCGAGTGTCGCCATTTCCACGGTCTCGGTAAGGTCAGCCATTTCTTCCTGATACTGGTTACGTGCCTCATGAGCCTCACGAGCCTCTTGACGTGCTCTTTGAAGATCTCTTTGCAGACTAGCCTTCGGATGATGATAACATTACGATTGTACGCATTATCAGACATATCTAAATGCAATAAAATATTTTTCACAATTAAATTCAAATAATCATTACGTACTTGACTCTCCATAACCTTCGCTTTAAACTCCAGCAATTGTTCCAATTGAAGTTTTGTCTTCTCAAATTCCTTCATTCTCTCCTTATCCTGCATCCGCTTCACCCTCAAAGTATCCAGCTTCTCATTGAGATCACGTACCTGAGTAATACAAATATTAATATCAGGAGGATAATTTAAAAAAAAAATTTCCCAATTTACATAATAAATAAGATAAAGCTAATACCTGAGCCTTCAAGTTATCATTTTCCTGCTGCAGTTGCAGATGCGACAGTTTCTCTTCGACGGAACTTGCAGCTGCACCGGAACCTCCTATCGACTGGCCAGGTACAAATTGTGGCTTGAGGGTTTCCACGAAACCCGTCTAAATTTCAAAATGTAGATAATGAATAGCACATTTCTTGTGTACAGGGTGTTTTCTTTTTTTAACTATCGAACTCATTTAAAACAACACATCTGTACAGAGAGATCCCTTAAATCCTCATTTCTAGGCTCTGCTAAATATTTTGGGATGACTGCCAATTTAAAATCATTTTATTTTTTCCGAATGATGTAAAAAAGCACTGGCGTTATTCGCGAGTTACGTTAATGAAAAAAAAAAAAACACCCTATAATGTCAAATGAAAACAGCAGCGTGTTGGGTAATTGTATCTATATACATATATACAAGTATAGAACAATATAGATATACACATATATGTTTGGGTGGGAGATTATCATGAAATTTAATCAAATGAAAACCGACCATAAATTTCGACACAATTTAATATGAATTCTATCGAAAAGCAGTACGTGTGCATCGTAACGAAACGCAGGAGTGTTATAAAGTTGACTGAAAAATCATGAAAACTTACAATGATCATTTGCAATATTCGTTTCCAAGAAACTTTGCATAATATCGTGAAAACGATTCCCATTGCTGCGACTTATTCGGAGATTGATTATACTTTAAGTAATTGTATTGTGCCTGACGGTTTTGCTTTGACTGACCTGAAGGATCGCACCCATAAACAAATAGTAAATCTATATTTACATGTCATGTAGAATACACATGTATATAGTAATAGTGTCATACAGTGTGCACCCAGCAGAATTAATTTCTGTTAGAGTCTTTATCGAATTAGTCGTAACAGTAGACACCAAAACGCTAAGTCTAACGGTCTATTAGTTCTAACGAACCGTATGGAAACCCAATGGACGAGACGCATTGAACGACATCTTACATATGTGTGTACAAGGAATTACAGAATTTCAGTCATTGCGCTCGGGAGACTAAGGAGCAGTGTACGTACTTTTGTGAAAATCAAGTGTCTGAGGTAAACGAGAAATTCAGGAAATTTCATTGATCAATGACAAAGGTAGGTACACTCGAAGAATTAGGGTTTCCAACGCATTTTCAGTCGAACTTTCTCATCGCTCAAACGAACAGATCACAAAGGGGAATTCAGTATTATAATTTTAAAAAAATGTACATGACAAATATTTTCTTTTTTACTTTGTCTTAAATAAAATAATCCACGTGGATCCGAGTCTCTGAATGCCCCTTCCTCCCCAGTCGGTAATAATGATCCAAGCATCACATAAATTATTAGAAAAAAGCGAATGGCTGATGACGATGGGGATTCGCAGGATAATGAAGAACGTGAAAAGAAGAAAAAAAGATTTCCATGATCCATTGATGATGAAGTGATGGTCGTGGATGAAGGGAGTGATGTTACCGGCTGTTATGAAGTTTATGCGTTATGGAGAATCGTGGTGATCGATATAAACAGCTAGCACAAGAAAGGTACGAGACCAGATAGGTGATGTGTGTACTATATTAAAGAAAAAAACTGAAGGATTACAATTAATGAGTATTAATTACATTATTCTGATCATCTTGGGCCTTTGGCTTTTTGCCGGGAGGCGAGCTCGTGCTAGGGGACTTCTGAAACACGTACGTGCATATTCCCATGTGAATCCTATATAAATCACTCTTCGTGTGCTGACGAACGATCTAAGCCTTTTTTTATTTATCTCTCTCTTTTCTTTCTTTGGGAAGTTCAAAATATATAATAAGTGAGATATAGCACATTGAACTGCGATATATCTGTGTGTAGCTCAACGAACGTTTTGCAACGAGACAATTCGTTGTTTTTTTTTTAAAAAGAAAAATTAATACGCGCACGCACCACATGGCCCACGCCACAGCCATCACCATACGAGCGAAAAATATTAAAAATAACTTTTAATGACACAGTGACAGGATTTACAGACGAGCCAGTCTTTTAACTTATACAAATTCGTTCTATGCAACAATCTTTTTTTTTTTTGGTAGCTCCAACCAGCAAAATGTGCCACAGTGCAAAATAAGAAATTATACAGTAAAACGGATCACACTAGAAATGGTACACCTGGTATCGACTCTTATGAAATCGGGGACCATGGTACATTTTCTAGATTGTACAAACGTAAAGAAGATAAACGAAGGAAAAAAAAAAGACATCTGCGATTACCAACAAACTTTTAAGCTCCTTGGCTATGTCTAACATTACCTCGATGAAGGATGCTCTTTTAGTTGACGTTGGTGCGGGTATGTGAGATTCTCCGACATCCTTGCGCTCATGCTGTGATCCAGGTAGACTTTCTGTGCTGGGAGCGCTCAAGTGAGTCCTACTACCAGCCAGGGATAGTCTTGAGCTGTTGTTAAAGAGAATGAGTGTTATTGAGATTGTTTAAATGTGGTTTAGAGGGATACGCGACGTTTACAGATTTACGCAATACAGTCCAACACAGCAGCAGTCCTAAAGTTTATATAGTTCAAGATACGTGCATGGTGCAATTTTATCAATTTATAATTGATAATCTACCATACCCTGAAAAGAGAGCATTATATTTTTGCAGTATCAGTTGTACAATGAAGCAGTTTTAATATAAGAACAACTGGAAAATATGTCCAATGATTACATTACATGTGAATAGCTCAGAGCGCAGTTCGTGAAACCACATATGAAGCACATCGAGCAACGGATGGCCTACACATCCAATTATATTATTTTATCAATAGTCATTCTTACCCCGAGAGCTTGTCGGGTTGTTGGCGCGTAGTCTGTGCGGGAGATGTTTTTCTCCTAACACTTTTAAAAGCAGCATATAGATTTGAAAATTTTATTAATTTTAAATTTTTTGTTTTGAAATTTTTCCATATAAACGAATTAAAATAGGAATATATGATTTTTAACAGCTCATATTTTTTACTGTTTATCTAACTGTTTCAAATACGTTGAAAATCACTCTGAAATTATGCTCAAAGCTCAAAGTAGATAGAAACTTACGCAGTTGGTTCATTCCTTCGTCGCATACTAATGCTGGCATGAAAATATTATGACATTTATGTTTAATGTGGATAATAGATATTATCAAATGACAAAATGTGTTAATTAATTAGGAAACACATAGTAATAATTTAGTGCAATGTCCCATTACCCACATTATATTTAAACAAACTTATTACCTATTCAACCTGCTTCTAGCCCTAGCTGCACCACTGTCATCAGGTGTTGTCGCACTGCTACCTGCTGAAGAGGGACTAACTGGTTCTGTTCGATTTCCAGATTCATCGAGTAAAATAATTTGTGTTTGCCTGACAAACATTCCACAGTTGTCTTGACACTAAAGTAACAGAAAAGAAAACCAAAACTTGTAAAGAATCTTCATCCTAAGTCGGTTACATGTCCAGACCTACCTTAAAGTAAGATTGACCTTTGATGGTACCATTATTTTTTCCCTTGGGTTCATCGAGTATAACGCCAATCCATTTACCAGTAGCAAAGGCTGGATGACCAATATATGCAATAACGCCCTGACAATCTTTGCCAGAGATTTCCACCCGCTGCCCAACTTTATAAGACATTTTTCCACTATTTACTAGACTAAAAAGCTTGAAATCCGAATATTCCTTGGACTTGTGAAAGCACGCGTGCAAAATTTATTGATATAATTCACGACTATTAAATGACACACATAAACTACAATAGACAATATAAATAATTTCGATAATTTTTACATATAAATAAGCAATAAATTAACACGGAATATGTTTATTTTCGAAGAGACACTTTTGACAGCTCATCGGCCATCGTTAACTTTTCATGTCACGTGATTTCTTGTTCACAACTATCGCCATCTATCGGATTACTAAAACACTAATTTTAAATTAACAAAGCCCGTCTTCTTCAACGCGGTTCAATGCATAACGCCGTTTATCTGCAAAATAAAAGTATTTGATTGGCTGATAACGCAATTAAATCGAATTTAAATAATGAACGATGTTGATGGAATCAGGGATCAATGGTGATATGACAGATATATAATAAATCCAATAGTATTCCTCACCCATATTTACGGAAAATGTATTTAGAGACTGCAATACACAGTAATTAGGGTGTTTTAAAAATTCACGTAACTGAATTAGATAAAAATGGCGACGAGGAGATATTAATACCTCGCGTCTGACAACTGGTGAGCACAGTAGGCACGGAAGACATGCTAGACAAGTATAAAAATTCTGCAGAAGTTTCAAATGCTACGCAGTTCGTTTCAAACATACAATTCGCAATCGGCTATCATTCCCTTTAATCAGTATTGCATCTTTTAACTTCACTCTGATAGAAACATAGCCGACATCGCTCCGGAGAAAAGGTTGATGCAACACGATTAAAGGGGGTACAGCTTTTTTCAAACCCAACGCATAATATCACAAAGAAAGCTTTTGCACGAGATTCGAAATTGAAGCTCTGAACTCTTTTAAAACTGTAGTCAATTTGTAAAATTTGTGAAATTTGAGCTTTACTGTTGTTAGTTCGTGTATCTGCCTTTACCTGAATGTAAAACAATTCTAATATGACAAACATGTTATGATGATCATAAAATATTGTATTTAGTGAGATTAAAAAATACAGAATTTAAAAAGGTGGTTCTAGGAGTTACCGTAGGCGGCGCTCTCTCACACGTCGGCATACGCGGATTCGTGACGTGGCTCGTACACTAGTAACAAGTTGGCATGAAGAGGTCGGCTTTAATTTCCGTTTAATCAGTAATCCTGTGCACTGTTGCTCTGTTCAGTCTGTACAACTCTCTACAAACAGCGGCCGGCAGTCCTTGAAAGAGTAATTCTAATTTATTGACAGAAAAGGACAGTTTCACGACGAAACTAAACTAGTTATCATGAACAAGTTGAAAATTTGTGTGTTCTTTGTTGCTGCACTATCGGCCGCTTGTGCTGAATTCTGTCAGAAACCAGAAGTAACAGCATCTGCATATGTCACCGAGGATGCTACAGTTTTGACTACTATTGCCTTCACCACTCAATTTACTCTGAAATGCAGTAATGGAGCCAAAGGTATCTCGCTCTATGCGGAGGTTGAAGGAAAGACTTTGCCAGCCGTTAGGTTGAGTGCAGATAATAAATATCAGGTGCGTAATACAAAAGTATCTCTTCCAATTGCTTAATATGTATATTGTGACATATGATACAGATGTGCTTAAGTTTCTTATAAAACTTTATAGGTCTCTTGGACAGAGGATATCAAGAAAGCACGTTCTGGTGACTACAGTGTAAAACTTTATGACGAAGAAAGCTATGCTGCGATTCGCAAAGCTCAAAGAAATGGAGAAGACCCTAATAATGTAAAACCACTTGCTGTTGTTGTTCTTAACAATCCAGGAGCGTACTTAGGACCTTGGGTCAATTCAGAGTTATTGGCTGCAGTTTTAGCTGCACTGGTTTCATACACAGCATTTTCAGCAAAATCCAAACTTCTTGCTTAAATAAAATAGTTGGAACTGTCAGTTTGGACCTTGTTATTTATGAAAAATAATTTAAGATAGGAATGTTTTGTACAATGTGAGCTGTATATTGTGAGAATAAAATGTGGAAAAATATTTCTTAGATGCCAAATTATTAAATAGATTTAAACCAGACATAAATTGTATTCTCATAAAAATGTTTATTTTATACATTTTGTTAATTATAGAGTTATCAGTACAATTCCAAAGGTGGTGGATTGCCAAACAAAAATTTCCACGATGGTGGATATTCTATTCTACATGTGCCACTTTCTTCTTTTTGAATAATATTTAACCAATTATTTAAATAATTAGTCAACTCTACTGCTTCTGGAATATTATCACCCTCTGAGCAAAATCTGAGTAGAATTACACTGGGAATATTAGCACTGGCCAAAGTATCTAACAAACTCTTTGCAAAGCCACCTCCGGGAATATATAAATTTTCTCCAGTGTTGATAAAATCTATTACTTTTGGTTCCAATTGTATCCAATTTAAATTTTCAAACTGATTACCACATTCTTCGAGCATGCTGGGAGATGCAACATAACGCAGTGGTACTGTTCTCAATTGGGCATCTCGTTGCTCGTGCCCATAGCTGCTGGTTAAAATAACCACCTACAATAGAATATACATATAATTTATTATTATCTTAAAGAAAATTGTCCATCCTCTACCTTTTTTATTTTTCTTTCTGTAATAAACTGTATTAATTCAGTAAAGAAAGACATTGGTTTCTTGACAAGTGGGGACCGAATTTGTAGTACAACTATTTTCTTCTCTGGTCCATGAAAGAGATCAACGGTTGTACAAAGATCTGTCGAGTTTTCATCATATGGATCAGCACCAATAATCGGTATAAAGGCATTGTTTACTAAATATCCTATCCTTTGAAGTTTCAGACTAGATATTAGTAAATCTACAGCCAATTGACCAACGTTGCCAAAAGCCACCGAAGGTAGAATCAAAGTATGATTTATCATATCTACGTCTTTTTTCAATTTAATCATCTTTAAGGGCCTTTTTCACGATTCACGTCACCCAGGATGAGAATTCTATTTTAAAAATTGAGTGACTAACAGAATCAGACTGCAACGACGCAATTGTCCATTTTCATATTTCACATAGATGTGCGTCTCCCTCATTGACGTCATTGATTCATATTCAATGGCGCTTCAATCTGTTACCAAAGCATAATGGACAGATCTTAAAGACGGGTTCTCATTAATGTACAAATTACATTTCGCTTACCGATTTATATGCAGAGCCCCTAAGGATTTCAAATGATTATTCAAAACGTCAACACTTTCGAAATACTCGAAACACCTGACGAGACATTAAAAAGAAAAATGAGAAAACGAATGAAAAATGAACTTAACGGAAGTTATAATTTAATGTTAGATTCGGCCTAGCTAAATATCTTTACGCAAATGGTGACGCGTTTTGTGTGAATTGCGTAAAGACTCGTATATTTAAAAAAAAAAACACAAACGTGGTATGTCTCACTGGCTTTCTGGATTGTCATTACAAAAGAGCTTTGTAAATAAGGATCAGTTATGAAGTTGTGCCATTTCACAAACAAATCATTGAAAAGAATTAAATACTCGTCTGATAATGACAAATTTTAGCTAAGGCAACAATATGTGCAAAGACTGTATCAATGAGGTTTCCTTAACTTCACCAGTAGCTAGAATAATTTTGCACGTAACTTTCGTTACTATTTACCTACGAGATGTTTTCTCTCCAGTGGATTTACGAGCTTGCTTCAAGCTATTTTACTCAGAACTGAATTCCAGCCAAAAACAGGCAACCAAGTCGAAAGCTGTTTAAAGCACAGTGTTCTGTGAATTTTCACATTGGAAGCTCCACGAGTCAGCCGAGTGACCGCTGATTGGTTGGCGTTCCTAGAGAGGGGATAGGTCTCTCAAGCTTCTATAAAAGGGACCCCATTCTTCACTGAGGTAGCAGTTCTCTCGGTTGCGTCGTCGATCGTAGTGTTCTCAAGCGATTTAAAATGACTGGTCGTGGAAAGGGAGGAAAGGGATTGGGAAAAGGAGGAGCGAAGCGACATAGAAAAGTTCTTCGCGATAACATCCAAGGCATCACTAAGCCTGCCATCCGTCGTCTGGCTCGTCGTGGAGGCGTCAAGCGTATTTCCGGTCTGATCTATGAAGAGACTCGTGGCGTATTAAAGGTTTTCCTGGAAAACGTAATTCGTGATGCTGTCACCTACACGGAACACGCCAAGAGAAAGACTGTGACGGCTATGGATGTCGTATACGCTTTAAAACGCCAGGGCCGCACTCTTTATGGTTTTGGTGGTTAAGAATTCTCTTCCGCAAAGACCATCCATCTTGCCACACGCCAATAAATAAAAACGGCCCTTTTCAGGGCCACAAAATGATTCCTACGTACGTGGAATGCAACGTTCACATGATGCCTAAAGACCTACACTATGTTTTGTACGGCATATCCTTATGCACTGTTTCCCGTTTACTTTAAAATACTTTTGAAAGTCATTGACGAAATTGCTAGCCCTATAATCGTAGGGCAAAATACATGTACTTGCAGTCAAAATGTAGGTGGAGACGCCATCTTGCTGTTCTAGGGTAAAATGATATATATAAAATACAAGCCCGTAGTATTACTGGTATGTGGCAGCGTGTGTGTTTGCATACCATACGAATGCCTACCAGACAATGTAGTCAGATCCCCTAGATTTCCTTTGTTCACTTAAAACAGCAACTGAGAATAAT
>JARQSV010000335.1:400443-416118 GCA_030142285.1 Calameuta idolon | reverse complement strand
TGAGAATTTTATACCGTCTATTTTCATTAAGTTTAATCAAAATATATTTTCCGATAGTTATTCCTACTGATAATAATTCATAATTGCATTAATCTATTTGTTGACTTAAATTATTTTTATCTACGTCTTGAAACTGTAGCTTTCGTACATTACATCTTCGTCTTGGAAATAGAAATAGTCTTCAAGTTGCCATATTAGTCTTTATTTAAAGGTAAAATAAATTATCTAAATCACTAACTTAAACAGAATCTTGAGTAGAAATTTTTATCCAGCAATTATCATATACTCCACAAATGTACGACTAATTTATTATTTTCCTGAAGAAAAAATACAAAATAGATTCAATTACCATATTTGACGAGAGCAAGAAGTAAATATAATCGTATATAATTTGGAATTTGATTAAACTTAAATATTAATTTGCCGGTCTTGTAAGTCTCTACCATATGAAATTTGCATTGGTTGCTTGACCAACGCAATATTAGCGAGCAGATTGAAAATGCGTAGAACAGATTTCAATCATGTTCACATGTAATTATTTTTAATAAAAAAAATCAATCAGACGACTTTCAACGTTTGAAAATGGCAGCATGTAATCTTTATTAAAGAAAAATTATAATAATTTTTTCATTTTAACACAAAGTCCTGCGGAATGAAGACACGCTGCACTTGGATGCGACGCCTGATGCCAGATGTTAACTGCAACCTCGTACCGTACGAGAAGAAAAAAGTATAATTACATCAAGCTGTACCTGCCAATTTTACGAACTACATAATAATTGATCCTTTGGCCACAAAGTGGTAAAGAATATTATGCGATATCGCATTCCAACGATATTTAACAGATGTCTAAAGAGTCGAACGCAGCGCACGCTCGAACACATGCTTCGATATTTCATCGAATTTTCGTCACTTCGATCGAACGACGAATCTTGATGATCGTTTAATAAAAAATCCATAGTTCACACAAAAGGATAATATTATTACGTGCTATGAGAATGCTTTGTAAAGAAAAATATTAATGAGTAAATTAGAAACTCAAGTACTAAGCGTCCAAATGTTCGGCCGACATCTAGCGAGAAAGGCCGGCTGGTCTCTCTCCATGGTCCGTGCTCGGCAATACTCTTAAACGGCCTCTTGCTACCAGCAATCATTCTTCGAGAACTCTGCTGGAGAAGTACGCACGTTTTTTTTTCGAAATAATACGCATCGAAAACGATTTGTTATAAACTTTACTAGAAAGTTTAGAAACCAGAGATTCCACGTTCGAAGAAGATGGGCGACAAGGCTGCATCCGTAACAACCGCTACTGCAACGTCGGCGACGAATTCTCCACAAGCAGCGTCTGCCAAGGATTCCGCTGCTGCGTCCAAGTCGAAACTGAAGAAGCCTCGTGCAAAGCAAACGCATCCGCGTACTGCAGAAATGGTAACCGCGGCCATAAAAAATCTCAAGGAACGTGGTGGTTCTTCGCTGCAAGCTATTAAAAAATATATTGCTGCCACGTATAAATTGGATGCCGAGAAGCTTGCACCTTTCATTAAGAGGTATCTGAAGACTGCTGTGGCCTCTGGCATTCTGGTCCAGCCCAAGGGTAAGGGAGCATCAGGATCGTTTAAAATCTCGTCTGGAAAACTCGAAGCTGTGAAATCCGAAGCTCCGCGTCCTGCGCGCAAAGCTGCCGCCACGAAGAAAGCTGCAGTCGCCAAGAAGGCCGCACCTGTGAAAAAGCCAGCTGTCCAGAAGAAAACAGCTCCTAAGAAAGCTGCTGCTGCTGCTCCTACCAAGAAAGCGGCTGCGGAAAAGAAAACTGCTGCAAAGAAAGCTACACCTGTTGGCGAAAAACAAAAAGTAACTAAGGCAACGATCGTGAAAGCTGTTAAGTCAAAAACTCCATTGAAAACGAAAAAGGCTACGAAATCTCCGGCAACCAAAGCTAAAATACCCAAACCGAAAAAAGCGGCACCCTCGAAAACTGTAAAGGCTGCTCCGAAGAAGAAATGAATTTGTACGACTGAATATCACTCATGAGAGAAAAGGCCCTTTTCAGGGCCATCATATATCCTCGATACGAGAGTAACTCTAGATTTCGCATAAAAGTTAAAACATCACTTTACCTAAGACCCACTTCTTATAGTCAGACCACGATTTTTTTTTTGACAGATTAAAAATAATGAAGTCTCTAGCAAGCCACGCGTTGCTCTGCGACGAATTTTTCTTGCAAAATATGCACGTGCATGGATTTGCACTGAATTATATTAAATTTTGCAATTTTAGCATATATTTCCGTAATTCTATGGAAACTAACGTGTGATCTGTCAAAGATTTCATTGTTTAAAAACTGTCAAAAAAACACATTGTACTCGTGGACCAACTATGTAGCCTTTTCATCGCATCTTATACAGAGGATGTTCCTGATTATTCCTTTTGGTTATGATTTATTGGAACAGATCGTTAGGGACAAGTAATTATTACTATTTTAATACCTCGCACACTTTCACGATACCATTGAGATTAATCGAATGTGGAAGACTGAAATAAATACATTACTAGAGTAGAAAATTATTTTTAGTATTGTAAGTAATAGATATATCACGAATACTTGTACAAACTTGTCACACCCGCACTTTAAAAAACTACAAATATAAGAAGTATAAGAATATTATCTATATTTTATTTTATATAAACAAACCATGATTGTACCTCGTACGATTATTGTGTTGGCCCTGAAAAGGGCCGATTTGTCAATGCAATATATAATTCTTACGAAACTCCGATTTGAACGTTAACGGTCATCACTGCTGTGAGAATTAACCTTTCAGAGCGCCGATGCAGCGAATCTTCGGAAACGAAGATTGACTCTGCATCTTCGAGGCAATTTCTCGAACAAGCCGTTGGAAAGGTAACTTTGGAATTAGAAGTTTTGAACTTTTCTGGTAATTGCGAATTTCCCGTAAAGCAACGGTGCAAGGTTTGGAACGCGAAGTCTTCTTCACTTTATCGGTAGTACGATTATTTGTGAGGGCAACTTTCACTGCCAGTTTTTTAAGTGGAAGTTTCATTTCACGAGATTTATACGCAGTTTGCTTCGACGGAGTCATATCTGCACGAATCTGAATGAACTATTCGACAGGACAATGAGAAGCAGTCAGAAGTGGATCGAGTTGTTTTGTTAACGCGCAGTTCTGGAATTCTATCGGACAGACGAGTACTAAATACGACGTTGCTACGTCAGAATCGTTCCGAGTCCGGACCAGTCCGGACACTGGGAACATTGTGGACACTGCCTTTAGCACTTCCCCCACGCCGGCTGCTCCCACTCGACGAGTCCCGCGCGACAAAATTTCGCGCACACAATTTTCGACAGTTTCCAATACTTCTAGATATTCCTGGCCAGGATTTTTGATTTTCAAGTGTTAACATCTAACTTTATAGATTTAATTAATTATTTTAATATTTCAAACACGTACTTTATTGACATTCTAATTTGAGCGTAATTTCATTTAACCTCAATTTTATATTTTTACACAAATTTCAAAAGTAAATCAAGGTCTAGTACTACTTATTAGTAACATTTGAAAAGCTTTAGTCAATGTTTCGAATTTTCAATGTTTCTGTGCAAATGATACTTCCATCCGTAAGCCAGGTAAACGGGGACAGACAAGATAAAATCTGAATCCTATTTTCTGATTGGTGTGCTGTATTTCTGAGCCTCTTTATAACGAGTATATGTTATGTAGTATGTGATGCTGCAGTAACGAGCTTTATTTTCCTAGCAGTCATTGAGGAGGTTCGTACGATCAATAGAGCTTTGTTGAATGATGCCAACCAAAACAAGCGGTAAAGTGGTAAAAAGGCCAGCAAGGCGCAAAAGAACATCGGTAAGGCTGATATGAAAAAGAAACGCAAAGAAAGGAGAGTTACGCTATTTATATCTACAAGGTTTTTAAGCAAGTCCATCACGACACTGGAATATCAAGTAAAGCTGCGAGCCTCATGAATAGCTTTGTTAATGACATCTTCGAACGCATTGCTGCTGAAGCGTCTCGCTTGGCGCATCACAAGAAACGATCCACCATTATATCTCGGGAGACACAGACTGCTGTGAGACTTCTGTTACCTGGTGAACTGGCTAAGCACGCCGTTAGTCAAGGAACAAAGGCTGTCACGAAATATACGAGCTCCAAGTGAACAATTATATTAAATAAAAAAAAGGTCCTTTTTGGAGCCACCGATATTATCTCTCGTATGAACTTCCGCGGATTTAATAAAATTATATTTTCTCTGTAGGTTCAATATTGAACAAATTTAATTATGATTTCAAAAGCGGGGATACAATATTTTTATATTAATTCAATACCTCTTTCGTAGAACGTTGGATTTACTGGTACTTGAACAAAGGCTGAATTGAGTTTAATGTTATAAATATAAAATACAGTTTCATCGTGTTACGTTAATTATACTAAATTAAAATTAAATCGAAAAATAACGCTAAAATATAGATTAATACATATGCCATAATTAAATTTGGACTGGTTTTTGTTTTAAACTCTGAAACATATATATTTAGAAAACAGAGAGACACGCATTCATTTTAGGATATTTTTACTACAGTATGTATTGTAGTGATAATCAATAGAAGCCTTCTAATCATGCTATAATTTGAAGAAACATGCATTTTTATGTTCAAGACTCATTGCAAGTTGCCACCATTGCACATAGTCGCAGGCGACTTGTATCTTAGAAACGGCCTTAAGGCGAGTGACGGCTGGCGTCCAATATGGTGATTGTTGATTTTCTAAAATCATTTGCCGTATGAAAATTAAATAAAAATATGAGTTTATGTATATAATATATATTAATAATATAATCATTTTACAAGTAAGAAGTCGCTGTATTTCTTAACTGTAAAATGTACGCACGCTCATAAGTAATTATCGGTTTACGTGCGTGTACCCATGTGAGTTAACCATAAAATTGTTTTGTGTATTTCAAAATAGGAATTAAATTTTGCATTCTTGATTCAATTTATTATTTTTTTTTTGTAGCTTGTATACAACATGTCGGACGACGAGGATTTAGTTTATGTGAAGAAGCAGAAAACAGTCCACTATGGATCTTTGGAAGAAGCAGAACGTATTCGGCTTGCTACAGCTGCAGCTGAATCTTCTGAGGAAGATAAAGACAGTGCAAATGCAAATGATATGCCTACCATTTCAGCTATGGCTGGAAATGTACATATTTCGAATGAATATATGGAGTTGGAGGATGAAATGTCCAAGGATAGACAAGCTTTACTGGAAGAATTTGAGCGAAGGAAAAAGGCAAGACAAATTAATGTGTCGACTGATGATTCTGAAGTAAAAAAGAATTTGAGACAATTAGGAGAACCGATCTGTCTCTTCGGAGAAGGTCCTGCAGACAGGCGAACCAGGTTGAGGGAATTATTGGCAAGTCTTGGTGAGGATGCAATAAAAAAGAAGCACGAGGATGAAGAGAGACCTTCGCATCCCACAGAAAGGGATACTGAAACAACCTGGTATCACGAGGGACCAGAATCACTTCAAATCGCACGGTCCTGGATAGCAAGTATGCAGAATATTTCATTGTGTCATTCGTTGTTGTAGTTGTGACATCATTACCATAATTTATATAAAATAATACTCTATTTACCTATGATTGTAGATTATTCACTTCCAAGGGCTAAAGCACGGCTTGATAGGGCAAGGCAAGAATTAGAACTACCTGGTGCTACACGTACAGCACGCAGACAAGAACTTTTAAAGAAACTTCAAGCACTAAGCATATACTGTTCTCAAATTGGAGATACGAGGCCTGTTTCATTCTGTCAGTTTAGTCCAAACTCAAAGATCCTTGCTACCGCTTCTTGGACTGGATTGTGCAAGTTATGGTCCGTACCTGATTGTACTCTCTTGCGAACTCTTGAAGGTCACACTTGTAATGTCAGTTGTATCGTGTTTCATCCTAAAGCTACAGTGAGCGAAGAGGTTTTTGGGGAATCTGCAGGACAGACTTGTGTATTGGCGAGTTGTGCATCCGACGGTAAGTTAAATCAGCGCATTGTGTATATTTAATAAAAGTACCACGTAAACAAGTCACCCTTCTTCTCACATTATTTCGTGACGTTTCTCTGTGCAGGTTCAGTAAAATTATGGGGTGGCGGAAACGGACAGAAACCCTTAGCTGAGGTGGAGGGTCACGAACCACACAGGGTTTCTCGAATTGCATTTCATCCGTCAGGCCGGTTCCTTGGAACGTGTTGCTTCGATGCATCATGGCGTCTTTGGGATTTGGAGCAACAGGCTGAAGTTCTCCATCAAGAAGGACATGCCCGAGCTGTACATTGTATCAGGTACATAAAGCTTTTTTAAATAATGATACTCAAAATTAGATTCTCTAAATTGAATGCATGTTGACATTTAGTTTTCAGTGCGATGGCAGCGTAACCGCAACAGGAGGTCACGATTCGTTTGGCAGAGTCTGGGACCTGCGCACTGGCAGGTGTATAATGTTTATGGAGGGACATTTGAAATCCATATTCGGCATTGATTTTTCACCGAACGGTTTCCATCTGGCAACCGCGAGCGAGGACAACTCCTGCAAGATCTGGGATCTGCGAAAGCGATCTTGCATATACACGATACCAGCTCATACAAATCTATTGTCGGACGTCAAGTATCAGAGGCTGGAGGGTCAGTATCTAGTTACGGCGTCCTATGACAACACTGCCAAAATCTGGTCAAATAAAACGTGGCAACCTCTGAAGACCTTACCAGGCCACGACGGTAAAGTAATGTCTGTTGACGTTTCACCGGATCACAAGTTCATTGCTAGCACTTCTGCCGACAGAACATTCAAACTGTGGGCTCCCGAGAATATGTAAAGGAATTCACATTCGCCTGAAATTCAATAAAGATATGATCTTTTTAATACAAAGCTCTTTCTTTCTTACCATATACTTCTACCTCGTAGAAGACTTGCATCTTATCTGTGTTAAATGAATAAAATTGCCCACTGTTTCTACATCTTAGTATATCACGCCAAATTTCTAATTAATTACCAATGATTAATATCTTGTAATAGAAAATAAATATTTGTTTCTGTGTTTCAAAAAAAAAATTATTGATCTTTTTATTTTCTTCAGAAAAATATGACTTCATTATAACTAACAATTAAATTTTATTTATTGCCAATTCGATAAGAAAAATTTTACGTAGCAGCATTCACACGTTGATAATCTTCGAGATGCGGTATTGATCTGATAAATTCTAACGGACTGATTTCTGTTATCGATCATATTTAATTTTTCAATCGAACCGATCGTGGGCAATGCCAAGATCGATGAAGTATTTTGTGCACCAAAGTTTAGCATAAAAAGAATATAAACGTGAAAACCGTTAATTAAAAAATAATGCTGAGTCCTCCGTGAATTAACACAGAAGTAAAGATACGGTTAAAATAAAAAAACATTATCGTGACCCTCGTTGCGCATACTTGAGTGTCACCAGCCAAAACTAAACAGAGCGTTACACGATGGAGCCACGATTGGACGTTGTTCCAGCAATGATGAATACTTCAAGCACAAGCGATGCCTCGTATATCTTATTTATCATGATCCTCGATAAAGCTATTTATTGTCGCTGTTTACTTCTAAGATACGAGTCGCTTCAGCAAGTGACGTCACCGAGGGCATCCGAGCTTAATTACCGGCAGACCTTTCGCTGCCAGAATAAGAGACGATCGAGTAACGTTAGAAAGTTCAAAATGAAATCTCGAGTTTAAATTGCTCTAGTTTGGTCCATGATATTCGAATGCCACGGTCCGAACTGTCGCGTCTTCTTCCAAGTTTCCCCAATGTTAAATCTCTTAGCTGCAGCACGAACGCGCATAATTTATTTGAATTGGTTGAAGGTTAGGAGCAGAATTTCTGCGAAGCAAAGAGTAGTAAGAGTATACAAGCAGTAAACTCCAAAAGTCTTGTTAGAATTACGAAGTAAAATATTTGACGAGCCGACGTTATTAATTTAAATTCGCTGATTCTCAGGAGTCGATCTGCCGTTGGGCAGTTATTTTTTAAATTTCATATTTCGCATAACGACTCACGAAACCTTTCTTTATGTACACAGAGTATATCTACAGAATAAATCATTACCTGAAATCGGAGCCCTTTATCCTTTTGAAAAGTCTTAATCACTGTTTAACAATTGGATCAGGAAAACTTTTCTTTATCGTGAGTGGCAGCCACCAAATTGTCCTATCATACGAAAACTCACCAGCCATGGACAATTCATACAAATATGAAAAACACGTTAAAACCTTCCTATATGTACAAAATAATGAACTATACACATTTAATATCGATGCGCGAGAGTCGGCGACAGCCTCCCTATTCTTTTAGGTTTTGGTACTTGTTCAGTGACGTAGGTACATACAGCGACGTTCTTAATACATACATATATACAAGAACGCGGACCCCGTACTCGTTTCCGTAGAGTCAGACTACGAATATCGCCCGAAGCATCGAAACTTTTAATTTTGTAGTTTACCTACGAAGAAAACTACCTTGAGGTTGCTGCAAGTGCAGCATCTGTCGCTGCGCTACTTGTTCCCTTGGATAATGTATAGAATGCGCTGCTGTTCCCACTGGGAATTCGATAATCAACGCTCTCGTCCATAATTCCGATCCGACGCTGCACTTAAAGCAACGACAAGTTGACGTTCACAGAGTTCCAAATACAGGAGAATAAATACCCAGAAATCCCTAGACAAAATAATTGGACTTTTATCCGCCTTGAGACGTCGTGTCGCTTCTTTTAAACTTCACGAATAATCTAACCCAACGTGTAACTTTAGTCAGGATAGAGTAGCGTCTAATTACCGTCTCACTATCATGACCAGGATACCGGAAACTGTGTCGAACGTATTCGTCGGTAATTCATGCTGCTTCGTTAATTGGCAGGGGTTCGTGAATCCACGTCCTGTTGCCACCCTCGGCGAAATCAGCTGCGGTGTGTCCATCCCCTTGCAGAATCCATTTTGTGGTTAGTAGACCATCGACTCCTACGGGACCCCGTGCATGGATGCGTGCCGTGGAAATGCCAACCTTTAAATATAAATGAAGCCGTAAATGACAGTGGCGTGACGGTGGAGCGTCGAATTATCATTATTCTACGAAAATTTCAGATGCAAACAGGATACGACTGCTAATTAGTTTTCGTCAGTTAGCCGAGAGCAGGAAAATGTCCATATGGATTCCAACCAGTGAATTTTCACCGTTCAAAACGGTTATGCTTCGCCGTGACGCTGCTCGTTCGATTTATTTGTTTCTGTTAATCGATTTTTCGGATTATATAAAATATAACTCACCTCGGCGCCGAGTCCGAATCTATAACCATCGGCGAATCGACTACTGGCATTGTGGAAGACACAAGCACTGTCGACTTCGCATTGGAAATGGGCCGCGCTTCTTTTGTCCTCGGTTACGATGACGTCAGTGTGGCTGCTGCCGTACTTGTGAATGTGGTTTATCGCGTCGTCGAGGTCGGACACGACCTCGATAGTGCACTCCAGTGCTCCGTACTCGATCTTCATGCTCTTTGCTGCAGGCGGACCGAAGGTCAACTTCTCCCGTAGCTTTGGTCCTGAGTTGATCTTCACCTGGGGGGGAACAATTTAGTTTTACTTTGTCTTATATTGTCTCTCTAGGGAGCTTCTGCTGCGTTGTTCTCGAGACAGTCGTATTATTCGGATTCTGGGTAAAATCAGATAAGAAGCTTCGTTCGAGAAGATCACGAGGACCAATGTACTCACGCCCTCCTTCTGGAGCATGTTGCAGACCTCAGCGAAGAACGTGCCGTTCATGTGGCTCTCGTGGATCAGGAGTGTCTCCATGGCGTTGCAGGCGGCCGGGTAGTCGCACTTGGAGTCTCTGACTATCTTCAGAGCCTTCTCCAAGTCCGCATCCTTGTCCACGTAGACGTGGCAGATTCCCTCAGCGTGTCCAAGGACGGGAATGTGCTTGGACTGTTCCTGGATCGTGCGAACCAGGTCGGAACTGCCTCTGGGAATGATGAGATCAATGTGCTTCTCCATGGACAATAAATCACCGATCTCTTCCCTGGTGGAGACCAGGGAGATGGCATTCGCTGCTCCTACGGAGCTCAGGGCTTCCTTGACCAGGTCTATCAGGCACTTGTTACTGTGCGTGGCTTCCTTTCCACCTTTGAGTAAAAGTCCATTCGCACTGGAAATCGCCAAGGCAGCTACCTGAGGAAGACTGTCAGGTCGGGACTCAAAAATAACCAGAAGAACTCCAATTGGCACTGTGATCTGCCTTAGCTCGAGACCTTCCGCCAGCTGCGTTCTCCTCAGGACCCGGCCGACGTTTGTCAACGAGGAATCAGCGATTTGTCGAAGACCCAAACTCAGTGACTTCAGTTTCGAGGGCGTCAAGGACAAACGCGAGAGGAGGGCCTTGGCCAGACCTGATTGACGTGCCGCCTCCAGATCTTTGTTGTTAGCCTCGAGGATTTCAGTCTGCTTGGATATCAGTAAGTCGGCCAAAGTATTGATGCAGCTGGCGCGCTCTTCCGGTCGAAGAGACTGCAATACCCTGCTACCGACACGAGCTGAAGTCAGACACAGTCAAAGGATATTGAACCCTTGTAAGAAAAGAGAGAGAATAAAAGTTAAATTTTAAAACTCTGATTGGACAGCGAATTACCGTTCTCGGCGACGACCTCGACGGGCGCCGAAGTGCTCGTTGTCTCCGTGAAGAAAGTACCGATCTTCCTACCACTCATGATGCTCTTGATAGCCTTTTCCTGCATTCCGTTGCAAATTACCACAGAGACTCCCCTGTCGAGCGCCCAGAGTGCCGCGTTCACCTTGGAGTTCATACCCCCAGTACCAACTTTCGATTTCTCCCCAAACTTTATGGTACCCCTGAGATCGGAGCTGAAGGTATGAAGCATCTTGGCGCCGTCCTGCCAAGGAGGCAGATTGTAAATTCCATCGACGTCGCTCATGAGGATCAGCAAGTCGGCCTGAATTTCGGCTGCCAGCATCGCGGCCAGCGAGTCATTGTCCTTTATGGAGATTCCCCTTCGACCGCCGCCGCCCGAGACCTCCTCGTCGGCTTGAGGAGGCGGCGACACGGCGTCGTTCGTATTGATGATGGGAACGATGTTCAGACTGATCAGTTCGCTCAGGGTGCTGAATATGTTCTTGCGGGTTTCTTCGTTGTAAAAGTCCGGCTTCGTCACCAGAACCTGCGCCAACTTCACACCGTACTGAGCAAACATGGCGTCGTAGAGGGACATCAGACCGGACTGACCGACTGCCGCTGCTGCCCTTGGCTCTAAAAGAGTGCCTAGAACCAGTTGAAAGATCAGATTCTTACAATGCCACACGGGCAGTCATCTCAAAGGTCGATCAGCCTCACTCACGATGATACGCGCGAGATGAATAAATGTACGATTCGTGATTCTAATCAGTACATCTATTTGCATCGCCAATAAGATAAAAACTCGAGCCATCTTGCTGGCAACCAGTAAACTGTACAGTTTTATTGCTCGAAAATAGAATACTCGTACAGACACACGTTACAGGCTTTTCCCAAATACCCCTCAGTAAACACGTACTGTTATCAACTGCAGATGACGTACAAACAATGTCTCGTACACACGAGAAACGACATTGCTAAGCGTAGAATCCGATTTCTTTTGCACGTTTTATCACCCGAAAGGATTGCGCAAATTTTCCAGTAAGAACGAGGAAACGCGATAATTCTTCCTTTCCTTCTTTTTTACGTCTTCGAGACACCGACAGTCGCGATACGGTGTCAATGGCGCGGTGCGAGGAGCTGACGCTCCAATAATCCAATACCCCGTGTCCCAGGCGTCCACACGATCAAGACTAGCACAGACCAATCGAGAGTAGAGCTTTCGAGAACGTGAGTTATTGACTCAGAAAAGTGACATCTTATAAATTGGGGATAAATCAAGCGCGATGAAAGATCGCTCGCTCGAACTTGTCCAGACGCGTTTCCGTTCCGCGCCCACAGTCCAACTGTCAGGAACTCGTTACCCTCCTATTGCTCAAGGAAACTTTCCAGCTTCCCCGACGAGCAACCTCAACCTGCGCAAAGCTATCGTTCCCTCTTGACTCAAGGACCATTAATAATTTTGCGCCCCATCGACGAGTAGTTTTACCTTCTTCAGGGAATCGTTAGGGCAAACACCATCGTACCTGCGTGCTCCCGAGTGTGATCGGTGGGACTCAGAGTCTCCCGCATGGACAGAGACATCAGGAGCTCCTGAGTGAGCTTCTGCTTTCCAAAAGCAACAGCCCCGCTGGTCACCATTATGCATTCCCGTCCCTCGTTCTGGCACTCCGCTACTTGCTCCACTATGGAAGCCAAACGTCCCAGGGCCAATCCGTGCTCGTCCTCTCTGGTGATTACAGCACTGCCCAGTTTCACCACCAATCGTCGAGCATACTTCAGCTGGCTCCGTTCCGTGAAGGTCGCCCTCCGGGGTCGCTCCGAGGTCTGCAGGGTTCGCCTCAAGTCGATTTGGCTGCCCTTGGATCAATTTCGTCGACATGATTAACCAGCTGATACTCACCAGTCTCAGACTCGTCGGTTACAACATCTGGTGTCTGATCGTGCAAGCTCAGACCGTGAAAATTTCTAATAGCTCTTAGCGGTACGTACTGGCTGTAGATGGGGCAGCCACAGGCCCATCGACGAGGAAGCGAATCTCTGATGAGCCGAGTTCAGAGCCACGAGGGCCTTTGGCCTTGACGACCTGAGCAAAAGACCCACGTACATCTTCTCTTCGCGCGCGCGGACCCCCCCTGTGACTTACTGAGAGTACACGGTGCCGCAAAGCACAGGGAAAACTAACGCGACGACGGTCAACGGAACACTGTAGAGTGCTCGGCGGAATCTTCGGGGAAGGAACGTTATCGGTTGTGATTAGGAATGACGAAGGTTAGGTGGGAGGGGGGGAGAGGCATCCCTGCGAAGTCCCATTGGCTCTGATCAATCTGAGCTTGCAGTATGGTGGCACACGGAAAGACGTCTAACGGTTCTTGGAAAAATTGTATAGCGCAGTAGGCGTGAACTTTGAATCTTGCACAAAACGGGAAGGAGCGAAACCGAGAAGCGCGAAGAAAGAATGAAGCTAATAAAAGAGAAGCTGAAAAGATTACGATACGACATTTTTTACGTTTCCTCTGCGTATGCGACTATAAACGTACGAAGCGTAACGCCCAAACATGACAGTCACACGTGCAAGCCACTCGAAGTTCCTTGGGACTCATGACGCTGGACGTTATTAAAGTTTCTCAAACGCGATAATCTCGAGCGTCAGCGATCGGCGCCGTAAATAGAATAATCGCATACGTAACGAAGAATTATTCGTCCCTGTCGGGAATTGCAGTCGCAACTGGTTTGTCGTCCGATGGAAACCTTGATAATCGAATAGAGAAAATTTCACAGTGACCTTGTAACGTCTAATCGGCATAACGGTCGAGAGTGAATCAAACGAAACGAGGATTCGTTCGGTTATCTTGTGCATACATGCGCGCTATTGGTGTCTTTTTCGGAGCAATGACGATTGGCGAAAATAGACTTTGACCACGGATATTATATCGGTATCAGGGAATAGTTCACGTTATAGTCTTAGGACAGGCTATCGCGGCTCTATCGGTTAGAACGACAGTTTCTTCACTTCTAACGTCAATAAACCGTCAAGAGGACGTAGTAGGGATTCGCCAGTCGAAACTTCCATTAGGACTTTGTTATTCGTTGGAAGGCCAGAACCCTCGATTTCTTAATAACTTAAATCTTTAATGGCACCCGTTCACGAAGATAAACACTCGCCGAGATAACGCACATTCGAATCAGCCTTTGTTTCGGGACTATTTAAAGTACTGTAAATCATCGAGCGGAACGATAACGCGACATGCGGTTATCCCTGAACACGTGTCCCATTTGTCTTTCTCTTCGTAAAGCTACGTCCGACACGCATCCACCGCAATGTGGAGCAAGCGGGATGTATCGTAACTTGTTTGACTCTTTTTTTTTTTTAAAGCTTTTCCATGACACGCCTGAAAGGTACGGGAGCCGCGAGCAGCTGGAGGTGTTCGAGACTCCGTCAAAATAATCTTCGCCGTTCGTCCAGGACGATGCACCAAAAAGCGAAGGGATCGATCGAGTAGGCAGAAAAAGGTCTCGTGTTCTGGGATGTGAAAAAAGAAAGTACGAATTGCTAAGATTATCGGGGTTGAGCGAAAGGGGTACTAGACAGTTTGGTTTGGGGAGGGGGAGTGGTTAATGACACGTCCTAAAACGTTCCTTTCTCTCAAGTTTTCATTTAACGTGTCTTGGTGCTCTGATTCCGATGTACAGTGATAAGGGCCAAGCAGAGAGAGAGAGAGAGAGAGAGGGCGATGGGGCGATAGGGGGATAAGAAGCGGGTGAGAGATTGTTAGGTAGGCAGCAGCAGGGCATTACTGCTTCGAGAAGAGACAACAGGCTCCCTTTAAGACATGCGGCATCTCCCGCAATGAGTTTTCTTCTTGGTTACGATGCGCCTGCGTTACGGGGCTCTCGACGTTTACGTCTTTTCGACGTCGACGTCGACGCACCCCCGTCGGCGCAGAGTAGCTCAGTGCTCGTTGGACGGCGCTGCGACGGGACCATGCCGCCGCGCCCTGTACCATCAAAGAACAGATCTCAGGTACGGGATTTATTTATTTCCATCACACGTATCCCTTTTCAATGAGATTTCAATTAACGTAGACAGATTGATCGTGTGTCGGGGATGCTGGAAGATTTTTTTTTTTCTTCTTAAAATTTCCCTTTGGTCGTAGCAAAGATCTTTCGTCTCACTTATATTTTTCAATCGTTCCCACGTACTTCCCAGTTCCCGTGGACCGATTGGTTTTATCCGATAACGGATCGAATCGGTCCAAGTGCCTTGATACCTTTTTTCCCAGCATCCGCGCTCGGGTTGGACGTTTTTTTTACAAAGGACACACGAGTGTTATAACGTATCTGCGATAACATCGAACGAATTTCGCGATGCAGGAAGAGACATGGGTTATTGATTATCGTTAATCACTTTATAAATAACCGATCATGTAGGAAGACCCGGTGCGAATGCGTGATCTCCCCAGAGGCAAGTGATATTCCTTTAAAGTCGCGCTCCAACACCGTTTGCGTTTCAGAGATGGAACGGAGCGCCGTCGAGAGTCCTTCTTTGTCGCGACGCAGCGCGCAAGGCGATTCCCAATGTCTTTTCGCCTAGTTTCTCTCTCGGTCTAACGGTCAAGCGACTGATTAGACGATTTCGTCAGATCGTAGTCAGATCAGAGGAGCTCGACGGGACACCAGCCCTTTCGCGTCTTTCACGGAGTTCATGTCGAATTATCATCCGCTTGGATCCTTCCACCTTTTTCTTTTTTCCTGCCACTCGTCATCCTTTTTCTTTCCTTCCTCGACGTTCTTGAGTCGGTACCTCGTGTCCCTCTCTTTTCGTTGGCGCCCGTCTGTGGGAGCCTACGGGAACCCATAGAAACCAGCCATAAATTCCGAATGCACATTAGACAAGCAGCGGATGTACTTCCAGCGTAAAGGACGCTGTC
>JARQSV010000335.1:356612-394144 GCA_030142285.1 Calameuta idolon | reverse complement strand
GGAACAGGTGTAAATATATATTAAGTACGATGCTCCTCGACAGGAGGCCGTCTGGACGGGATGAACTCGAGCGGAGAATCCAGTGGGGGGACGATGGGAAAGGACTACGAAGGTGGATGCTCGGCAGCCGAGGAAGAATCCGGGATAACCTTACCACTGTGGGAGGCGGCTGCAGCATCCCTGACCCTTGGATTTCTGGTCCTGGCAACGGTCCTTGGCAACGTCCTCGTGATCCTAAGTGTCTTCACCTATCGTCCGCTCCGGATCGTCCAGAATTTCTTCATCGTCTCGCTGGCCGTCGCCGACCTGACGGTGGCGATCCTCGTGATGCCATTCAACGTAGCCTACCTCCTCCTGGGCAAGTGGATCTTCGGGATTCATCTCTGCAAGCTCTGGCTGACCTGCGACGTCCTGTGCTGCACCGCGAGCATCCTGAACCTGTGCGCAATCGCCCTGGACCGTTACTGGGCCATCACGGACCCCATCAATTACGCGCAGAAGCGCACGCTCAAGAGAGTCCTGGGTACGATCGCCGGGGTCTGGATTCTATCCGGGGCGATAAGCTCGCCGCCCCTGGCAGGATGGAACGACTGGCCGGAGGAACTGGAGCCAGGCACACCCTGCCAGCTGACCAGAAGACAGGGCTACGTCATCTACTCTTCCCTAGGCTCCTTCTTCATCCCTCTGCTTCTCATGAGTCTGGTCTACCTGGAGATCTTCCTGGCGACCAGGAGGAGACTGCGAGAGCGCGCCCGACAAAGTAGGCTGGGTACGATGCCTTCGGCCAGGCATCGCGAGACCGACGACCCCGAGGAGTCCGTCAGCTCGGAAACGAATCACAACGAGAGATCGACACCAAGGTCCCAGGCGAAGCCGTCTCTCGTCGAGGACGGACCCACCGTCACGACGACCATCGGGACTGGGGGACACCGTCGTCACGCTGAAACGACGACGACGACGACGACGTCCACGGCGGTCTATCAGTTCATCGAGGAGCGACAGAGGATCTCCCTCTCGAAGGAGAGACGAGCCGCTCGGACGCTTGGCGTCATTATGGGCGTCTTTGTCGTCTGCTGGCTGCCATTCTTCCTGATGTACGTCATCGTGCCCTTCTGTCCAGAGTGCTGTCCATCCGAGAGAATAGTCTACTTCATCACCTGGCTTGGATACGTGAACAGCGCCCTCAATCCGCTCATATACACGATCTTCAACCTGGACTACAGGAGGGCCTTCAGGAGACTCTTGCACATCCGCTAAAGACGGATGAGGACCAGCGCGAGAGGGGAACCAGTGGAACCAGTGGAACGAGCCGGAGAGGGGAGGGCAAGTCGTAATCACGATAAGCAATTCGCGTTTACCGATAGGACTTTTCTACAAATCGACCAAGTCCACTTTTAAGGTGTTTAGAAGCTAGACCGTACCTTGTACTGGGTATAATTTGTAATATCGCCGTGACTTCTCGTAGCTACACGCGTGAGGTAACAAAGGGAAGAAAAAGAACAAGAGACCATCTTCGTTCTGACGTAGGACAATTTTTCTGCCACGCGCGTCCCGACATGTTAGCAAATACTTGCAAAGGAGGCACAAGATAAGAATCCGCACAGAGTACGTGCTTCCGATCGGTTATACGGAACCAGGCGAAATCATTTCGTATTCGTTGAGGTTATATTAGACATTATTTGCGAAGGATCGTTCAGTACCATTGTAGGGAAACGACGCGAAGTGAGTCGTTAATTAAATATTCGTTAGCAACGATAAACGAGACGCGTCTATCGTAGATTGGCGGGAGTGCCCGCCCTTTAGATCGAAATACAAGTATTACGGTTGTGAGTATTATAACAGAACTATATTAGAGTCCATTTACCATTAAGGACGTCGTTTACAGAGGAGCAACGCCAGGGAACACGAGAAGGCCAAGGAGTTGAGAAAAAAAGAAACGGATCGCGTTATACGTTTGCACGTATACGAAGCTGTTTGTAGGAAATTTCCAAATCGAATTTGACAGCTGTAAAGCGATAACGAGCGCGGCACGTGAACTCCGCGTCGAATCGGCGGAGGGTCGAGACTCGGAATTATTACGCAACGTGCGAGGCTGCCGCTCCTCGAGGCAGTCCGACGCGAACGAAAAGGCGAGCGAACGCACGAATTTGATAAGAGCGCAGAGTCGCTTCGTTCTCCGTCGATCGAACGTCGCTGATGTCGTAAGGCAATGATCGACACGTGCGACGACAGCTGTCAAATCTGACAGTTCGTTCCGAATAGCTCTGTGTATCTGTGAATATAAAATTCATAACGCGTACGTTGACGCACGTGTTACGAGGAAAAGAAAAAAAGAAAAAAAAAGGGGGGTGGGGGGGGGGGGGTGGGATATATTATACACGTAAATAAAGATCGAAAAATGAAAGGAAAAAGAATTCTATATACACATATGCGTACGTAGGTAAGGATAAGAAGAACAACAATAAAATTAATGATAATTGATCGATCGATAGTTGATAATTAAGGTTAATCATTGTAAACGAGGGAACGGAGAGGAACGCCGAAACGGACCGCCGTTCCCTCGAGTGCCGACACGCCAAAGGACTTCGGAGGCATTCGAATTCGTTATACGGGCACTCTTTAATAAGGTTGTGATAAGGTTGTGAAAAACATTCTTAGCCGTGCTTCGAATGACACAGGATTTTTAATTATATTAGACATTTATCAGGAATACTGCTGGTCCAGTGCGCGCGACCAATCTCTGTCCGGATTTCGACCGAGCGCGTCGCGCTCCGGATCGATCGATACTTTCGCGCGATCACATTTGTCTTCTGGCTGAAGTATCGAAAAGATTTAACGGATGCTGCCAAAAGGAGAGTCCAAAATCCTTGTTCCTCTTGTTCGAGGACCCCGAGACGCGACTTTCTTCGTTCCTCCGTTCGGAAGTCGCGTTTCCTTTCTCAACTGTTCGAACGTCAGAAAGGAATTACGTAACCGTAGTAATTAGCGAATTTCAAACGGTGCTACGTCACTCGTCTCCTCTCCGTCTCTCTCTCTCTCTCTCTCTCTCTCCTTCCTCGTCGTTCGCCAACGCGCCCGACCCACCCATTTCATCGGGTTTCCTTTTATCACGCTTTCCTCTTTAATCCGCGTCTGTCTCCCTTCCTCTCTCCTTGCCCCTGTCCCTCTCGCTCTCACTCCCGCTTCTTGACATTTACATTTCTCTCCGCACGAAACTCACAGTAGCCACGTACACCTACCGAGAGGTGCGCGCTGCTTCGAATCTCCTCCAGGCAGAATCCTTGGGCAGAAATTACGCGATGCACAGATATAGGTACATATATATATATATATATATATATGTATTATAGGCCAATTTTTGTAAATCGGTTCAACGAGTTCGCTCGATCCACTCGCTACGTCAGGCGTTTCTCGAAATTCGCTTATCGAGATTTACCCGCGTAAAATCGCGAATAGCAACCAAACTCGAGAGTCTCTGTTTACCAAGGACAATAGACAACGTAGGGAAAAAAAAAAGATTGACGATCGGGAAGGATCGAGCGGGACAAGCTCGCGAACCGATCCTAGCGGAATATATCGTCGGGACTGGGTCGCCCGATAGAGCGGCGACGTACACGTTACAATATAATATTAAAAGAACTAATACTCTATTGGTTGTGATTTACAAGTATAGCAATACAGGAGCTGCTGCGAGTCTCTTGTCCCACGTGTTCGTTATTTGCTTCGCGGCGCAAGTCGCTGCGCGCTCGAACAGGTTTAAACGCGAGTGACGTCATCGACGTCAGGATCCCTCGAGGCTGCCGTCGCTCTCTGTCGCAGCGTCGCGACGACCACGAGACACGGGGATACGAGCAGGAAGCTCACGAGAGCCTGCCGCTTGCATGTGCGATGAAGATGCGTCTGTATGTCCGAATGTGTGCGCGCCGACGTAGGCGCGCGTGTGTGTAAATACCAAATAGTCTTCGTATATACGTACATGATATATTGATATACATATATCGCGTGAATGCTGAATATTAATTATCGAGGAACAAAGAGATGACATTGCAGCGCCGCTGATTGCGAGTGGGACGCGGACGCACGATACAGTGTCAAGGTCGAACCGTTGAAAATACATCCGGGAAGGCCGTCAGGAGTTCAGGATGCGCGTCGCCGCCGCCCTGTTGTCCTGCGCCTACCCCTCACTCGATTTCACGATTGCATCCCCTTCCCCCTCCAACCTCCTTTCCGCTCCTTCTCGCGCGAGATAAATGGAAAATATTCTTCGAATCAATCAATAATATCGAAGCCTCCCTAGACCTTGGAAACTCGAGCCGCAGATGTCCTTCCAGGATGGATTCCTCAGGCGACTCCTGAACTCTGTCTTCTCGATCGGCACGAGTCGTGCGTCCGAGGCTGAAGTGTCGGGAAGAAGCGCGGAATCGCGAGTGCAACGCAATGAAGGTCGCAAATATATATGTAAAAATACCAAGAGGTCGCGTGGTCTTGTCATTTACTCCTTTGAATCCTACTCCTGATCTCTCGCATGCGCGCACCACTACCCTGTGGTCGATATACCTTGGAGCCACCTGACGTGTTCGATACCTTGGGTTATACCCAGCTACTCCTATTTACATCCTTTCATATAGGAACATCCGTTACATAGGTGCGTGCACTCTGTCCTGCTTTTTCTCTGTCAATCTAATTCTCTGCTGCTATCAGGTGTTACTTCTGCGAAAATGACTGCTCTACTTGCACGGCCAAGCATATTCTCTCTGGCTTCGCTTATTTCAGGTTCAATAATTCTCTCTCTCTCTCTCTCTCTTTATGCCCTATACTTATTATTATTGCCGACCTTACCTAATCTCTCTCTCTCTCTCTCTTGGCTCTACTCTTATGGTCGTCGCAATCCTGTTGAGCCTTTTGGATCCTTCGAGGCTCTCGAAGGAGTTCTCATAAATTATCAGCGCTTTACCGCGAACCTAGGATGGAAAGCACAATTGTCTCCAAAGTATCAGGGTATAGTCTCTTTATGGTTGTGCTGGAATTTTTAAGCTTCTATAAAAAAAGCTCTAGAGACAGTCACGATCCAGGAGCAGCATCTTCAAAACGATCTTCATATCCCGCGAAATTGGCTCTACGTGAACTCGTATGAATGCAAAGTGATTTCCCTGCCCAGTGGGAACCCACTGATTTCCATAGCTCCAGGAACGTTAAAGCCTCTCGCGGGAGATTAAACGAAGCTCGAGGAACTAATGCACGATACATAACGAAGTAGCACGCGGTCAAGATCTCAAGGGGCCTTGTGAGCTTTTGTCGTTATATCGTACGAAATTTCCACATCAGCGACACATCGACACGCGAGCCGAGCATGCGAATTCGCAGCATTCTGACCGTATATCTGTAGCTGTGCGAGCGACGAGGAGCAGTTTCCTGAGATCGGGAAGAAACTTGGGAAAGAAGAAGACGGAAGCAACGGGAAAGGGCACGAAGAATGGCAACTGTTAAGAAAAGAAAATAAAAGAAAAAAAGTGTGAAATACGTGTTCAACGCAGACCTCGTTACACTGTATTTGCCTTCGCCTTGGAATTACCTAGTAAAATAGTAACGTCTCGAGACTCCGAACGCCGGAGGAAACGGAAAAGAAATGGCCGACATCCTCTTGGCAAGGATTAAGCGCGCGTATTATCGTGCATCGCGTGCAGTCTTTCCCAAAGGATCCCAGGGCCAATTTCACGCTCCTGTTTCCAAGAAGACAGCGAAGATTCCGCTGCACTCACGTTCGGTTCAAGATATCAAGCGGGAAGCGTCGGACCAAAAATTCTTGTCGTCTCGGCTAATGACGTCACTGACTCGCCGAGCGTCTCGACGTCTGGAAAAATTCCGTGAAAATCAGCGACTCAATAATTCTTCGGTAGGGCAGATACTCATTGTCGAGTGTTACGGATCGCCTCTTGGACACGCCTTACATTAATGTAGCACGTGACGTCACGTGTCCTTAGAAAGTCTTCTCAAAGACGTCCTTCGGCGATGCGTGCGCCGGCACGGCCGACGAAGCATTAGACACTGCAGAGCTGCGTCGTACGTGCCATGGTTTTCGAGAAGTCTTGGAATCCTGGATCGGGCAGCTACGGCGCGCACGAGGATCGCGAATACACGTAGTCCGTGAGGAGGGAAGGTTGAGAAAAAGGGGTTGAGAGCCCGGTCGGTGAGGATTGATTGGGTCATCCCCTCGGCAACCGATGGACAAACACAAATAAGCTGACCATCAACCGGGAAAGCGCTCCTGTCCGCCCTCAGTGTCCCGAGCACGCTTTTCCCCTTCGCGATATCCCTCGATTTGTTTTCGCCTGCGCCCCCCACCGCTCACGGCCCCCTCTACCGCCCCTTCCACACGGCGAACGTGTCGCGACACGTAGGAACGTCGCACCTCGTCCTACGGGATAAACGTAGTCGACATGAAACTTCAACTCCTGGTGATCGCGATCCACTGCGCGACTTTCTCTCTACGTGGGTACGAAGCTGCCGAAGCTCAGGAGGATCCTCGGGGAACGTCGGACGATAGGGACGTCAGACCCGTTAATCTCTGTAGGTATATCTTACGTCAGTGATTAAAATCTATTGAGAATCTGGTTAACCTTTTTCGACGATGACGTCAGCGTCGCGGCGGACAGGCAACAGATGCGTCACTGCTTTTCGACTAACGCACTCTGGGATTAAAGAATTGTAGACAATGAGGGTGCGAAGGTAGGGCTGGCACTGACGAATTGTCAGAGTACCGACGTGACAGCGATTCCTGCTTTTTTTAATTAATATTCGGGACAGCCGACCGTTGCTTATTTGGCGAGTGGTCGGTTTGCCAGTCGTGGGTTCGATTTTGGAATTTTCCACCGCGCACGAATTCATCGAAGTTCCATGATATTATATCTGTCCCCTCGGTTTTGTAAGTCTGCGTCGATTTGCTCTCGTGCGCTCGAAGTTGATCGAGTCACGTAGGTTCGATTTGTCTGGACGTTTCGAAATTTAAATTAATATTTTTCAATCGCTCTCTCGCGGTAACCACCTTCGCTGCTACACAGATATAGACGCGTATTCGTGTATCGAGCGTCACGTTTCTCAAGTTAATCGCCAGGAAAATGAGTTTCCTTCGAGGTCCATGGTATTTGCTAATAATGTGGACACCCGTTAATATTGGCTTGGAAAAGTTAAGCTAATCATATCGACGCATCAGGACGAACGATACGCTAGGCCATCGATGTCTTATTCAATTGAATTTGGGATTGCTGTCAGCAACGGCAACGATCGCTATCTCTCAAGATGTCTAGGTGTCTTAACTGTAGTTAATCTTTTAACGACCCGCAGTTATCGTGAACGACGTGACTAACGACGTAGCCAACAAGAGCGTGGTAAATGCCCTGAAGACTCTGAGAGATAAGAATCCAGACTGGATAGGAGAGGTCTCCATTGTGCCGATCAATGGATCAGATCCGAGAGATACGCTGGACAGACTCTGCGCCGCTTGGGATTTGGCGCTACGATCAGGAAGGACCAAAGTCCCAGACTTGGTCCTGGACACGACCAAGTCAGGCTTGGGCGCTGAGACTGTCTGCTCGTTCACGGCAGCTCTAGGCTTGCCTACTCTGTCCGCTCAGTACGGTCAGCAAGGTGATCTCCAGCAATGGGAGAATTTGACACCGGACCAAAAACAATATCTGGTCCAAGTGATGCCACCGCCCGACCTCGTTCCTGAGGTCATCAGACAGCTGTGCCTGTCGATGAATATCAGCAACGCCGCCATTCTCTTCGACGATGGTTTCGTAATGGATCACAAGTACAAGAGTCTTCTGCAAAACGTGCCCACCAGACACGTGATCATCGAGGCGAAGAAAACGAGCCCCGAGCTGCAGTCGCAGCTCTCGCGGTTGCGTGATCTCGACATTGTCAACTTCTTCGTCCTGGGCGACCAGGAGACCCTTACCGTAGCTCTGGACGCGGGCGAGACCTTGAACTTCACAGGTAGAAAGTACGCCTGGTACGGACTGACACTGGATGACTTCAGTCTACAATGCGCCTGCAGGAACATCTCCGTTCTCTTTTTGAAACCGAAGCCCGCCGCGAGTCAGCAAGTCTTGAGCGAGCTGACCAGTCGTGGCTTGTTGCCAAAACCACTGCTGCTCTCGGCCTTCTACTACGACCTGGTCCGTCTCGGTGTCTCGGCCATGAGGTCGGCTCTGGTGTCCCGTCAGTGGCCCAGAGAACCCGGTCACATCACTTGCGACGACTACAACGTCAACAACACTCCCGTCAGGAACTTTGACTTTTTGTCGACGTTGAAAGCCACGACGCGCAGCAACGACTTTGTCCCGACTTACGGAGGATTCGCTTGGGGCAAGTCGAATGGCGAGCATCGCGCCAACTTCAGCATGACGGTCAATCTGGTGGTGATTAACAACGGGAATCCCATATCAACCGAGGAAATAGGTGCGTGGCAAGCCGACGTCGATGGCGACTTGCAGGCAAGTACGAAACTGAGATCACGATCGATGCGCGATCGATTATTTTCCGATTGCTCTACCTTATGACTCCGCACTCCCCTCCGAATCCCCTTACATTAGTTGTCTTTGGTTCGTTCCTTTCCTCATTCGACGAATGAGGTTAATGCTTCCGGCGAGGAGTCTAATCACCCTGGTCCGATAAATTAACTCTCGGTCAGCCCTCGGCTAGTGTCTTTTCTCACAACGGGAACAATTGGCTTCTCACTCGACTCAATGGCCATTCACATCTGCCCATTAAACGCCTTTACCGAACGCTGCACGTTCCCTTGACGCTGGTTATTAAAACTTTCATAAAGGTCTTCGAGGAGGATCTATTAACGAATCACACGGCGCTAACGAGCTATCGCGTAGTGACGGTTCAGCAGGCTCCGTTCATCGTGTACGATGCTGAAAACGACACGTGGTCAGGTTACTGCATCGACTTGCTCAACGAGATTCGTGAGATTCTCATGTTCGAGTACGAGATCCGTGAGGTCGACGACAAGCTCTTCGGCAACATGGACGAGGAAGGGAACTGGAACGGGATGATAAAGGAGCTGAAAGACAAGAGGGCGGACATAGCGCTGGGCTCGTTGTCCGTCATGGCCGAGAGGGAGAACGTCGTGGATTTCACGGTGCCCTATTACGACCTAGTGGGCATAACGATTCTCATGCTGAAACCCAAAACACCCACCTCCCTCTTCAAGTTCCTCACTGTTCTCGAGAATGACGTCTGGCTCTGCATCCTGGCCGCATATTTCTTCACGAGCTTCCTCATGTGGGTCTTCGATCGCTGGTCGCCGTACAGCTATCAGAACAACCGGGAGAAGTACAAGGACGACGAGGAGAAGCGCGAGTTCAACCTGAAGGAGTGCCTTTGGTTCTGCATGACTTCCTTGACGCCTCAGGGTGGAGGCGAAGCGCCGAAGAATCTTTCGGGCAGACTGGTCGCGGCAACCTGGTGGCTCTTTGGGTTCATCATCATCGCCTCCTACACTGCCAACCTTGCTGCCTTTTTGACGGTCTCCAGGCTGGATACTCCGGTCGAGTCCTTGGACGACCTCAGCAAGCAGTACAAGATTCAATATGCTCCGCTCCAGGGTTCCTCCGCCTACACCTACTTCCAGAGGATGGCCGACATCGAGAAGAAATTTTACGAGTGAGTTCATTTTTCCCTGTAATTATTAGTTCCCGCAATTCCGAGCAAGTTCGTTGCGCCCAGGTAGTCTGGTCCAATGCACTGCCAACTTTCAGCTATTAATCTCGGTACACAGGATGCATCCCGGCTCGCTGCACAAATTCCCTTGCAATTCCGGGAGAGGAACGTTAGAATGCATATCCTACGATTTTATAGACTGGAACGATTCGATTTTCCCGCTTTCGCATGCTGACAATGCGCATTACGCTGCTGCTGCCGTAGAGCGACGACGCGTTCGTACATTTCCACTACGGAGTTTCCCCGGAATTGTCTCGAGTTTTATCCTTTAAAATATAATTTTCAATTTCACAATGCATCCGCATTCTACTGTAATGCATTCGATAACGATACTTGCATTAACGATCGGTGCACGTGTGCGGATAGGCAAAGTACACACACGCGATGCACGAATAGTCACGGTATTGGTCTCTTTAATTTATCGCTGAAAAATGCCGCGTCCCCGATTATCGCATGGACCATTTATACAGACTCGCTTGGTGCTCCTGGAAAATTTAGCTCTCGAAATAATCGCACTGCTCATCTGCCCATTCAACGACAATTTCCGAACTATAGATATACTGCATGCACGTATGTACATACCGCAGGACTGTATCGGGTGGTCAAATCTATAGCAGTTCACTTGCCGCGAAGTTCACGTTCTTCCATGGACGCGGAGAGCGAAGCGTGCAGGTTCGTGTCATTCGCAAAGATAAGTAACGGGCTAGTTCGATTAACCGTCGAAGTGCCAGTGTCACGCTTGAATAGAGATTATTTCGCCATGACACGCAAAAGCTCATTCCTTTATGAATACTCAGTGACGAGCATCGTTACAAGCAACTAGACTTCAGACTGCATTTCGTTTACAGGCCTAAACTTCCTGTGGTTAGGTTAGGTTGGGAGGACTACATTTGACGTCGGGAAACTCGCTCTCGTTAAATATGTAAATATTTAGACGGATTATTACTTACGGAGACTCGATAGGACAATAGAATCCTCTCTTGTTAGTCGCACATGTAATAACGGCGATTCCTGTTATGTTGGCAGCTGAGCAGCTTCCTACTTTATCCGTCACGGCGTGGCTGCGCCACCAGCGTCTGGGACACTCGGTGATTAATCGATCGAGCAAATCAGCGTCGATAATTTTTTTTACCTCGGCGCGAACACGTATAATTGGGATAATTATTGAACAACACGGTTTCGGGATGAGCAGCCAATGAATTGTTATTGGGGTTCGAAGTGTACATGCTGGGAAACTCTGGCTCAAGGATTAGCTAGCTGGTCTTGTTTTTCGCTTCGCTGATCTGAGCCAAGTGACAGATTTGCCTTTACACTTGGACTGGCAATAACTCAGGGTTACGTTATGGAAATTGCACTTTATTAGCAGGCCCTGGTTGTGTTCGGGCTACGTTGCTTGTGCGAGTCCCGGCGAATGTTTTGCCTGCTGAAATTGGAAGAAAAACACCGAGGGCGAGGAAGAGGGATAGAAGAGTAAGAGAAAGAAAAATAAATTTCCGTTGGATCGCATTGGCGCGGCACCTTGAAAACGTGAAATTTCAAACGAGAACGGTAAGCGTCGTGACTCTGTTATGCGAATTCGTAAAATTTGTTTGTCATTAAGACTGAACACGTTGGACAATTAAAAACTGAACAACATGGCGATTCCGGGCTAAAAGGAAATAACAATGAAGTAATTCATAGCCATTATCGTTGATGTTGACGTTCGCATTGAACCTTCGAACGTTCAAAGCACAGTCGGGCGTTTACGAAAGTCTCGTTATCGAAGCAGATTGTTGCCGTTCCGATGAAAACTAGTATGTGGATGAACGAATGGAGGCCAAGCGGATTATTTCCCCCTTGAATTTCGCACCTGTTTTTTTTTTTATTCGATATCGGAGAATTAAATATTCAATGCATGAATAAAAAATCGCATCGTATTCTGATTTTCATATACCAAGACGACACTGCGAACTCTGCGATATTTACGTTGAAAACTTGATTTTTCTCAAATAGACATTCTCGAATGTTCACGCAGCTCTTGGACGTTCCGATTGAAATAATTGAAATAATTCGCAGGATCTGGAAGGACATGAGTCTGAACGACAGTCTCTCTGACGTGGAAAGGGCCAAGCTGGCCGTTTGGGATTACCCGGTGAGCGACAAATACACGAAGATGTTTCAAGCCATGAAGGAGGCCGGCTTCCCCACGGACATGGAGGACGCCCTGAGCAGAGTAAGACGCTCGAAGAATTCCAACGACGAATTTGCATTCATCGGCGATGCAACAGACATCAGGTATCTCACCATGACCAATTGCGACCTCACCATGGTCGGCGAGGAGTTCTCTAGGAAGCCGTACGCCATTGCCGTCCAGCAAGGATCGCCTCTCAAGGATCAGTTCAATAACGCGTTCGTATCCTGATCACTGTTCTTATCTTTAGACTACTTTGGTACTGGGTATAACTGCAGCTCATGCGCTTACGTACCGTTTGCAGGATCCTGGTCCTGCTGAACAGACGGAAGCTGGAGAAGCTCAAGGAGAAGTGGTGGAATCGCAATCCGTTGAAGAAGACCTGCGAGAAGCAAGACGATCAGAGCGACGGGATCAGCATTCAAAATATCGGCGGTGTTTTCATTGTCATTTTCGTGGGAATCGGCTTGGCTTGTCTGACACTGGCCTTTGAATACTGGTGGTACAGATATCGACCCAGAGCCAATAACGTGAATCAAAATATTCATCAAGTGCCGCAAGGCGCACCAAAGGTCAAGCCGATAAGATTTAATTTGCAGCCAGCAGCGACACGCGCCTTTCAGCCGCAGCCAAAGTTTCGGGCGCGTTTTTAAATTTTGTAAATTCCCTCTGTACTTTGCCGTGAGAAAAAACGTGCCGACGCACCAAACGTCGGATAACTTTTGGAGAAACGTCAGGTTTGCATAGATTGGAATCTGCTGCTTGAAATTCAGTGTCTTTTTGGAAACACAGAGAATAACGTTTGCACGTGTGTCGCGTATATCGTTGAATGATGAAAAATTCCAAATGTTCAAAAGGTGCAAGAAGTCTTTCATTTTGCACGGTATACATATATACATATATAGACACACACACATCCGTACCTATGAGATGAATATAGCGTCCAGAATCGATAACTCGGCCGTCCAATTAATAACAGTGTCTGAGCATTGTCAACCCTCCAAATCCCTACAAGGAAAATCGGCTTTACAGCAAAATGAAAATTAATCATATTTACGAACGACGCGTATCGGACGAAGTTACAGCAACGTCTGTAGCCGCGAAGTTCAAGAATTTTGACGTCGATCGAGCTGCTCGTTTCCCTGATGCTGTTTTGCACGCACGCAAAAATTATTCATGTAAATTAATCGAACGTGTATGTTTAATTGTAAAAAAAAATACATAATTCAAGACAAGAGGATATCGTTCCTGGTTACTGATCAGTTTCACGCAGGTATACCACGCGTGTTGGATAATTAGAAAATCCTTTGTTTTTTATTAGAAAAAGTCATGTTGCAACAACTAGTCGTCCAAGCGACAACTACCGAGAGTCGTGAAAACTAATGTTTTGAGCCAACGAGCATCTTAATGGAAAAAAAAAGAATAGAGGAGAAGGAGGAAAAACGTGCTTCGAGGACCACGAGGGACATAATTGAACATTCAGTTTGCAATGCCTTTATTTGGTTACTCCCATTGCGTACATCCTTCGCTCAAAGAATATATTTTGTGTTTCATTTCTCCTTTCTCGGTTCGTCATTTCTTCCAAGGGAGCATTCGCTAGATAACGTCCATCGTTCCTCCGTCGCGCGGTGACACGTTACGTCCTCTTGTTATCATTATCAACAGGCATTTCTCATGTCGTCTTAGTGACAATTTACGTTCCATTTTTTCATCACACCTCTTTACCTCAAGGTGCGCACGTTTTTTTTTTTTTTCCTTTTCAAATACACTTTTATACATGTACGTTTCTCGGTTACTTGGTTTCCATAGGGGACAAGTGTGTATCTTGTGTGTTATCGGATGTGTGTCGCGCGTGTCGTAGATAAGGGAAAGTTTTGGGAAATTTTGGAATTTCAGGATCTGCGGTGCTCTGGTGGGGAAAATAGTAAGTTTCCTCTTCGTTCGGATCGGACGCCGGACATGGTTACTCAAGTAACGGTGAATTCTGGAATTCAAGAGGGTCGGGTAGCAGGAGTAAGGGGGGGGGGGGGGATAACGGAAGTTGTCGGACACAAGGAGAAGGTTAATCATGTAAGGTGTTAAATAATAATATTAGGAAATAAGATTAAGATAATTAATTAATAATTATGGAAAACAACAAGAAAATAGAACAGCACTTGAATATCTTTTCGTAGCGTGCAGCGATCGACTTTTCTTTTTTTTTTCCTTTTTCTTGAAACTTTTTTTTAACATGTGATTCCCTTATGTTTTTTTTTACCTTTCTACGTACCAAAACTCGAGCACGTTACGTTCGTTATGTACAAGTAGAGACGAGGCACAATAGCCACCAGCGATTCTGCGTATTTTTTACAGTGACGTCACCGGACCCTCTCTACTCCGATTTGGGCTTATTCCCATGTACGAGGAACGATCCTCCTTACGAATCGACACACATAGAAAGTCCCCTCAAAGTAGAACCGATGTAATTTCGAACGTGACGTCACTCGACGCTGCACGATCTGCACGCCAGTGGCTACGCGTCGTCCATTTTTGTAAAATTGGTTACGTCTTCCTGTGTATAGGATAATTATATAGCGCTGCGAATATCACCAAACGTGGGGGGAGGGGGGGGGGGCGACGAAAGGAGAAAATTAAAAATCTTGCAGATCGAAATACAAGCGAGAACGAATTCTCAAGGTGCGGAGAAATAACGAATAATAAATATGTCATCTTGGCAAAAATCTATGGGGAGAAATCATGATCAACAAGTTAGAAATAATAAATCGGAAATACACTCGTACTACTCTTTTCAATGTTCTCTCATCTCGTTTAAATAAGACGTTGAGATTATACACTTTTTTTGCTTTTCATTTTTCCTTTTTCTTTGTGTTTTTTTTCTTTTTCTTTTGTCAAAGGATTAATAATCGTAAAATTATTATCTGAATAAACCATTATTACTCATATTTCATAGTACTCTCGCGTTTCTCTCGTATTTCTGCTTCTGAATTGCTGTTTCCTACTGATGGCAAGGGGGCTTAGCCGAGCCTCCTTGGGTTCATGCATAACAAATTCCACATGCCAAGAGGACCCCCCTGTCATACTTTGCACTCTCAACTTCCTTCCTCTCTGTTTTTGCTTTGAGAAAAATAAAATTATAGCTAAAACACAACTCGCCGTTGCGGTAGCGTAGCGACTCCAACCTCCTCTTAGTTTTCCCTTCCTTCTCTCCTCTCTCCTTTCTCCTTTCTACCTGTATCTCGGCCTTTCACTTTTTCATCGTATTTTTCTTTATTGTCTTTTCGGTTAGAGGGTTAGTGGGCGCAGTGCAGCCAATGGCCGGCATCTCAGGCTACTGCTGTGTCTTCTGTAAAATAAGTGAGAACGTATTTTACAAAGAGGATCCACAAGGTGGCGTCGAAAGTCGACGTAAAGGCGGACCCTCGCGATAACCTACCTCTTCCTGTCGTTGTGTGAGGGTAAGCTAGGTTGTACCCAGCCTAGTTGGCCCGTTGCAAAGGTATCCTTCTCGCTTTCTACGGGATCCTGGACAGTAGAACTTCCGACACCGACCGGTGAATGGTAAGAGCGATCCTGTTCGGAGAGAATTCTGCGTTTGACCGGAGATCGAATGGGCTCGGTTTGAACGCACTTGTCACATTGACGCACCCTGAATTTCAGCGTTAGATTCGAGGACGCGGCAGGGGAGGGCGAGTCGCTCTCCCGATACTCCATGTACGGGCTCTCTCCTCCTGGCAGATAGAGCAGGTTGCCTGACTCGGATCTGCGATAGGCAACGCGCTCGAGTGTGTTGTTCACGGGAAACGTGGTCCCGTCGGCCCAGTGGCCGTCGTCCTTGATCGGCCGGAAGTGGGTTCGGTTCGATGTAAGAAGGTCCTCGTCCGGATCCGGAAGGCTGTTTACCTTGAGGTTCGAACGAGACTGCTTGCCTGTGCCGATTGGGGTCTTGCGAGGTGGAACCGGGAAGAAACAGCTGCCTGTTCCTGGACTGTCGTTCAGAGTGGCCAAGTTGCTGCCAAGGTCTCTCCAGCACCAGGGTCCATCCATTATGGAATCGGACCAATTCACATTGTACTCTGCAATTGGACACGTGGCGTTCTTTAAAGGAGCCGCGACTCTAAAACTTCTTATCTGTCTATATTCACGGTCTCGATTCCGCTTTACGTACCTGACTTCTCCTTGCTGCCGGATTCGTCCGCGTAATCTTCGACGCCAATCAAATCGATGTCCCATGGGATAAGCGGTGAGTCGTCTACGATAGATTCCTGATACGGCGTCTCGGCCACTGCTGCGGAGTGTCCCTTGTCCGACGTGGGCAAGGCGAAAGTGGCGTCGATGCTGTCCGCAGGCCAGAGAGGTCCGGAAGGAATAGAGAGAGAGGGAGCTGCCCAAATCGAAGCCGTGTCCTGGGCATTGCCGGGACCTGAATCCCATAGCGCTTCTAGACTCTGGTCGAACTTTGCTTGCAGCTGCGCCAATCGCAGCTGATCCAGTTCCAATTCGCGCTCTTTCTCTCGTTCGCGTTCCATCGATTTCGCGAACCCGTAGTTTTCCTTCTCGTCGGATCTCCGCATATCGATTGCCTGCTGAAAGAATGCGCGCTCGCTGCTCGGCGGTTTTTCATTGGATCCACCGATGGTCATCCTCAGGAAAACTTCTTCCTTAGTTACGAAGGCCATCTTAGTTTTCCTATGACGGGGCTTCTGGTTGCTGCTGTTGTTGTTGTTGTTGTTGTTACTGTTGCTGCGATTAGTATTGTTGCTAGTGTTACTCTTGCTGTTATTCTTATTGTTACAGTTGATCTTATTGTTGCTATTATTGTTTCCCACGTTCCTGTCCTTCCTCTGGGAAAATTTTTTCGGGGTGGCAGGTTGCAAGGCCGGGAATGCCGCGTAGTATCTGAGGGCTTTGTCTCTTGGAGTCAGGGATTCGAAGGCTGCCTTTGATTCTACCTCTGTCTTCTTGCATTCTTCTTTCTCGTCGCTCGAGCCTCCTCCTTCCAGCTCTCGCAATTTCGCACACAATTCGTCCACCAGCGACTCTACTCCACACTTCTAAAACACCGGAGAAAAAGGACAATCCTGAATTTACATCAACCACGTCCTGCCTCAATATCCGTAACCTCGCAAAGTACCTCAAGCTGTGAATGGCTCTGCCTGTCACGCATGACTCCTGTCAAAACCATAAGAAAGTTTACCTGGTCAGCGGCGCTGGTGAGACATTGCACGACGGCACGCTTCTGTTCCCTGTCCCCCGGTAAGGGCAGCCACCCTCTAGGTCTCTGGCGCGTGCGACGACCTCCGCCTCGGCCTGCACCCACTGCCTCTGCCGGAGGGCTGAGGGCCGAGTCGGGGCGGCGCAGCAAGCTGAGTACAAAGCGCGAGTACGCCACCGGGTCAATTCCCAATGCGTCCAGGCGCGCCTCGAGCCACTGGCGCAACTCCTCCTCGGCCCTGTTACCAAAGACCCCACCCCCACCTGGGGATGCCGCAATCCCAACCAGACGAGGAGCAGGGTTCCTCATTCCCTCGCGACGGATCTCCTCCAGGACCCACGAATTGCCGCGAACTCTGCCGCCTCCGGGGTGATCATCCTCTCTCTCCTGCAGTGGCAAGTACTACTAGCTCATCGACTGGCCAAAGGAAGGGCCTTTCATGTGACGTACGTCAGGCAGTTGCGCTTACCTGGGTGAATTTGGAAGTTTCTTTCTTTCCTTATAACGTCTCGACACCACCGGAAACAGCCACCACCGCCACCACCCTCTCGCCTTTTACCCTTTCCACTTGTCAATGGATCCCTGTTTAGTTCTGTACTTGTGATTTTTGTAAATTGATCTGTGCTTGTTGCTTTATATCGGTTACTTGCGGTGGTATTGCTTATAATTTGGTTAATGACTGTTAGTGGGTATCCGGTTCAGGTACACAGATGGTGGATGTGTCGTCGTCGCGAGGATGGCAGGCCTTAGTGAAGGATAAGCAGTACAGTCTCCTTTCCATTTTGACACTGAAACGCACAGAAAATATACTTCATTGATACAAGTGACACAATAAAAAAAACATTTATATTTCAACGTCATAAAGTAACACTATCAGTGGCGTCGTCGTCGTCGTCGTCACAACGTCAGGAATACTCACGATCAAAATAAAAGGAAAAAAAGTCACCTCGCTTCAGTCACTGGAACAGGAGCGAACATTCGAAATGGCAAGGAACGATCGCAAGGTACGAGGACCTTGACGAAACTGCAGCAAGTTGCAAAAGGCGAAGCATTGCACGAAAAGGACTACTTCGAATCGCAAAGGGCTGAACGATTGTACAGTTAGGGCCAAAGACGGTAATGAAATTGAACAGTTAGCGCGCCACCCTTGCCCAGATAACTCGTGACATCACCGTAAGCCTCGAGCAGCCCTTTCGAAATGTCCGAAGGAAACGATACTATCTTCCTGAAGAACAATGGATCCGATGATGTTATTGTTAGCAAAAACGTCGTTCGGATCATGCAAATAACCTTGCCGATTGCGCTATGCGTTTCCCCTGAGTCATAGGACGACGACGAGATTCCTAGTATTGTCCGAGCACACGACGTTGCGAAATAAAGCCGCGCTTGCACCTTCCCCGCCCGAAATCTTTGGATTTTCGGAAACCCACCTGCCACCCGCGTACAAGGAAATCAAAAACACTTTAATTCCGACGTACCTGCATATCCCGAGAGATGATTTTCACCCCGGCCTCTTCTACACACCCCACTTGGTGAAAAACATGGCGGGCCACTAAGCCTGAGCCTCGCCTCCCTTCTTCCGGACTTTCGACCAGGTCCGTGTCATCTTCGCGAGGTTCCAGGTCTTCAGGAGGCCTTTCGATCTCCTAATTCTTCTTAGTCTCAAGAAGCAACGACAAAGTCTTCCACGTCGTACCTTCCGCTCAACCGTCAATCAGCGTCGACTGATCGTTCATAATCCGGCAGCCTTATCATCGTCAAACGAATTTCTTGGTTATAAACCAAGAAGCCCCCTTTGTATGTTTCATCGTAGCTACGCACCTGGAACGGGATTCTCCCACCAATTTTACTGCGCTTCTCCAACGCGCTTATTCTCTACGGCAAACGTTCGCACTAGTCGCAGCATGCCACACGTAGGACATCTTGTCATCTTTGTCCTAGATAATCATTATTCAACGAAAGATCTTTCGCTACAGATCATTCGTCTAGATAATTTATCTGCAGCTTGTCAAACCGCACAATCTTTCTCGTTGCACCACGTGCATTTCTGGCGTGATGCAGATAGCGCAGATTTTTTAGGGTGCGCCTGATCGATGACATCGGTGTGACATCATCCTCTCGAGTACGTTCATTCGGAATATCTATAAAAATCGAATCTTGGGCTACCATCAGATAATAGGCCGACACATTACTTACCGCTCATTACCGTAGATACTCATTAGCTTCTATGTTTACCTGATTGGACAGCTGTCGATTTAACGAAATCATCAAATCGCTTAGCAAATATATCTTGTCAAAATAAAACAGCACTGCAAATATGTAAATACCATTGATTCTCGAAGAGACGCAACGCTTATCTTTTTTTTCGGAACAATTTTACATATTACGTCTGCTAACACTACAAGCTTAGAATTTCTTTAAAAAATTTTATGAGCCGCACGAAATTATACTTCAGTTTGATAAGAACGACACTGATAAAGGATTCCATCTATGCGAGCGAAGGATAAAATGATTTCCAAGTTTTAATAGGAAAGAAATAGAAATTGCGTAAGATTGCGTAATCGAAGGTAAAACTTTCATAAGACGATATATGGTATTTTGAGTGAACTTTGTCAAATGCATTTTGTATAGGCTTTTTTTTTATATAACAGCAGTACATACATACAATATGTGACGTGTTTGTTTCGCTCGCTTCTTGTTTTATAGATAAATATGAAGAATTAGTGTATACTTATAATTGTACATCACATCTCGTTCGTCGCCTTACACGCACGTATGAGAGCATCAGTGTTAAACATTTAATACTCTCCTTCCTCCCCCCGCGAAAGGACTCAAGTTCACAGAAACATGGAAATGATCGGAAAAGGCATAAACGACTATATCGATTTTCTCTGGATAGATGGAATGATATCTCCACGGTACGCAGAACGTCTTGAAGTTGCGCCAGTAGCCGTAAGATTCGCAACAAGTGACACAAGATTGTGACCAGCACATGCATATTGTCACTTGGATATCGGGAAGAAAAGTAATTACGATTAGATGCCGTTAAATGCATCCCCTTCGTTTATCTAATCTGAAGGTTCTTCACGTATGCATAAATACCGGAGGCTATACGTCGAGGTAATTAATCGATCAGTAAAATATTACACAGTGTATGGGTACGATGTGAAACCAGTCGGCGACTCGCCCATCGCGAAGATCATACGCAAAAGGTCCAACGAGTCAAGTTTCTTTTTCTTTCTCTTTTGCTTTCCTTGCGCCAATTCTAACGGCAAGACCCAACGTGCCCAGGCAATTTATATTTTTCGAATTTGAAAATAACGCGCCTCTCGTTGTTAATCCGGTGTCCTGATTTGGTAAGAAAAATTAATCTAGCTTCAATAAGTGTACAATTTACGTCCCGTCGTGCGACGGTCACAGGTGCTTCGACCCTTCTGCTTTCTTCGGCGAAGGCGGGACGCCCGGAGCAATCGGAGGATTGTTAACTGGATCGGAGCTCGAATCGGGTTTCAATAGCGACGGGCTGGAATTTCTGTCGTCTTCGACCGGAGGACTGACTTTAGCAGGCTTCTCGGGTATTCCAGAGTTCTCAGTCAGCTCTTCCGGCGGAAAGCGTGGCTCGGTAGTCACTGGTGCGGCAGGTACCGGTGAAGGCGCTTCTGCTTTTTTATTCTCCCTCGCATCCTCCGCTTCTTTCGCCTCCTTCGCTCCTTTCGCGTCTTTACTTTCCTTTTGTAAAGCCTTTTGAATCTGCTCCTCTACCTCTAGAACCTCCTCCTTTTCCATTAGCTCTATCAGCTCGTCCACTTGCTTCTTGCTGAGCTTTATATCTTCCTTTCCTATGAGCTCCACCACCTGTGACAGACGAATCGTATGATTAGAAAATCATCGAATTTATTGCACCTGCTTTACTCTTCTATTTCAAATAAAACATACCTTTAGTACGTCTTCTATTTTAATTGCACCGTCCCTATCGTCGTCGATCTTCCCTAAAATTTCGGCTATACGCGTTAATCTAGACTCATCAGGAACATTCTGTATTTGTTTAATGGCCGCTATCAGTTCGTCTATCTTGACTAATTCTTCGGCCGTCTTAGAATCGGATTTCTCTTCGGGGGCCAAGGACTCCAATTTCTTCTTCATTTGTTTCTCGGACTGCTCGAGTTCCAGCAATACGGCATCCATCTTGCCGATCATCTTATTGACCTTGTTGAAAAGTCGCTTGGCGCCCTTTGACACCTTAATATCTTCCACGTCCATTTGACCCTTGGCCTCGGCCTTGATCTGATACAATTCCTGGATGTCCTCCTGATACTCCGCCATCTCCTCCTTCAATTCCTTGAGCTCCTCCTTCTCCACGGACATCTTCTTGTTCTCCTGATGTAACATGACATTAATAAACATTTACCCCAGTAAGGAGTGGGCACGCAATGGCAACGCTTGGCTGAAACTGACCTTTCCGATGGAGTCCAGAGCCTGTTCTAGAACCTTAACGTCCGTCGTTGTGATTTCGTCCGTCTTGTCGTCCTGCACAGGCACCTCTGGCTGTGGCTCAATTTCCTTCCTCTCCCGCCTCTCCTCCTCGATGCGCCGTTCCTCCAGCTTGATGATCTCGATGTTCGTTCTATGATCCATCTTACCCTCTTTCTCTCCGATCGCACCCTTCGTGCGCGCCACCACGGCATCCGGTAGAGCGGAAATCGTGGCCTTGAGCTTATCGGACATCGGAATAGTTTCCGGTACCATGAGGGCTCGAGAAAGCAGCAACAACGAGGGTGGCACTTTCTTGTTTAGACTGAGGTCGAGCCACTGGGACAGTTGCTCTCTTAATCTATTCTCGGGCATCCCGTAGGCTCTCATCCCACGAGCTCTGCAGGCTTGCTGTAGTTCGGCCCTGGTCAGTGAGTCTACTCCTTCCTTCTCGATTAACTGATCGAACCAGAAAAACATAAAATTGTCAATGACGATGATTCTTTGAGGTTAGGCACGACTTGGCGTACCTTATCGTCGGCCGTCAGACTTCTCAGTCTCATCCTGAGGAGGAATCGCAGAAAGTTCGTGGTGCCAAGAGTCTGCACGTCCAGTACCCGACACAAAGCAATTAATTGGGGACGTGAGAGCGAGTCTAGGGTTATCTCATCCTCAAAAAGTTTACTGAATTTCAAGATCTCTTCGTTGCTGGCAACGGCGCCAGTCGTTCGGACCTTGTAGAAGAATTCTGCAAATTCTTTAGCTTTCTGTGATCTGTGATCCGACGACTGCAACGCCATATCGTCAAGAGTTTTTTGTAAGAACTTTGCCATCTCTATTTTGACCTGAAAGTAATCACGCCCTATAGTGTCTGTTATCGGTTAACTAGTCTACTGGCTGGAACTATACCTTTAAAGCCTGCTTAAGTTTGTCCTCCTTCTCGGTAGCCGTTTGAAAAGTCGATGGTAGTAGTCCAGGGAACAATTTAATGACTACAGGCAGCAATAGTTCCATAAATGGAACAATAATGAACACAGAGAAAGGTATCAGCCTGAAGACGTCTCCTGTGGTCTTAACTAGCTGCAAAGAATCAAATCTAAATAATAAAGTCTCCGGTGACGCGAAGCGAAAGTGCGGCAAGTGCCACACGAATAATTAATACCGTACCAATCTATGTTCTCGTCTGCTGAGTTCCTTCCCTTGAAGGATTCGCCATATCAATTTAAGCGAGATTTTCATATCCAGCCCTAATAACCGAAAGCCATGATAGTAATGCAATATCTCAGCTTTTATCTTTTGCCACAGTGTGCGCTTCTCGGCAACCGCCTTTTCCGGTGCTTTCACGACATCCGAGGCTGACATCTTTTCTTTCTCTTTTTCTTCCTTTTGCTCCTTAAGGCTCTTGACGGTCTCCTCGACTTTCGAGGACGGTTCTTGGCCTCTCCACGCGTGCGACACGTGAAACTGACGAACTTGGAGGCAGGATACGCCACTTGGGGATGCGTCCATCGACGTCGGATCAATGGATCTCGGAACGGCCTTGAAATCTCTCGTACTGGTGCACATAAGAGCGAGACTCGCGACTCTGCTGTCGTCATTGTACCATATTTTACGGCAGCCGCAATCTATAACAATGAAAGCTAAGAAAACACTCAAACTTTTTTATATCTTTTTTTTTATATTAATTCGTTCTGAGGCTAATGATCATGTGGGTCAATATCTGAAAAAAACACGTGGGAATGACCTAGAACAATTTTTTTGTCACTGCCACTAAAACGAAACTGTGCGGCACCAAAAACTCGTACAACGTCCTTGAGCGGAAGTCACAATTTCTGTGCAGCCTCAAACTGACTTGAGTTATTCAATGATACAGATTTAATCGGTTAATCTAGTGTCCCGATTTAGATTAATAAGTCTCAATGATAAAAAGGGTATTTGCGAAACGAACGCATTTACCAATAGAAAATGAAGGTCAAATGGAACACGACGGGAGTCACGAGAAAAAGACATTGTCGGCACATTTAATTCAGTTCGACCTTTCCGAAGATATCGAATGGATGATATCAATATAAGGCTAAAGTTCAATTTCAACGTGGCATCGAAAATTAAGTTGAATGCACTCGATGCTGCTGATAGGAATGTATTATAATAATGGTTAAACGAGATCTAATTAGTTCTTGGGCGCCGTCGGAACCGTTCGGAACAACCTAAACATAACCTAAGATACCGTCAAATATAACTTAGTAAAGTAACTGACTTAGATATTACAAGTTTCTGGCAACGAGTGGCAGACCGTTTGGAGTCACGTATATTAATAGTCATAACAGGGAAGCGTACCTTCTCCATGTTACATAAACACGCGCAAGTAGTGGCAGCATGTAGAACGCACGCATAGAGGATAAATTATATCGATGTACGCCTGTACATGGAATAAGAAAAAAAAGAGGCAGTAGAAATTCTGAATACGTACGTCTCAGGACACTGGCGCGCATAGCTGTCCTAGCTTTAGTATAAATTAATGGATTCATCCTGGATTACGTGTCTTTCGTTTTTCGAGCGCTTTCGTTGCCGTGTTTCTCTGCAAACATACGACAGAGCACAGCCATCACACATTTTCCAACTGGTCTGAACGTAGCATCGGAGTCGGTTGATCATGGATGATCAGCTGGTATTCGCGTTGCCACTACAGCGACTATGTTCACGAGTTACATTGGTCAGACTGACCATGACGCGCTAAAATTCTAGTGTCTTCCAACTTCAAAGATAAATAGTTTCCCTAGATCTTTCGTGATAGCGAATTGAATTTCGTGCTTCGTCTAGCTTTGGAATAATTAAAAACGTAGAGTAACCACGTGGTACTTCGGGCAGCCAATCGATAGTGTTTAAAGCTTTTGCGATTAATTAATCAGATGACATCCTTTGTGTTTGTTGTGCCTCATGCTGCACGGGTTATTCAAATCGTTGACATTGTTTTCTTCGTTCGAGGAACAAAGGAGATCGCGATGAAGTATTGCGGCGAGTAGATACACACCTGCTGTACTACGTGAGGACGCGCTCGGAAATTGATTGTCGTCAAAGAGACAGGCCGACGTGTAACGAGCGACAAAAGTGACGGGCACGATACCGCGCTGTTCGAAGAGTTAATAATATAAACGTTCGTAATTCGTCAGGCGTCCATTCGAAAGCCCGCTTCTGACGTCGATGTGACGTAGTCACGAGCAGTCAAGCGAGAGTCAGCAGAGGCTGCGATGTTTATTTTCGTGTTTTTCGGGCTCGAAGAGGCTGATTCGCGACGAAGGTGCATCGAGAAGATACAGTTTTTATTAGACGACCGATAAGGATCCCTTAATAAGAATTGGCTTACTCCGTGTTGCTGAATTTAACGAAAAAACAAGATTTCCGCGTGCGATGAACTTCGAAATTCCGGCGACGTGAGGTGGCAGACTGCTTCGTGATTGGTCGAAGGACTCCCCCCGATTGATCGCTCGGGCTGTTCATGTGACCTTTTCCCGTTTATGCAAACCTCGGGAGATATTTTTCTCACGATCTCGTGGCAAAACAACAACAGACATTGGTGTCCCGCGATCCGCGCTCTCGTATTTCGCCTGTCGCACGTGGGAAATCCTCGAGTGTGTCGCGTCTGATGTGCCGTGCGCGCTGTGCGATTCTTCAGCTTGTTGAAAACAGTTGCCGAGGTGTTTGCGATGCTGTCAATCACGAATAATAGTTGCTGACGAAAGTCATGGTCATCATGCGTGCAGGTCGTGAACGCAGGAGGGCCGCTATGTAATACAACCGCGTTCCTTCCATTCCTCAGACTCTGTCGTTCACGACAGCGCGTCACCGTCTCGCTTCGCCATCCTGCCAGACGATTCCCGAATCTAAAGGAGAAGCTCCTCTCCTTCATCTCCTTGCATCCTCTTTGGCAACCTCAATGACTTGGTCGTCTCTGTGATCAACCAGTTTGCACTGTCATTGAGTGGTCATTGTCCCTCCCACGCGTCATCCGGGGATCACTCTACTTGTACAGAAGCAAAGACGCTTCTTGTCGAATCGATCGTCGAACTTAATTCATTCCTCGATTGACATTTGCTCCCAAACAGAGGATCTGTACAGGCTAATAGTACTTGCTTTCGTTATCGGTTCCACATCGGAATTCATCGACTTTACTATTTTTTCAATTTTATACGTTTCTTAAAGTTCGAGAAAACGTTGCCTCATCGTTCATCGACTTAGAAGTTTACTTGGTATACAGAGACTTTATTTATATCCAATTACCCAAGTACTCTTAAATACTGCTACCCTTTGTCAAATGGAAGTTTCTAAGTATATGGATTCTGTTAAAGAGACTAATCGTAGACCCCGTGTTAGTACTTAACATTGATATAGAATCTTACCAAGGACCTACTGCTTTGGTAAAGTAGTGTTTCGTCCTATTGGCAAATGGGAGATTCCAGTTATCCAGAGTTTTTACTTGAGCTGGGAAGTAATGCAATGGATAGTATAGTGAAACAAGAGCCTTTGCAAGAAATGGGCCCATCTTCAGCTTCAGTGCCTATTCCTGGAGGACATAGGGGTGCCAGAGGAGTTTACGATCAATTTTCACCTTCGCCTTTGGCAACATCCTCTGCTTGGGGTACCAGACCTGACCACATGGAATCACCATTCAAGATGGATCCTGACCAATTGGATAGTTCCTTCAAAATGGACGATGACGATATATTCCAAGTCGATAAAGCTGATCTTATTCAGGGTCCCACGCTTGCTGAACTTAATGCCAATGACGACACGCTTCTTGGTGATTTGAACTTTGATGATTTACTACTACCTGAGGAAAGAATCCAACCATTGAGAGTAGGAACCGATCTCGGACCATCCGTAGGTTCCCTATTCAGTAGTGGACCTGGATTTGCACCAAGCAGTTTTCCCCAGTCTGGCTTAACGTATCGCAGCTGCCCACCGTACACTAACTCTTCAGGCTTTAACTTGAATGGAGGAATAAGCCTTATAGATAACGCAGAAGCAGTCAGTCCACCTGCATTTCCCAGTCCAGGAACAAGTAATGTTGCAGGTATACACTTTTATCAATAGAATTTCGATTTGCCAAGGTGGATAACAAATTGCCTCTGAAAAATATTAAGAATCACAATTAGATGGAATGAGCACAAAATTCAAATATTTATGCATTTTGTCAGCTAATGAGTACTATGTATTTTTTAAAATACAGATGTCTTTACGATGACACTTTAATTTATTTCAATGCGATCAGTTTCTTTCTTTTTATCTTTTCAGGAAGTTCAACGGCAAGCTCATCAACCTCACCTCACCCTGTGTCCAGGCCTTCAGGACAGTCCACGCTTCACGATCTCCTTATGAGAAAAGGGGAAAATCCTTCAAGTCCAATGTGCAGTCAAATGGATACTACGGTCGCCTCCACTGGAAAACCAAAAGTTTCGAGACTCTCCATGTCAGCACCAACGCAATCAATGGGCTTGGAGCAGATTTGGGCCCGTCGTGAACCTCGACAACACTTATTGAGCACCGGCAGCCTGGGCCTCGCAGAGGCTGGTTCCACCAGCAGTCTTAGCACAGGTGGTGCTTTGAGCCCAGATCCTCTCGGTCATCTAGATCCTCTTAGTCACGACGAGGGCTACGAAGACAGTGACGAGGACAGTGATCATTACGACGATTACAGCAGTGATAACGGTACCGGACTTGTTAATATTATTTAGTGATTACATTTTTTAGTATCCTTTAATAGCGGGAGTCCATTGCATCTTTACCGACAATAGTTTCAAATAATGATAACGTATTTTGTATCATGGGGACGCCGTAAATTTTCATTGACTAACTGATAATCGTACAATAGAATAAGAAACGTGTAAGAGAGATAAAATAACACGGTACCGAACCTATCTTAACTTATTGGAAAATGCGTGAAATTAATGAACGTATCAAAAGTTGTGTACGATAACGCAATCTGCTTCAAAGTGTCAGTGCGAATAAATCAATTGAACAGATTAGATATAAAAATATCGACGACATGAACGTAAACAATTTATTATACATACACAGGTGACGCAACCGCGGTGTGTCTAATCAATGGTTTGCGTCAATTTACTGCTAACATGCGAACAATTCTCGACAGTAGTACATCGTATGGTACGGATAAAAGTAGCCCTTTCTTACAGACTCCGGTGGCAGCGATGGGGAGGATCAGGGCGGCATGAGGGTCGGCGGGCCAGGCGGAGAATCGGCAAGAGAGAGGCACAGCAAGAAGGAGAGATTCTTTTGGCAATACAACGTACAGGCGAAGGGGCCTAAGGGACAGAGATTAGTCGCCAGAGCTCGCCTGGAGGATCCGCACGTCCTGAACGAGGCGACCGATCCGGTCTTCAGTCCTCATTGCGCCCTGCGCGGCATCAAGCACAGTGGAAAAGCACGAAAGGGCGATGGAAATGACCTCACGCCAAATCCTCGAAAGCTTTTCAACATCGGACGGGAGTTAGATAAGCTTTCTCGAGTTATCAACGACATGACCCCTGTCTCGGAGCTGCCATTCAATGTGCGACCCAAGACGCGCAAAGAGAAGAACAAATTGGCTTCGCGCGCATGTCGCCTCAAGAAAAAGGCTCAGCACGAAGCGAACAAGATTAAGTTACACGGTCTCGAACAAGAGCACAGTTCAGTAGATCGTTCCCTATTCATTTTTTCCCACGACGATAAGACAGCTTTGATCTCGAATGTCGCGTGTTTTGTTCGCAGGGCGTCTCATTCACGGAATATCGCAAGCCAAGCAAACTCTAGCTGCCAAACTGACCGAGACAAATCTTGAGAATCAGGAGGAACTGTCGCGTCAGATGGACAAATTTTGCAAATACGCTACCAGTGAGTATTTACCTTTCGTTGCTCGACCGAGCCGAATGGCTTTTGCTGATTCCAGGAGCATCTTTCTAACTGTCTCTAACTTTCGATATGTGCAGAGGTGCGAATAGCGAGTCACTCGACGGACTTTGTCAACAAAGTGCTGGACAAAGTCAGGGCTGGTGTACCCGACGGTGGAATCGACGAGTTTTAGTGTTCAGTTGCTTTTGCCAATACGCTTGACGTTGAAGCGCGTACAGAAACCGAAAGAGGAATCAACAGCAGCTATATTTTTATCATTATCAAAACGATCCAGAAAGTTACTGTTAATTTATTAATTAATATTAATCATTAGTAGAGTATAGTACGTTAGCTATAAACGCGTCTATGCTTGAGAGCTACGAAGCCCTAATCAGTGCCGTCACTCGTGTTAGATTCTGTGAATTTCAATCCGTTCGGTTAGCCGGTTAATCTCTCGCGAGGCAAAGTCTATGGCATTCCTTACCGATCCTCATCCCATCCCCGTCCTTGCAGATTTTATACAAATTCTCTTGTCTCTTTCCTCTTTCCTTTCTTCCTTCATTCTTTTTTTTTTTTTGTAAATTCTTCGGATACCTCGAATTAAGATTTTTTATGTGTTTAATGGGTAATCGATATAAGCATTTCATGTACTCTTCCGTGCGGTGTAGAAAGCCCATAGGTGGTGTAAGAAGTGGAGAGCGCTCTGTCGTACAATGGAATTACATTGGAAGAAACGAATTCCACGATTTTATACGTAATAATTTGGAGAAACGGAAAGGACTCGTCGGTACCTAAAACGTTATTCGAACACCCAAATGTTCTTCTACGAAAGCATAACGAGTAGAAAGATTGCAGCAAACTTTAGGGACGTCTGGCTCTCGGGTACGGAATAATAGTTGACTCGGTCTACCTCAGAATGAAACGCTATACCTGCATAAAATGTTTAAACGGCAGAAAATTTACTATCGATTTATAAAGGATACATTATATACAATATTACGTAAGGAATACATTATATACTTTAAATATAAAAAGATATTTTACTTTAGGGATACGTATTGGTACGTATGTAGCTCTGGTAGCTGTTACCAATTAACGTCGAAATATATCGCGTTTGATTTTTAAATATATTTTATTAATATATTCCGTATGTATGAATATACGATACTTACGATGAGAATACGAGGATACATTTATAACACACACACCGTATTGTTACCTTGTACTTTTTACATTAAGAAATGCGAAGTTAATATCAATTGGATTTGCCTAAATGCGTGGCTCAAATTTGAATAGAAGGTTTTCATGAAAAAAAAAAAAAAAAATAACGATTCGTTGAAGCAAGTCGGATTCGTCCGATCATTCGGATATTTTTTTTACTGCAGTTATCCAATTTTAACTTTATTTCAAGTTTAACGGATAAACGCTTGCTTGACCCAAGATTCGTAACGATTTCGAGATATCGTTTAGTGGCAAGACGAAAGTAAAGTATAGACTATCTAAAAAATATATATTTTTCTTTTTTTTTAATTATAAAATTAGAGAGTGAAGTGTAATTGGAGAAACGTGTACTCCCTGCGCCTTTATAAATGTTTTTCGATTCGTTACCTGCTGGCTGGGTCTTTGATCAATGAACAAATGCCTAAGATATTTTTTCGATACAAGGTCATTGTAAATACGAATTTCTTTTCTGCCCCAAGCAAAAGGAAAGAAGACATAGAGACGACACGAAGGGAGCGTCCCTCCCGACGCTGATATGCGACGTGGTACAGTGTAAATAGTAGGAGAGTTCGCTAATAATTTTGGACGAAGTTTTTTGCATTCGATATCAGAGATATTAGTTTTTTACAATATATTTTTATCGAAAAAGGGATCAGAAAATGGTACGGCAGCAGTAGTGAGGCAGGATCAATGTGTCTTTAAAGCTGAAGCCTTTGTCACGTGTAACAGATAACGGAGAGAGGAGGAAGAAGAAAAAAAAAACAAAGGAATCTTATCGGAGGTATTACGGTATTTTATTCACATTACATTCATATTAAATATTGTATAACATACACGTGTATAAATAAGTTATACACCATCTGTACAAGGCTATTATGTATAATAAAATTGTGATCAATTAAACGTGAGGTCAAACAAAACGCTGTAACGACGAGCAGTCAATCTTTATCTTAAAAGATATCGAATACCTGGTATGGTATTTCAGTCCAGATAGCAAAACAAAAAGACGGATTTGGTTTCGTGAATGTCACGTTAGCTCTTTGATGTAACCATTTATTTCCTGATTTCCTGTACGCGTGGCTGCAAACGGAGATCACGAGGTGCTTATAAATTTAGGAAGCTGCGAACCACAGGTGCGTAAGATATGTTTCTCTTTGCTTAAGCAAGGTCCCCACTAAATTGCGTTAAGCGATTAAAGTACTTTGATTGAATACATGGCTTATATATTTATCACAGTTTATTCAGAGATATTGCTCGCTTTGCTATTCCAAGTTCAAATAACACATGACTGCTTTATTCGGATGGCGTATTCTAGTTAGAAATATCTTCTTCAACCTGTGGCTACAGAAATGTCATACAAATACTGGCGCAAAGAGACGAATGTGGAAGCTGATTAAATTAAAATGTGTGAACTGACATAGCTGCGGGACTAGATAACTCTCACCTATCGTGTAATATTGATTAACAGTATTAAATGTATCGCGAACAATTGTGCAAAAGTAAATGCTCCTAATATGTACTTCGTAAAATCTGCATTCTATATCTATACGAAAGTGTCATAGCCTTGCTCAAAGAGAGCACGGTGAGCGTCTCTTCCAATTAATTATGCGCAACAGTTTTTCATTGTATTTTCTTTAGGTTTCTTTTTTTTTTTATCACAAACAAAACTTAACGGACAAATGACTATGACCTCAAAAATGTTGCTTACTCGATTTACTTTGGTACCAGACCAAACTAATAAATTAATGTTCTATTATAAAATACATTGGTACTTCTAATTAGGCATCGTTATGTACACGGCGCAGGCAGCAATCTGATATATTTACAAAATCAAGACGTTCGTCAACAGCAACAGCTTTACAACGCCGCAAGCCGATAAAACTGAGTGTAAAAGTATGCGTACGCGTGATTCGATTTCAAAAAGAGCCCATCGACTCGACCGCTTTTCGTCTCCGCGAAATATGGGCTATCGACACAGTCAACGTGGTTGACAATGGTAAGAAGTATCCAAGAGTTCTCTTGATTTTTTATCCCAGGGATATTCCCTGGATCCACGAGCTGAGATCGCTCGTATCCTCGCAGCTTAGACTGAGTGACTGCTTTTCATTTTTCTTAGAGTCTAGAAGCAGCTGAGCAGCCGTTCTGCCTGTGAGGTAAGCACCGTGAACGGTGCTGTAGAAGGAGGAGTGCGTGTGCTCGCCAGCGAATGCTATCTTCACCTGGGAGGGATCATCCTGCTTAACTAAGGGTTCAGCAAGGGTTTCAATGTCTAGTTGACTTGCGCCGACAGCCATGGCGGTGTAGGAACCTCGTGTGAACGGCTGAGAGTGCCAAGATGTGCGTAAACATGCCTTTGGGACTGGAATGAACGGATCGTTCAGAAAACGTCTTAATATCGTAGTGCATACTTCGGCTACGTCGTTCGTAGACAGTTGTTCCATGTACTCTGCCGCTTTGCCCGATATCCAACCGAGGAGAAGCGTTTCCGTAACTTTGGTGAAGGAATAAATCTTACGGAACCAAGTTTTACTGAGATCTCGCTTCTCTTCCTCCGTGATACTTCTGTCGTCCCAAAGAAGCATCACTTCCGACACTCCTGGATTTAGAAAAGGCCTCTCGTACTCGAGGAATATTTTATCTACAGTCCCAAACATCAACCTATCTATGGCTTCCAACTTGTAGGCTGGTAAGGAAGGCTCGAATATCTCTCGTGCTTTCTCCTTGAGAACTCCTAATGGCAGCGTGCATATGATTTGCTCTGCTGATATCTTCTTCCCATTTTCACAGTACACCTCCATTAGATCCTCATTTCCATTTGAACAGATAACTGTATGATTGGAATCGTCCGATTCATTTCCGCCAAGATCAATGTTATCCCATCTGCGAAGAACGTTAAGTACTTTTTGAGATATAATTATGTATTTTATGGCGCCTATGTTGAAATATGTCATGCAGTTACCTGATCTTAGTAACAGCATGCCTTGTAAGGATACGATCTTTTGGTATGTGCTTTGCAATGGGTTCAAGAATGGCACTGTATCCATCGGGAAGACTAATATTTCCACCTTGAAGTTCAGCGTACGAGCCCATTTCAAGAAGATCTACCTCCTCCATACTGTCACAACCGGTAATACAAGTTTCCCGCTTAAGTAAACAATCAAAGAGCAATTCTCTAGCTCTTCTTTCGTCAGGCGAAAGTGACGACAGATAGAGATTAGCTTCAAGAGCTACATGTGCACCAACGCTATTTATTCCCTCGGGTGGACTGTACGCACTGAGGAAGTATTCTTCGCATCGTCTCAGAAAACACACATAGGCTTCATAGATTTCTTGCAAAATAGGAAACGGTATCTGTTTTCCATCTTCCATTGCTGCTACTACCTTATGAGGTTTTGGAACGCTAACTATATCTATCAGTCCATTAGCCATGGCTAATTCAAATATGGGATTTCCTAATACTCCATGGATCCAATTTGCTCCTAATTCTACTTTTTCATTGCCTGTAAAGAATTAATTTGATACAAGTAAGAATACAAGAGACACGTCTAGCAGATATGTCAATAAACAAGTCACATCTACTAATTGACATCTACAGTAAATTGACGCTACGTGAGTTATGAGTACAGAGTATATTTTTATCGTGAAAAGAATTTACAAATATTTCAATAAATGACATATAATTTTATGAAAACAGAGATGCTAAGGTTAGTTAATCGTACCCATTTGCGCCGCAACAATTCGCCCGCCGATGCGACCTCGCCCCTCAACGATTAGAAAGTCTGTTAGTCCATTTTTCAATAGATGATTAGCTGCCGAAAGACCCGCCATACCAGCCCCAATAATTAATACTTTGCAGGAAATTCGGTCATCCACTGACTCGCCCGTGGATGCCGCCATGTTTATTTCATATCACCTGTCAATCGAAAGACGACGCTACAAGCAGTGCAAAAGAGATTACATCTTTATCACTGAAATCGAGATTGAAACTTCTTAAGGAGGATGACGCATGATTAACGTAATATTAAACCTCTTCATCACAAACTTGTATAAAAATACCTAAGCCAAAGTATAAGAAGTGGCTTTCGAAAAGAAAGTAGAGCATCCACAGCTTGTAACGACTGAGGAGAGCGAAACGCCATGAGTAACGCTATAGTCCTATGAACACCTACGAGAGGTATACAAGGCTCCAATAGTGTCTCGTGTGTAGGATTACTCATTTAGACTTCGAACAGCTGTTCTGTCGAGGTTATGCGTACTCAATTCATTGCGTCAAGAGTTAGAGTACCAAGTATCGGAAAATGAATGTTGAAGATGAAAAGAGCGAGGAGGACCGCTCTGTGCTCTCAGAGAAGAGACACATAAGGTTTCGTGGTCCAACTAAAGCTGCTGCTGGATCTCATGGAATCCGAGTCGAGAACGTGAATCTTGGCCGTAACGAACCGCAGCTGTCAGAAAAGCCAAGCTCTTCCAAAAAGCATGGTATTGTCGCTGGTATCTCTTAATTATTGTGCTGGTGTAACTCACAATGGTCATTTCGTAGATTCTTGTGCGTTTATAATTTTGTTGTCACTGTCGTTATGCCTTTTAAATTATTGAGGTTCTGTATCTTCCAAGCAAGAGTGTCTTATTTTAGTCTATTTGTAATTGCAAACTAGATATGGAAGTGTGTCTCTTTCGTGTACAGCTTTGGACATCATTGCCAGTGTAGAATTCAATGTCTAAGTACAAATATCTGAATCTGTAAGGCTTGCTATTCATACTTGGCCTATTCCCTAGGGGTGACATTGGGCCAGTTCCTTCGGAAGGAACTTACTCGAGGCTATCAGTTAGAGCATGACGAGGAACGCTATTCAGCTCGCAGGGAAAAAATTTATTCGTTCATGAAAATTCCAAGAGAGGTGGAAAAGTTCATGTCTTATGGATTTTTACAAGTGAGTCACTTGTTATAAACTATTTTATTTATATTAAGGATAAATTTATGTGTAAGGAGAACCTTATATTTGTAGTGTGCAGATTCATTTTTATTTGTCTACACTTTCTTGCCTTTGAGGTTTCTTATGGCTCTTTGGGCTGTAGCAGCAAGACCTATTATGCAGTGCTTGGGGTAAGTGAATAAGTAACTATTTATAAGACTGAGCATTTTCTAGCTATGATCGTGATTCTTTTTCAATATTTGAAGCAGCAAAAACTCCCGTGGTAAAAAGGGAGAACGTATATTAAGACCAGCTGAAATGTGTGATCTACTAAAAGGGGTAGTAGTAGTTGGCTGCTGGGTAGCAACTTGGAAAGTCGACACTTCGATGATGTATCACCTTGTGAAAAGTCAATCGGTTATCAAGCTCTATATTTTTTATAATATGCTAGAAGTAGGAGATCGTCTTTTCAGTGCCTTTGGTCAAGATACGATAGATGCACTTCTATGGACTGCTACGGAGCCTCGCTCACGTTCTCATTCGCATTCGCAGCATCTTGGCACATTGCCGCACTTACTATTCGCTCTCGCTTATGTCTGTATCCTTTTCATCCACTTCGAAACATCTCACATCCTCGTTTTCAGTTTATACGTTATTAAGAAAATATTATAAATACCTTAACTAATTTTTAAAAGTATTGCACAGCATATTAGTGTTATTTCAAGCTACTACGCTGAACGTGGCGATAAATAGCAGTAATAAAGCCCTACTGACCATTATGATGTCTAACAACGTGAGTATAACATTAAACAAAGGCCTGCTCCACAATCCACGAATTTACAGTTGCGTTTTCTTGCAGTTTGTGGAACTAAAGGGATCCGTATTCAAGAAGTTTGACAAGAACAACCTCTTTCAATTATCGTGCAACGACGTGCGGGAACGTTTTCATTTAACAATGTTACTCCTTGCCGTCAGCCTGCAGACGATGAAGGAGTACGCCTGGCGCGCCGATCGTCTAGCTGTGCTATTGCCCGATTGCATTTTCTTGCTGATAGCAGAGGTTCTCGTAGATTGGGTACATAAGATCAAGAATATCTCAAAAATACTTAGAAACCAGCGAGAACAAGGTGCTTCTGACACGTTTTCTTCCATGCAGGTGAAGCACGCTTTCATAACTCGCTTCAACGAATTACGCTCTACGGTATACCGAGATTATACAGTAAGTCTGGCTTACGATATGGCGCAGACGAGACAAGAAATGGCATTCTCGGATCCGTCGGACCTAGTGGCAAGACGCATGGGCTTTATTCCTCTTCCCCTGGGCGTAGCGATGGGCCGCGTTATCAGTACTACTTTGACACCAGCAGCCAGACCCGCCAATATCATCCTTTTCGTCTTGGCGTACTTGATTCTCGTAGCACTTCGTATATTGAACAGTCTAATTATCTTAGGCAAAGCCTGCGATTTGATCTCATCCCATACGAACGCAAATCAGTCAAAAGGCACCTCGAAGCCGACACCCCGTGATACGGAAACGAACAATCTGGATCCGAATAATCCGAGTCTTACCATGGCCATCTTCTCCAACAGCGCAGTCAGTCTGAATAACGTTTGCTTGAACGATGCACTGTTGAAGACAGAAAAGTCAGCGAGAGCGGAAAAAGCTCCTGAAATCACGGATGATATTAGCACAGCTCCAAAGAATGTCTCGAGGGCCGGCAGCGAGCCGCTTCTTCCTCAATGACGAAAATTTGTGACATGAATTTCTCATAGACTTTTTTTTTTATTTATGAACTGTAAATAACGATATGCTGTAAATATATCGAGTCGTTCAGCCCAAACGCACCACCTGAATTTAGCGCCCCTTTGATTCTTACGGTGAAGTCGAGTTTTCAGGTGGTGCGTTTGGGCTGAATAACCGTTTATTGTCTTAGCGTGGGATATACATATGTACACGCCACAAGAAGAATATAACGGACGACAGTGCTGTGATGAGGAAACAAACTGCATGTAATTTACTTCTCGTGCGTCGTATACGATAAAAAGATTTTTTTGTAACAAATCTTTATACTTTGGTATATGAATATGCATAGATGGGCAATATATCTTGCCGTGTAAGCTTGGTGCTATAACAATTAGGGTAAGTAAAATAAAATAATTTCAAAGGTATTCGAACTTTTTATTATTTATGTTTAGATGGTAAAGGGACGATAAGTTATTATTCTACCGAGTCAGGTATTCGAATAAAAATAAAGTGAACCAATCCTATTATACTATAGATATGGAATGGAAAGCATACGATTGTGCAACAGTCTTTTATTTGCGGCAATATTACGAAACAGTTTCAAAATGCTGGGGTCTTTAGGTTTCTCCTATTGGCAGTACGCGTTCAGTTCAGGAGGTAACGGGAAAGGACGAGCAACATGGCTGACCAGCTTTACGAGGGCAACGGGTGAACTTTTAAATTGGTTATTCTCTACTGGTACGGAAAGATCGAAAATTTAACAAAGAAAGTAAGTCGTTCTCTAGAATAATTTTCTTTTATATTTTCGTGAGTTTATCGTGGCGAAGCTGCGAAGTGTAACGAAAGAATTTTTTTTACGAAATCATTGCTTTTCTTTCTGTTGCTGATCTTGGTCCCGAGATGTGTCACTTTTACTTTCGACGAGCAACTGTTTTTATGCAAAACAATACTCTGCGGATGAAATAGTTAATGACATTACTTGCGCTTCGAACTGGAAAGCAAGAAGATTGTGAAAACTCGACGTTTTACAGGGTTGCGCGATATATCGCCATATTTTCGTTAGTGTCATAATATTTTTGCGTGAGACTGACGTCATACGTGCGTACAGCTGTCAAATGATCACGTGCTCTGTCTACAGTACGTTGAGTTTAGTTTGAATCGCGATGTCATCTTTTAGAACTACGCGGA
>JARQSV010000335.1:328950-356512 GCA_030142285.1 Calameuta idolon | reverse complement strand
TAATTTTAGATACACTAATCAGCAAATAAACCTGCATAATTTTCTAAATTTATTTAAACTTCCAAGAACTCTAACTCTGCTTATACTCTATATGTAGCAGCCTAGACGTAAAAGAGATGTGTTGTGTAACCGATTTGGCAATAGAATTTATATATATTACGTATGAACTGGTTTAGCTATTTTCAGGGGAACTCTTTATTGTTAGACGGCTAACGTAATTAATCTCCCACCTTGTACGTTTCTCAATATTGTAAACATATGTTTATCGCCGGAAAGTTGAGTAGAGAGTATAATTAATATTTTTTTTCTCATCTCCTCTATCACCTTATATGGGTATCTAGATCGATATATCTATTCATGCCATATCGATATTATTGGTATATCGCAAAATCAAAGAATAATTTTCGTTTTAACGTTCATTATCTTACGATGATCATCTTGAGTGAATTATTTTTTTTTAAATACAGATATGGAGTCGTTCCTTGGTTTATTCGATCCGGGCGAAGATAAGAGGAGCAGCAAGGAGAGATGGGATGATTTCGAGAACGAAGGAAACGGATTGTCCGATTACGAGAGTTCCAGCTTGGACGGTGATCACGAGCACAGTAATTCCGATGGGGAAGAGAAACTTCCGCCGGAACCGGAACAAGGCAATATCGAGTACAAATTGAAGCTGGTAAATCCATCCAGTCAGAGATTCGAGCATCTTGTAACGCAGATGAAATGGAGACTTCGCGAAGGTCATGGGGAAGCGATATATCAAATTGGTATACTAAATGTAGATCTATTTAATCCTTTGCTAGATCTTAAGCGGAAAGTAACTACAGCTGTACGTAATTTAGGCGTAGAAGATAATGGAACTCTTGCTGGTTTATCCAGAGAGGAGATGAAAGCCTCCCTGAAAACCTTAAGAGACATGGCAGCTAGACTGGGCGCCACCACTAGCGTCCTTCGCGAAAGGTTTGCCAATGCCAAAGGTAAGGCCGGTCAGACAAAGGAGCAAGACGAAGAAGAGAGAAGGGTGGCCGAAGTTCTGGTGCGAAAGTTGCGGAAGGACGACCGAGAGGATCAGGAGAGCGTGGTGGAATTGAGATTAGCTGTGACGGGCGGACAAGACGCTGGAAAGTCAACCCTCTTAGGTGAGAGGATTAGCAGGCAACACTTCAGGTAGAGAAATATACCTAAAGCGCGTTGCACGCTGTATTCCGAAAAGATACGGCTTGAAGTTTTAGTTGGGACGATCGGCCGTGACTTTTGTGCTATCGGTCAACTCGTATTCTCATCCTCAGGTGTGCTGACGCAAGGCGAACTCGACAATGGTAGAGGCAGAGCCAGACTGAACATGTTTCGTCATCTTCACGAGATCAGAACCGGACGCACCTCTTCGATTTCGCACGAGATCATCGGCTTTGATAACGAGGGTCACGTACTAAGTTACGCGGAGATGAACACGGCCGAAGAGATATGCGAGCACGCGTCGAAGGTCGTCACGTTCATAGATCTGGCAGGACATCGAAAGTACCTCAGAACGACCTTGCTGGGACTCACAGGTGCGCAGAGACTGGTGACTTCTCTTGGTCCAGACCAAGAAGTACCTTGGGGAGTTTGGTCAGAGATCGTCCTTCCTTCTTTCAGGATATTCGCCACATCACGTTATGCTGGTAATAGCGCCTCCGATGAACGAAGCGTCGCAGGAACATTTGGCACTTTGCTTGGCGCTGCGACTGCCGTTCTTTGTTGTGATGACGAAGACTGATCTGGGTCTCTGCGACCCGCGCGAGGCTTTGACCCAACTGAAAAGCGCGGTTCAGGCGCATGGCTGTACCAAACAGCTTATACTGTACAGCAATGTCAATGAAGTGTCAAGGGGTTACGAGTTAGACGTGATACCAGTATTTGCTGTTAGCTGCGTAACCGGGGAAGGCTTAGAGGGATTAACAAGATTCATCAGAGACTTGCCGCCGTCCGAGCCTACTCCTTCGGATTCGGATCCAGAATCCTGCTTATTCCAAATCGACGAAACATTTAGGTACGCTGTTTGTATATTTTGCCTCCCCCAAAGTTCCCGCTATTCGCTGAAGTACCAGCTGTGCTCCATAGGGGTTTTTTTTATTTGTGTTCTAGAGTGGAAATGAACAATTATATTCTCACGTGACGATCGCATGTGTTTTAGAGTGGCAGGACTGACGGAACCGGTGCTGGGTGGACTGCTGGTAAGGGGGGCAATTGCACCAGGAACACGACTGCTGGTGGGTCCTCTACCAGACGGAGAATTTAGCCCAGTGAAAGTAGCTAGCTTGCACCGCAATAAAGCACCTTGCTGTCTCGTACGAGCATCGCAGAGTGCCAGTTTAACACTAGTACCTTCCACAAACAGAGACCCGCCACTGCCTCATCTTCGTCCTGGCATGGTACTGGTCTCTCTTAGAGATCATCCTCACGCGACACTCTTCTTCCAGGTAGGCCACTGGCGCTTGTGAGAATTCGATATACCAACAGCAAAGTCCTAGAATTTCTAGACGCGCGTGGTTCTTTACATTTCAGGCCACCGTGCTAGTTGTCTATCACGCTACTGCGATGTATCCGGGTTTCCAAGCGACGGTGCACGTGGGGAATGTGCGACAGACGTGCATAATCGAAGGAATAATGGACCTGAAAGAGGCAGGATTACAGACAAACGATACAGCATCCGTTTTGTTTCGATTCGTCAGTCATCCGGAATATCTTCACGTGGGGATGCGCCTCTTGTTCAGAGAGGGTCGTACCAAAGGAATTGGAAAAATCACTCAAATATTTCCTCTACTAGGACCACAAAGTAGTTCGCAATAAATCAAATAATATTTTATCTCTTGAGTCAAGGTTCTTGAGCACCGATTCAACAGAATTACGAGACTCTGACCGATGCTTCTGTTCACTTCTATTTTGATTTACTCGATCGCCACAGGCATCCTTTCGAGTAGAATGCTCTAGGGAGATCGCCAGAGTACGTACTTCTTTTATTGATTGATATTAGGATCAGTGTCTCGTGATTCGGATGGACAATTATGCGCTGAATCCATTATGGTTTCCAAGCTGCCGTGTTTAAGTTTTATTAGAAAATATGAAATGTTTTGAGTGTAACTCCGACTCTCTCCTAATAAGTTGACACGAGTCGCTTTAACGTTTACGATATGAAAAAATGTCCTTCAATCAGATTGAGCCCAATTATAGCCATTCAAGTACCTTTCTTTTACTTTCTTGGGTTTGTATATAACCATATGCTGTACTTAGAGCGATAAGTATTACATGGCTCCTGTTGGCGTATCAGTGCTAAACAATGGAAGCGTGTCTCGTGGTCTAGAAGAAATGTTTCAGGTTTGCTAGCGATATCAAAATATTTAATGCTAGCCAGTTTAATGGTTTGATGTTATCGTCTGATAAGTAGACAGTAGAAAGTATTTTTTTTTATTAAAAGACTATTAATTTACATAGTGTTTCTTTACCCTGTACAATTCGTCTTTCCGATTGGATGACATCACGTTATGCTAAATCCCACAGTGACTGTCCTTTAGCTCATAAGATTATATTATTCTTCTTGGTTAAAGATGCGCGTTGCTCATTAGAGTAAAAAAAAATCATTCATGGCCATTTCATACCCATTAATTAGGCAGAGTCGTTTGAACAATAATTTTTCTCGGTCATTAAGAATGGTTACGTTACTCTTACGTAAACAAAAATGACACTCGTACTCGCTGCAAGAGTTTGTCTCTACCATTCAAATAGTTGTCACTGTCGCGGATACGTTTTGCATAAGTTTGCCTTAGTCGCTTATGAAACTTCTCCATACGAAGAATCCTAATATTTCGCTACTCGCGTCGACTTCCTGCTACGCGGACCTTTGACTGGAATCTATTGGTCCAAGAGGCTCCCGGTGGGGACGGTCGCATTTGGCTCAGTCGCTAGCCTGATCCGGCCAGACTTGCGCCTCGATCCAGTCCAGGTACGAGTAAACCGAGGTGTAAACTCCTGGAGAAGGTCCACCACAGGCCTGTCCAAAGGACGTGACACCCACGACTGTCTGACTATTTTCGGACAACATCAGAAGGGGTCCGCCACTGTCGCCTTGACAGGCGTCGGCGCGTCTCGTCGTGTTAGCGTCCAGGGCGCAGATCATGCGATCGTCCAGGCCACGCGGCAGCCTTCTGAATTCCGTGTACAGTCTGGAGCACGAATCCTTCTCCACGAGACTGCGAAGGAAAAATTTGTGTAACTGAAGACCGAAAGTCGCAGAAATTAAGATCGTTGATAACATTTGTAATTTTATGAGCAAACACACCGTAGTCCGGCTGCCTTCAATAACTTGGTGGACCCGTCGCCGAAGCTGCTGGTCGCACCCCAACCCGTCACCACCAGCGAGGCGTTCGCAGGTATTTGGCTACTTGACAAGGACTTTGTTTGAAGACATATGGGTTTTACGGTGTTCGTCAAACGTGCCGGTGTCTTCAGCTTCACGATGGCTATGTCGTTGTAGTTGACACTTCGCTTGTAACTCGGATGTGGGATGATGCTGCTTATAGAGATCCGTTGTGGAGTCGGATCGTTACTCTCCAGATCTTCGCTTCCGAGACGAACCTGTCGAAGTCAGGTGAAGATGACAGAACGTATTAATAACTTGAACCAAGTAACTGCTTTCTGGGACAGGTTTACCTCGATCGGGACTTGATCGTTTATGTTGCTAACGCAATGCGCGGCTGTGAGCACGTGCTGGGATGATATCAACGTACCACCGCAGGAATACTTGATGACTCCTTCGGTCTCTTCGTCAGTGTCCAGGTATCCTAGGGCGGCCAGGTACGGGAATTCACCCGGTGACGTTGCCTCCCCACCCAAAATATGGAAGACCACACCTTCCGACGTCACTTCGTTGTAATATTGCTGACAGGCTGAATACGCAAAAGTCAAAATTCTATTATCTAAATTAATAAGCGACGATAGAAACGAAATCCTATGCAAATGACATTTTTGTGACAGTTTTTCGTTGTACACAATTTTCTCCATCGTCATTCGTCTACCGTTACGAAGATAACGATCGTTCGAACGATAGTCGACGATCAGCGAATATGATCTACTTACCGACGTCTGCTGGTCTGCTACCGATCTTGTCAGAAATATTAAGCGGGCAGCAGACTATTTCCGTAAAGTCTGTAAAACCGCACCGACCGGAAGAGTCGGAGCTTCTTCTGCCTGCTTGGACCTCGCTGAGCCTCACGGCGCATTCTGGCAGCTTCTTGCAGACTCCAACGGCACCGTCTTCCAGAGGGCAGGAACTTCCTTCTGCGACAAGAGAAAATCAACGTAGATCGGCATCGTCGCTCTGTGGACTCTGATCTGAGGATTTGGCGCAAGAATCATTCACGTCGATCATCTTGCTCTCTCTTGCTACCGAATCAGCCTGATTCACTTTATCATACTATCGGTTATTACTCGACGGCATAATGACTGTAAAATGTTTGAGACACGTGTTCAGTTACAAGTATAGGATTGTACGCATTTACAGGTTCCTGTGTGCGTTTCGTTATTTGTTGATTCATAGATGTCACTGTATACTACATATACAGTTATGGAAACCGGATTTCAGACATGAGCTGCGTCCGTTTACGCCATTTCAAATGACAGCTAATTCGACGATAAGCTACTGAGAAAGCCCCTAAGGGTATGACGACAATTTTTATTTATCATAGAAATTTATTGTTTCCAGCCTGACGTGTCCTTGATAATTCCCTCTTTTGTCATAACCCGTATGCACCGTCAAATGTAGCATATCTCTAGCAAAACGTACCAGGATGGACACGTGTTCTCTAGTCTTCTATGGAGTTTTAAATATCTCCTAAAGTCGAGGTAAACATATTTTTCATTTTTCTGCCACTTGTGTCCTTCTACGTGCAATCGAGAATTTCTCTCGTCACAACGATGAATAATTGGTATCCGCCTAGTATAATTCCAACTGATTGTAGCACATCAAGCGCAATTGGGGTTATCATAAAATGTACGTATGTTTCTTTTTTTTTTTTTCCAGGGAAAATCTTGTCTCCGAGTAAACGTATAAAGAAACGCTTGAGAAAAAATTGTACGGCGTACTTTCGGTACGTTGAAAAGTAAATTCAAAATTGGAGAAAGTGCGTACGAATATTTACATCGAATTTCGTGACTTACGAACCGTTCAATTTTGTCACGCCACTTAACACAGGTGTAAAACAAAGAGATAGAAATTGTGACCTTTGACATTTTTAGTCAGCAGCACAGGTGCGAATGGGGGATACACGATTATCGATATTAATAATATTAAAAGATACTTACTCAAATACTTACTACTAACTGTCATAGAAGTTAAAATAAGCAAAGGAGTGGACACCGCAATGAAAATCTACAAGAAGCGTTAAGAGTCCAAGAGCTGACTTTAAAAAGTAGCCAATCGAAGAGATTGACAAATTTTGTAAAGTTACCATAAATTTCATCGACGAAGGGGAAGCTGCTAACGAGGCAGCCAAGGAATGCGAGAGCGACGCAAAGCAAGGCTCCAGCAGCCATTTCTGTCCCGCTTCTTGCACACTGTTTCTCCGTATCTGTCTCGTCGAACTGCCGTCAAAAAGTCTTCTAATAAAATTCCAACGGACCGCAAAGTACGCGGTCCACTGCGCAACTGACGAAAATATGCTCATCTCTCGGCTTTATGTCCAGATTATGTCGGCACCGACACAGGCACAGGAGGCGTCGTTTCTGTGTGTCCGAGAGACGTGAGTGCGCCGATGCCCGCGTACGTACGACGACGCCTTGACTCGGTGTCGCTCGGTATGGCTGCCATGGGCAAGCAGAGCGTCCGAGTGTTGGAGAAAAATCCCCTACAAGTTGCAATACACGTATATTTAGGGCCTCAGGCTGCACGCACTTTCATCTATTATTAGGTGAACTCACGGAGCTCGGAGCAAGCAGAGTCCCCGCGTGCAGAGCGTTCTGCATGTTTCCTTTGAGCGGCCGATGTAGGTACCTCTTGCAATATCTGTATTTGCATACTGCCACATCGACGGAATCTTTTACGCAAATGGAAGTCCTGCCGGATTCGATGAGATTCCTCTAACTAAGTGTGACAGGGAGAACAGGATACTTGGGACTTCTTTTTTTTACCTTGCCATCCTTCTTTCGAGAGAACGCGTTTAAATCGAAAGGACTCTGAGCCTCGTTGTGGTTAATGGAAGGTAAAACTGTCACGTTGGTACGTTGTGAATTATTGCAATATATTATGTATAAAATGACAATGTATAACAATGAACAAATATAGGTTTAGCTTCGGTATAAAATGCTAACGCGCCGGTTGGTCCCTAACTAATAGTCAATAATTACAATAAGCTTTTAAAAAAATAAAATGGCACTATTGTCATTTCTTTTTATTTTTTTTTTCTTTCCTTATCGCAACTTTATGCTCGGTGTATCGTTATTAAAAGTTCTCTGAATATATATGTAATAAATTTATGTAACACATAGTAACAAAAATTTGGTTATCCGATATCTATTATCATAGTGAGCAGACTAGCGGTCATTACGTTCCATAAATAATTCTATTTCTTGTTCGCTTTCGTACACACAGGCAGACGTATGTGCACCTATGGAAAATCCTGTCCGTTTCTCTCTTTTCTTTCCTCCTTCTTTTCTCTTTGTTTTTTTTTTTTTTCGGCCACTCCTACGTCATACGTTGCGGTACGCAATACACGTGCCATCGTGCTGTCAATATGTGCGCGATTGGTTGACAATTCAAATAAATAATGCTAATGGTCTCTTTGGTATGAATAATGAAATGGTAATTATAACTTGACAAGTACGATTAACATCCCTTAACCCTTTCGACGAAACAGTATTTGCCTACTTTGTTCACCGCGAAAAAATAATTCTCACGTTGCGTAAAACTCATAATTACGTTTCCTGACGAAATCGAATGAACCTTCCGCATGGCTACGCGACTTTGTGTCAGCCTTCGTCAAGAACACTTAACTATGCAAGAGAGACTCGAGCATCAGCGCCAAAAGAAGCTTGTGCACCGCGCTCGCGATCGCGTCTTCTTTTATCTAATTAAACTACGTATATATTTGTGACGTTTCACGTCCAACGAGAAGACGAGAATACTATCTAAACCTGTATTAATAAGTGTCGACAGATTTGTATTACGAAACGGATTGATCCGGTGGCTCGGCAGTTCCCGTCCTTCGGGACAATCGCGAGATAAGTATTCGAGAAGCGGCTCGAATATCAATTAAAAGAAAAAGCTAATGGAATGAATTGTTGTAACACGCGACAATTATTTCGAGTATTATGCATATCGTATAGCGATTACAATTGACATTAAATAACGTAACGGCATTACTGGGAAGAAGCCATGGCTGGAGAACAGCTGGGAAGCAGCGTGTCTAAAAGTGATGTACTATACTTGTCTTTTTTTGTATCTGTTAATTTTATAATACTTAACGTCTGGCTACTCGAGTGGAAATCTTAACAGTTGTCCCTCCTTGTATTCGTTACACGAGCCTCGGTTACTCGACGAGACACTCGAGTAACTCCTGTATTAACATAAGCAAACAACGTTGCTCCTTGTAAAATCATCATTAGGTACGCCCGTGTGTCGTTTTGCAAAGCACAAAAAAAAATTCGTGAAAATAGAAGCCTGTAGAGCTTTAGGAATTTTACTTGGGAGCATTCTAAGCGAGTGGTTTGCTCGTAAAAGATCTACCTATCTAAAAGGACGAATGTTTCCTTTCCACGTGGAACGAGCGATTAATTTACGCAACGGATGAATCGTCCACCGAGCCATCCACGTCGACAGTGGTAGCAGCCAGTAAAACCTGATTCAAGTTATGCGCTGGTCTTTTTGGCTTTGGCGGTGGTGTCGGTGGGACACTGTGATTGTCTACGTTCTCCGACGGCGTAGGAAGCTTGCTCTTAATTCGGTAGCTAATCGACCGGTTCACGCTGTTGAACCGGCTGGTCTGCCGATAAGGCACAGGCGCGTCTTCCGGTAGATTGCAGTAATCAGCTTCGCGAGTTTTCACCGGCAACGGAGGCGGCGGATCGTCCTCGGAGGCTGTGCTGTCCGTCGTCCCGACGCTGTCCCTGTTGCCTTTTCCCAAGCCACTCGGCTCCATCCCGTTATTTGGATTCCTCAGAAAATGCTGAGATTGTCCGGACCAGCGACTGCTTATTCTGCGCTCCTTATCGGCCTCGGATCTCAGTGGTCGCTTTGGCGTTAACTGTGAAGAATGATCAGATATTTTTTTTAGCATCGCAGAGAACCAAGTATGATCTGAACCAAGTATGGATCTTACCTCTTGACGAAGTTCAAATATTGGGGTAGGTAAGGGGCTGGCTGAAGAGACGATCACGGACGAAGAGTTCTGGGTCAATTCCGGAGTCGTATACCACTGACTGGTAGGCTGGTCATTCTTGTTCGTCGAGGAGGAGTCACTTTTACGTGAACTTCTGCGCTTCGAGTCCTTTTTCTTATTTGTCCCAGGACTCGGATTGCCCAGAGCCTTCTGCAGCGATGCCGATGACAATATGTGGGAACGCACCGAGCTGTTTCTGTACGTCAGATGAGTTGGTCACTTTTTTTTAAAGAAGATGCTGAACTGTCATAAGTTAAGATTAACACGCGAATCAGCGAGCATATATTTTTTAATCGCACACATGAAGCCTTGAGTTTTTTTTTAGTTTTTTTTTGCGCGTTAATCTTGACTTATAGAAGTTGGCAGTAGTCATGCTGCACTGATAGTTACCTAAGGTGTCCTATCGTAGGCTTAGAAGATATTAAGAAGGGACCAGAAGTTATTCTCGAGTAGGTGTGATAAGAGTGTAGTAATAGAAAACATGTTAAAATTTGTTAAAGTGTATAAAATTAATAAAAACTTAAACCACCAGTGGATAACGAAAGGATTTAAATTGTCTATAAAGTCCCATGACGCATTTACAGCCATTTCAGAAGACATGTCAATTGCCAGCTGCATGCCGTAATCGTTTTAGAAAATACAATTGCTCTTTGAGGCTCGTTCTGGATACATTTGAATTATATAAAAATTACAGAATAATTTCTTTTACTTAATATTTACTTTGTGATAAATGGATGGCATCTTCATCAGATTGCAGTACAATCATTGTAGGACACATTTAGGATTTTCAGCGTGACAATGGATATAAACATGTGCTTGTTAGTTAATGTATGTGAATTGAAGCGGCATTATTTAAACATTGGCAGTTATGGCGATGGACAAACAAATAGTAATTAGTATGAAAATAAAGCTATGTACGAAGGAAGGACAAAAGTGCATTGTGCGAGATTTTATCTGGCCCGGCAGCAATACCCCTGCAATCATATTCCATTCTTTTCAATTATCCGACTACTGTTAATTGGCAGCATTCAATTCTCAATCACACGGCACACAATGAAGAACTCTTCGAGCAGTGCACAATGAAGTGCCGGATCTCAAGAAAAGACTATTTCATTACGTTTCTTCTTTTTCTTTCAAGTTTCTCCTGTGTAGGGAGTTTTAAGAAAGTCGTTAAAATCGATCGCACGAAAATGTTGAAATTCCTCAGGCAACACACGGAATGGCAAAGCTGAGGAATGTTTCATCGAGATGCGGGAACTACCGAATGACTAATTGTAAGAACACGGATTATTTTTTCCTGCGTATTACTAATAAAATCTTTGGCAACGACTCTGTTCCAATGACTGTTCGATCTCGATTCGTTTTTTTTCTTTCTTTCTTTTCATGAGCATCTTGTGAACTAGCACTCCGTCTTTCTTCTTGGGACACTTCGATTGTGTTACCTTGTAACGCTGACGTTCGGAACACCAGACATGGGTGAGCTGTTGTTAAAATTGAAGGATGCGAGTGACTTGAGGGTTGCCACTTGTGATCTTGTGAGTGAAGATACTCTGGAGCGTGACCCGCAGCTGAATGACAGAATCGCAAAACGGCTATATCACACTTTTCTAATCTACACTATCGAGGCCAAATTAAGAAAAGGCTACGTTCTAATTGCATATTGTGAACTGTCATATATTTTGAGGTTATAATTTCAGTGTCTGACTGCTCAACCGGATTCATTGATCTCATGAGTGAGGTGATGTCGCGTTCAAATAAATACATCTTGTTCCACACCTCAGTGCGAAAGAAAAAAAAAAGTATTACTATATTCGATTCCTCTACAATCTTGAGCACCCAGTGTGGACCCTAATTACGTGAAAGCATGATCGACGTATCACTTGTACGATTCTCAATGTTGTTGATTAGTTTACAATAACCAATTTTGAGCAGCTGAACCTGGCAATGGTAGCATTACACGTTTCCCCATGTAAAAAATCCTTACAACCAAAATTAGTGACCAGCGCCTGATATTCCCATTGCCTGTTAGCAATCGATCAACAGCAAAATTACATTGGAATGAAGACACAAATAGGTAGGATAGTAAAGTAACTTACTCTGTGCTGATCACACTGGTTTCGGACAATCTGTGAGAATCCCCTCTGGAAGCTGGATGTTTTCGCATGGTGACAGTTTGAGTAAGAGTCTCAATTTGCAGATCGCAAGTCTACGTATCAAAGAAATAATTTCAACTGAATCCATGTATCAAACATCCTTCCAAAAAGTTCATATTCCTTGTACGTACTCTTTTACCGTACTTGGCTTCTACGTGACTTCTCATGGAATTAAAACATTGTTCCAAGTGCTGATGGAAAGGTAAAAGTTCAGGCGGCGCCCTCACTTTATGCACTTGCACTCCAACCCCTAAGAGGGGTATCTGCTCGGCAATAAGACCTTCTAATTTTAAAAGATCCGAGCTTTCATCCGGATGAGCGTCTCGATAATCAGGATTGAGAAAGGCTTTCTCGTAGTTATCAACGCCGCCCATCACCGCTGGATCCAGTACACCGTTAAGTTTCATACTCAATGGATTTAACGGCAGAGTGGAATCAGCCCTAAGGATACGTAAAACCAGAAGGTTTACATTTGACAAATAATTGTCTCTGTCAATGCGATTTCATATAAAAATACAGTACTTGTGCGCGATGATAAGATCCCTCAGGGCAGTATTCGTGGATTCCATTGTTTCGATGGCGTTGCGCAGAGGACTGACTAGATACGTCTCACTGGACGTCACTGGAAACCATCTCAATATTCCAGGTAGAGGATGACTCGTGACAAGGACTGTTCTTTCCAGCCATAGCGAAGCAAACTCATTACTGACGCCGCCGCCGCCGCCGCCGCCACTGACAGGCTCCTTGTCTTTGTTCCCAGGTTGCGATGAGTTCACTAGTGTATTCTTTCTAGGTGCTGGTCGCGAAAATCGGAACCGTTGTATGTCGTTAACACGGTGATACCTGACAATATATCGAGCAACAACCTGTACTTCGTTCGAGTTGATAACCTGCCACTAGGATAAGAACGCACAGCGCCTGCATGATTTCCATACCTCAATACAGCTTCGGCAGTGACAGGTTTACCACTGAGGCGATGCCTCTTCTCATCCATCAATGGGTCCACTTTATTAATTTGAACATATTGGCTATTTGAATCGAGTATATCTTCACTGGGCGGAGACAATTCTTTCATCTGCTCAGCATTCGGCAATTGATTGAGAGTTCGCGAACAAAAGTCGCTGCGTCGTTCGTATTCCTTTCCACGATAAACGAATACCTGCGAAAGACGATTTCTACATTGTAGAAATAAAAAAATGGCGACTAACGTTATACCAAAGCAATAGAAAGTACGATGTACTTTGTTCTGAAGAAACGGTGGATGCCCACGACCGTAGTAGGCAACTCGAAAATATTCTGGTTCTGGCCGAAGTTGTTTAACTATGGAATCATAAAATTTAGCCATTCGCCTGAGTAGAACGGACAGCTGCGAATAGTCAAAGGTCTCTTCTTCGTACTGTGTCGCCAATTCCTTACACACGCTGAGCGCGCATTCCCACATCTTTCCTTTATCGAAATATTCGATCATGTCGTTGTACAATGCTTCCTTTAATTCTCGATGCGTTTGACAGTGCGGATACCTTCGAGCGACAACGTGACATTAGAAAATATTAGAGAGAATTTTTTCAAGCAACACCGATCCCCAATTTACCTGTGCGATCTCAATAAAGGTGGAAGAGGTTGATCGCTCCATGCCAGCAACTGGCTATGTAATTTCAATGAATACGCAGCTTCCGTATAATTGTCGCACTCTAGATGCAATTCGCAGAGCTTATTCACGTATCTGTTTATGACGAGTCAGAGGTTTATCCAAGGAGTTTAAAAAAAAAATCAAACGATTCTCCGTAAGAACATCAACGTACCTAATATACATTTCCTTCCTATTAATTTCCGAGTAAAATTCCAGTAAATTAACGGTGCACAACATGCGGTGCTCTTGTGACTCCGCATGAATTATGTCACGATATTGCAAAAGCCTCTCCATCAATTTGGCTACAGTGTCCACGAAGCGCAAACCCTGATCGCGCATCGTCGAATGATTTTCGCAAAGTGCTCCCATAACTTGTACCCATAAAACACGGAAATGTTCGTCCCCTCGCCCACCTTCGACCTAGAAGAAATGAAAAAAAAAAAAGATTACTTAACTGGCAGATTACTTAACAACAAAGAACGATTAAGTAACTACGAGGAGACTTACCAGGATATCGAGTTGCGCAATCATCTCATTCTCGTATTCCATAAAGTTTGCCTTAATATGAGCAGGATCCCGCTTCGTGTCGCCATAACCTTCGACAATGCGTGAACTGTAAAATTCACACTGCATCATGTCAAAGAATATTGGTATCGTAGCCTTCCTGAGTTCGCTTTCAGGTATCAATGTCATCTCCAATATGGCACCGACCAAGCCAGGTACGAATAAAATCTTGTGCTGGCCCAGATTGAACCACATTGATCGTATTTCAAAAGCGGTTTCCCTGAAGGAGAAAGAAAAAGCGACATCAGAGATAAACGCAATTGCTACAAGAACGACGAGCGGATCACTTAACCAATTGGACGTAAATCCGTGCGTACCTCCGCATATCGTTGTAGCGCATAACAATGCGATTACGCTTTGTAGGACTGAATGTATCTAATTGAAGTGTCGGCTGAGTCAGAAAAGCTATTGCGCAGTGAAAGAAATTGGACCAAGCCTGCTGCTCGAAGTCTTTGAAGAAATAGTCTCTTATCGTGGCCGAGAAGAAGCGCAGAGACTTTAGGATCACACTGTTCTGCAGCATGATCATTTCGCACCAGTCGCCGGGGAACACGCTTCTCGAGACTAAGTCTTTGAACACCAGCAAGATTTCCATAAGGAAATCGAGTAAGTCGAAACGCGTGCCGAAATGATTGATGTAGACCTCGTAGTGATGCTGCGTCATTTGCCTGAATAAAATGGCAATCATTAGTTGACAACGCTACGGATCGATCGGTCGCTCCTCTTACCCTTGGTACTAGAGGACTTACCTGAATATGGCAAGCATGACCGAAACCAAATTCCCCACCAAAGGATTTTCTCGATCCATCGATATAACAGTTTGTATAATCGTTCTCAATGCGGTCAGCATGATTTCCTTGACATCGGACGTCGTTGGACCTATGTCATTTCTAAATGTCAATTCCAAAATGTCTGATAGGATCTTGACGCATAGTTCTACCTGCAAGTCGGGATAACAGTCTCTTCCAAAAGTGTGCATAGTGTGGTTACGGATGCAAGTAAAAAAAAATATAAATTGATAATGGGTAAAAGATCAAGATAAAAATTCTGTAAAGAGCCACGGGGTCATTGGTCACAGAAATAGGCAAACGGGTTGAAAACAAGTATTCAGCGCGACGCAGAATAAATACACGAATCTCTCTAGGTACATAGGGGATCTCGAAAGCCAAGCATGTGCTTTAGAAATTACCTCTTCGGAGTAGCCACGGTGTTGGTTCAGTCGATGTCGGTTTTCGCCGAGCAGCCTGGCTACCTTCGCCACGCTTTTCCCAGGCGTACCTGACAGCCCCTTTACACGCCAATAACCAAAACCAAACCGAACACAAAAATAAAACAACCCTCTGTTAGTCGAACCACGACAGCAGTTTCAAATGATCGTTTAATTAGTTTCTCCTTAACGTCCTCCCCTAATTGGGCAAGGTTCGTTTCTACTTTCATAGAATCAACGGATTCTTTGAAATATGAATTACAGAGGAAAGCAGTAAACTAACTGTCACCGGTATATAATGAGCGAGACATGCTATCATTTAAATTAAGATTCGATACACATTCTTTCACTGTGACAACATGCTTCGTTAAGAATTTCAAAGGATGTCTTTTTGAATAATAAGTGCAGATCGGGCTCTTGGGCTCCTGTCAGGAAATCATCATTCTAATTCAATGGATTTGACAGTAGAACAGTGGTACAAGATATATCAGGAAAAAAACAAAAAACAAAAATTCTAACAAAAAGACATCCGGTAGAAAAGGATTTACAGAGACTACAAGATTTACAGAGAGATGCGTGGCGAGAGGATGTCAGGCTGCACGGTAAGCACATAAAATAGTTTGATGTATTGTATTATTATATTAAAATGCAGATTGATGCAAACTAGAGTGAGTTCATATCAGATGGACCAAAGAAATGCGGTACAAGTGGAGCAATTAATGGATGATACGTGATCAAGTGACACAATGACAACGATTTGCCTGCAATCTAATCTTTGGTGAAGTTTGATATGAACAAAGCCGATATGACAGCTCATGTTATCCCGATTGAACTCAAAAAATATTGTGGGACGACACGAGCCATGCAATCCTTCTAAAGTCACGCGCATAACATTTTAGTACTGTTTTTCAGTTTCACGTGCGTATCGTATCGCTGCATATCCTACCTCTTCTTTGGCCTCGAGAAGATCCCGGACAAGAATCGTTATCCTGGGCAATAAAATTGCTCTGCAATCCACGTTAAGAAACAGCGGACTGTGCACTATGTCGTTCACAGTCATCATCTTCTGCTTCGTCAATCTACCCGGTGGCAAAGTTACTAACAAGTCAGTCAAAATGTTGCTCAATTGTTTTCCACTGTAAACCCGCAACAAGTGTGGAATCGTAGTTGGCAAATACTTGAGGCAGGCTCCTTGTACCAACAGGGTGCTATCGGTTTCGTGGCTCATCAGTTCCACAATTGATTTCAATAGTTCTGTTAGAGTTTGTGAAAATTCTTCCTCGTCCTGATCCAATCTGCACAAAGACGAGACTTTATGCTGCTCCATGTTGAAGGATGCTGATTTAGAGACTACAGAAGTTATTCAGTAAAACTCACTCTGTAAATCGCAGACGGGACTCCACAACAAATCGCATGCAATACTGTAAGCTCTTCATCGTCTTGAGCAACAGGTCTCTTTCTTGGCCATCGTTAGTACCAGCGCTATCGATTCTTTTACGTAAAACTGCAATTAGCTTTTTGTATGCAAGCGTTGCGGAGAAACTTTCGGATATGTATAAATCTAATACTGGTTGAAAGTGTTGATACTTCCTATCCGACACCAATCCGATAATATATAAAAGACACTCAAAAACCATATCGTCGTAGGCATCGCTATCCGAATTACTCATTAGAATGTTAAACAAAGCGTCCAAAACATCCTGCAAAAGATTTTCAGTCGTGTGAACAGATTATGAATCAAAGAGAAGCTCATGCGAACCTTGTTAACAACTCATTTGCATTGACACTTACCTGCAAGAACTTTACCACTTCTTCCCCGTCCACCTTCATCAGAGCCGTGAGAGATTCTTTTAAATCCGTGCGGCGCGACGCCCAATTCAATAAGCCCAGTAAATCGACATTTTGGGTTAATTTCGTCGAGCAGACATTTGTCGATATTAAAAAATTGTCTTTTGAACTCAGGCTCAGTGGGCCCAGTGTTGGCTTCTTTTCTGCATTTAATTCTAGCTGAAGGCGAAAAAGAGCGTGTGTCTTCGATTCGAAAGATTGACCTTATTTTTTTATCGATCAAATATCTCCTTACCAATTCGCCTCGGGTTGCTGGCAACTTCAGATACGTTGTTTCATTCTCCTCGTACTTCTTATGATCCAATTTATAAACCAGCAACTCGTGTTGGGTGTCTTGCAGGGTAGTGCCGTTGCGCTGCATCAATTTGACATAACTCAAGGCAAAGGGCTTCTCAGATTTATCTTTAGCCTCGTTGGAACTACGATGCTTGAAGGTAAACTTCAGGTGGGCCTGCTTGAACTCTTCTATCGGCACAGCGATCTTGAAAGTTTCACACCACCGTGGCTTGTCTTCGTGGTAATAAATAACACTACGATACTCATCGATCGGCTGAGCACCTCCACCAAGCTTCATCACCCCAGGAATAGGGATGCCGACCTCGTTACAAACTTTTACCTGTATCAAGTGAGACGAAATTTTCATTTTGCTACCACGTATAGATTAATAATACATTTTTTTTTCTGCTGCACTAACAGTAACTTCGACGTTCTTATCGGTCGACTTGGATCCTTTGCTGAACTCTCCACAAATCAACGTAAGATATAAATCATTCCTGACGTCTCCTGGAAGTATCACTTCTGGAAATCCCATTTTTCGGGCAATGGCCACGTTACCCAGAACTAGATGCGGGTTCTCTTCGCGTACCTAAATCATTGAATAATGTTTGTTTTCTGTTGTGCACGAGTACAATTTTTCCAATGTATAGTATATACTTGTTTCGTGTCTCCTCGAAGTAATTTTAAGCTAGCCCACAATCCTTGTCCACCAGTAATTCCAGTGCCGCTTCCACTTCCGCTCTTTTGACTACTCGCTTCTTTTTGCGCGAGGATCCTACGTAACGTTCCATCCAGGCTTTCCTTCTCACAGCATCTGAACCCAAACGGAAGGAAACCAACAAAACAATTCTACCTCGATCTTCGAATATATTGGATCACATCATCGGAAAGATCCTTGTACAAGAGGCTAATAAATGTACACTTACTGTAAAAATGGTATAAAATGATGATGTTCAACGTCTCCCTCGAGCTTTCCCGTGATATAAAGAGTGATATCCATTGCAGCAACACCAAATGGTCTTCTCATGTTATCTAAGCTTTTAGTTTTCTGGTTATTAGGAACAATACTCGAGCGACGATGATCGATCTCTTTCGCTTCCATGCCACCTACTCGGATAGCATAACAAACCAAGTATACTTTGTCCCTGGATAGATCTCGAGAACCGAGATCAGTGAACAAAACTCGTAAATTGTGGAGTTGGTCAATATCACGGGCAAGACCCTCTTTACTCCACGATACAACATAATTTTCTGTAATCGCCTTCATCTCCCGACTATCGTACAGTGTCAAAAGCAACTCCACATCTTCAGCCATTTTACATACAAAGTTTCGTACGCTGACAAAAAATATATGAGAGTATACTGGTACTTGAGGCTTGCTTGGTTTCTTCTTCGTTTCCGTTGTTGCTTTTCTGATTCTCTCTGCAGCTGTTTCGTGATGATAGTACAATTGAATCGTACTAGTTTGTTCAGGATTTAGTACATTGCCGTGTTCATCACGAACTACCATGTCCAAACCCAATAGTTGATTACCAGTATCTATTCTGGCAGTGGCCAGTCTCTTCATGTCTTTCAACTCATCGACAGTTAAGGTACCACTAAGAATTTTACTTCTATATCCAATTAATTCAATAATCTGCTGTTGAATTGTAGAAAAGTGTTCCGAATGTGTCTGTGTACATAAAAATATTGTTAAACCAAACGATTTTACTTCGTGCTGCTCCGGAGTAAATGACATTTGTATAATACAAACCACATATAAATGCTTCCAATGATGTCCCCATTCTCTAAGAACACTAGTAATTTCATGTGTGAGAGCTTCCATGTTCATTGATTGAGGTAAAATATATATATATGATTTTGGGAAAATACCCCTAGTTCCTTTATATTTACTACAACCATAATACCAGTCGTCACATTCTTCTAACAACTGGACCACTTCTCCAACTGTCAGCGGCAGTCTATGTGGTCCATTTTGTCCAAAATTGTGGATTGCTGTACGTACAAAACATTATAAAATTATAATTATAATATAAAAGATTTATATTTAATGTATTCATAAAAGACTTCAAAAAGAATTATTTTATAAATCCAGAATTTTACAAATTACATTGTGTACAAAATATTATCAATCCCTCATCCAATCTGTTATCACAATTCAATATCCAACTCTTTTGCTAGACATGATAATTAATTGTTTATGGTTTATTATTTATCCCTGACAATAATCTAAAGGGGGAGACATGCATAAACTTTACTAAAGTATTTCAAAATATTAATACTTTTGTATTCCTGTTTCGAAATTAATGATCTTCCGATATTGTTTAATCGCCTAGGTTATGTAGCAAAACTCTACATATCTTGACAGTCCATAAAAATATGCAAAGAGAATTGATGTAATGAATCATTTGCAAGGATCTGAGTCATTAAAAATGTTCATTGGAAATTATAGAGATGATGCGTAACAAAGGTATCGAGGAACAATGTAACAATTGGGCAAGGAATTTACGATGACCTAAATACTATCATCAATTAAATTCCCCTGCCCGAACGTGTTCATAATAATAAATAGTTGATAAATCCTACGTCAGGCAGTAATTAGTTCTCGTTAGCAAAACATTACTAGATTTCCATAAAAATATAGGGCTCCTACATTAGTAGAAGCGAACCCGCGTGCTCTGGGCAATTAAAATTGAATTATCTGGTCCCGCAGGGCACCTCCCAGGATGTGGGAGATTCTACACTTACAGAGTAAATAAAGACTCAAAATGATTTGCTCACCTACGCCCAGACGTTCCTTAAGCTTTTTCCACGTAACCGTCATTTTGACTGTACGCTCAACACATTTATATACACTAATTACATTGCAATTTGCACTGAAAAAGTGCGAATAAAATCTGTTGTTTTATCTCGACATTTAACAACTGTCCCCCCGAAGCAGGATGCTACGTCTACATTGGCGCAACTCTCGGGGACCTCAAACTCCACTGAACTCCAGCAGTTAACCAGAAACACCAGAAAGCACCCATTGGCGTCCATTAGCGTACATTGCTGCGGGTACATTACTTGGTACGTTCGGCATACCGACATTCGCTCTCTGGATCCTGTTCATCCGTTTGATTTCACTGAAAGACTGAATTTTACACTAAAATTCCACTCGTATTTACAGAATTCCTTCATGTAGCAAATACTCTGCTGAATAAACAGAAGGCAAGACTTACGTAGGACGAAGAAATCGCGAAGTTCATCCCTCCTCGCCGTTGAAAAATCTTATACGTTCATTTGAACTGCATCTTGTATCCTCAGAAATCTAATATCCTGGTACGAGCGTGGATGGTAAATTTGATATTACGCAAAACGTTACTTATATAAGGTAAAGCCTCTCGCAGATTATCTATCAGATGATACGAGACAGTTGCAAAGGTGAAGACTGGAAGTTATTTCTTGGAAAAGTATTGTTGTGCAACTCTACACAATGGAAGGTTCTGATAAAATTCCATATAAGTCTAGTGGCGACACTGCAATTGTAAAATGTACGTACGTTATAATACTACAGTTTCTTATTGCCCAGCCAAGCTGTACTTATTTCTTGGAACAAACTACACGGAATCATTGCGCAATGATTGAGGCAACGATTACCGCAATTACGATTCGGCTGTTACCGAAACTTAGGGCGTCGTTATTTGAACTGAATCAATGTAATACCGTATGATAGAATAACTATGGTTCAAATGTTCCAGGATGCTTTTCTGTTATTTTTATAATTTCTCGATTCGATATTATTAACCTCTAAAAACGTCTAATATTTTTCAGGCTGAGTGTCACATTTCTCTAAATCATCATGTCATGCTGTTGCAACGCTGAGTATGGATCAGAAGTCAATAATGCTCTGGAGTTTGGAAAAATAACGAGTAGCGGTTTTGATCAGCAACGAACCATCACTTATTATCCGGAGGAAGAGGATGACGTTTTTGAAAGTATTTCTTAACTTTTTTTTTTCTCTTTCGTTCTTTCCAACCTGACTGATCATCCTGCAACGACATTGAATTTGCATACAGCGTTCGGTGACGAGGAAGACGCTGGATATTTTCGTGACGACAGAACCAGGAAAGATCATGACAGTTTTAGGCAGTTTGCGGATGGACAAAGTACGCTGGAAAGTTACGAGGGTGGACCAGGTCCCTTGGAGGATGAGAATGAGGAAGATATCACGGATATGGTTTTCGTCGACGGCAACGAAGCTGATCTCGACGCTTGCGATGACGAAGATTGCCTAATGGAACGAGTCCGTTGATTATACGATTTGACGCTTAATTATCTTTAACGAATTAGACGAAGGAAAATCAGTGAATAATTTTATCAGGTTTGGTGGCTCGTGAAACCGCCCTTCATTCCCAGACACACACCAGTGGTGTCTGCAAGACGAGTACAGGTAACAGATGAATATACAAATTTATGAATTTTCTAACGTGCCCGTGTCACATATTTTGTAAAAAAATGTATACACTTTTTTTTTTCACGGGGGAGCAAAGGTCGTTAAAGAAAGACTGTCATCCACGGTGAAAAATTTGTCCACTGTACGGGACAAGTTGAACGAGCAAGTAGAAATGAATAGGAGGCTTCGACCCAAAGTCGAAGGCGTCCAATACGCAAGAATTGGTAACATCGAGCAGAACTTGAGGCAATCGTGTCAAAAGGAGGTTACAATCCCGGTATCGATTTGCGCGCGTAATCTTAGCGATTTATTATAAAAGCAAAACCAAAAATGAGAAAAATACAAATTAGATCAATCAAACGAGTTCACGCTTTCGGAGTCTAAGAGCGTAAAGATATTTTTTCCGGTAAATATTAAATTTCAAAAAATATGTAAATTGACGCGGTTATACTTTTTCTCCAGTAAAGTTATTTTGTGCACGCGTTCAGGTAAATTATTTACTACAGAAATATTAATTTGAACGTAGCGAAGGAAAAAAGGAAACTGTTTCCGTTACGATATTTATAGTTATACGAGATACGAACATGGTGCTATAAAATTCAGATATATGGTATATGTGTATATAATACGGTAAGGTTTTATGGAAAAAAAAAAGTCTGAAAAAGTGAAGGGGACAGGCTGTGACGGGTTTCTTGGTGAAATAGGCGTAAAAGTGAACGATCGAAAACGGTCATTAACTATCAAAGTCCATGAGATCAAATTCAATGAGGTCCGGTACATCTGGCTGACAAACCCAGGGATCATCAAGTTCCCAAAGATCCGGATGCAGACCTTCTCGTCCAGGAGGAGGACCAGCGTACGCGATACTTTCGCTACTCGGTGGATAATTTTCCAGATCGAAAAATCTTTCGAGCTCGTCGATCCCAATCGCCTCTCCCGGAGCATTATGGCGCCCAGGAATTGGCAAACAAGCCTTCTTTTTAGGTGGACACGGAAACATGGCGCGGGGATCGGGCTCCGGCTCCTCCTCGCAAGATGCGTCGCTATCGTACAGATACTCTGGCTCCGCAGGAAGATCAAGCTGAATGTCCTCCGGAATCTGCTGGGCTATCACGGCGAAATCATTCTCCATTTGTTTTTGTATTTCCCTCTGCCTCCTTTCGGCTTCCATTCTGAGCCTAAACTCTCTGGCGGCATTGATCGCCGGATTATCGTCCTTCCCATACTTCGGCTGCAAGAAATCGGAATTGATATCCGGAAGTTTGTAAATGACTCTTTCCCCTTCAGGCATCTGGCCTGGCATCAGTCTGCCCCTGGATGCCTGCTCCGCCATCTGCGCGGTGTTCCCGCCGATGTTGGCGACAGCCAGCACCAGGTCCCGCCTGGCCTGATGCATTTCGTCCAACTTTTCCTGTACAGCGGCGGACTCGGCTGCGTCCTGCGCGTCCAGACTCTGGTTGATCATCTGCATGGAGCGATGAGCAGCGGACGACGCACCACCGCTCCTGCCCTGATTGATACTGACGATCGTAGTACAATTTTCGTTTATGGTACCAGGAGGTATGACTATGCTGTCGATGGGACCGTCGCCGACCGGTTCAGCCTGAATCACATCGGCATGCATACGCTTGGCTAACTGACAGGTCTTGGCTGGGACGCCCTGGGCTGCTGGACTCTTTGCGCTGGTAGCCCTTCTGCTACCCTGAGACTTCATCATTCTCTGCATCGCCCTGCTCCTCGGGGACAGTTCCTGCGGAGCAGGAGACTGGGGCTGCCATTGCTGCTGCTCTTGGGCCGCTCGGGGTGGACACGGGGACTTTCCTCTGGCTGTTCTCTCCCTGCCCATTCGCGCGTCCCCGCCGATCGGAGCAGGTTTTCGCTTATGTTTCTGCCGAGCCTCGTCGCATTTCTTGTCCAACTCGTTCTGAAATTTCTTCGCGTGCTGCATGCGCGCCAGCATAGCCTTGGTCAGGCCTGGCTTCTTGAAATCTATTTTCTTCGGCGATGGTGGCGCTGCACCTCTTCTCGCTAACTTTGGTACTCGTGGCTTACGCGGTGGACATCCTCCAGCGGCCTGCTGTCCCATGTCCTGCTGTATGGTGTCTCTGACAACGGCCGATGATTTAGCCTGACGCATCAGCTGCGTCCTGGTCATTGCCGGACCTCCCCTACCAGCTCTACCTGCCATTCTGCCAACAGTCAGAGGATTCGATCTCGCGCTTTTTTATGTACCTCGCGGGCGGCAGGATTTCCTGACCCACGAGATCTATTTCTGTATTTGGTTGCAGTGCGATCAAACGGGTGATGACTTCATGATTCGGTACTCTGAAATGAAAGTTCATTACGATCAAGAGATACGACCACGTTTTTTTATTTATTCAAGGATTACCAGATACTTACGAGAATTTTGAACGGTTGATGGGCCTAGAGTTTCATTGAGGTAGTTTGACAGTTACGTCGATTGTTTTTGAAAAATCGAAAAATTCATCGTCCCCGGTTTTTGTTCCAAATAAATGAACGATTGTAGCGACTTTAGTAGTCGTAGAAAATAATAAAACCTCAGGGCGGATTTCGCGAATCGATCGCCGCTCTGACTGATATACAGGGTGCGCTTTAAAGATATATTTATTTATTTTTTTTTTTTTTTCTTTTAAATTCAACGGCCAACGAATTTTCGCTGCCGGAATATACATACATTAATGTCTTGATAATATCGACCGTGGGATAATAACTTAATTCTTTTATCTAATGACTAGTACACGTAGTAGGTACATCACAATCTATTTTACGCCCGGCTTAAAGACTGACAAAAATTACTTTAAAAATCAAGTTTGCCCTGCAAGGGTCTAGCAGCTCCATTAGAGAATATTTCCCGTAATAGAGCGTGCCTGTTAACCATAATCGTTTTCCGAAATTCAACGTATCCTCTTGACGTAAGGTACCAGCAGTATAGCAGCAGTACAAAATATAAGTACATTTATGTTTATAAAAGTACAACACTCATTTGCCAATATGTATGATATGACAAAACGACTTTCCCATCTCGATACACGTCACAGTCGTCCGCAGAACAATTATATATCTGAATCTTAATTATTTTAAATATTTCGAAAATTTCGATATTAGCCTCACAGTAATAACCTTAAAAAATCTAGGAAATAAAATTTCATTGCTAAATCGTAAGATGCAATAGCACGTTTTGGTTGATTAGAACACTATTTTTCTTTTTTTTTTTTTTTCCCCCCCGTTGGACATAGTATCATGATCTTCATCCCCGTGTCGCACAGTAGTATAATATTTATGCTAATGTATACATTACGTTAAAAATTAATATAACGACTAACTCTCAGGGAATGGTTCATAATCATTGACACATACTTTGCAAGTAAAGAAAAATTTATGCAGGACTATTCGGTTCAAATTTTAGAAAATTCTCGTGCAATCGCTTTGCTTACCTAATCATCATTTGCCAAATTTCATTTCCGTTGCCCATTGGAAAATCGCGCAAACGCCGAGTACATAGACGTACGTCGAGGTTCGATAAATTTTGAAAAAAAAAAAAAAATGGTCTACCTGTTGGCTACGGAACGATTGGCGAATGGTGCTTAAGCAAAAGCATCGCGTATGACAGCTGTCAAAATCAGCTGTCGAATTTAAATCGAATAGCTCTCCGCATACCACGTGGTATCAACTGAAATGGTCCCAGGAGACCGTCGTTCCAGTCCGATCGGACAGAACAATAAATTCTGGAAGGTTTTGTCTTATCGATAGACTTTCAGGCTCGATGGAACGGATTGAAAGGTCTTCCGAGTTGGACTCGGATTTTGTATGATTTTTTTTTTTTTTTCACGATTGGCAATTCAAACGCTGCGAATAAAGGAATCCGTTAGCGATGGTAGCAATGATTGGCTGGACCGTAATAATATGCCACAGGCCAAGGATGAACCTCGGTCTGCGAACACGTGGACCAGGATTCTGTAGAAGTTTCTTTGCAAAAGACCCGACCGGTAGAGAGGGATCCTTCGGAAGTGCACAGAGGAGCGTAGGAACATCCAGAGACATTAAGAATATTGAAAGAAGATTTGCATTGGCGCGTGGCGAGATTGAAATTGTACGTCCTAAGACCTTTGAGAGAATTAGCGAAGTTTACATTAAATATCAAACCGTCGTCTCGCGGAAGATCTTGACCGGCGAGTCAGCGTGTTTTATATGGATGTAACGCGTTATCGTGGCTGTACCGTTATTGTAGACATCCTGCGGACTCACCAGATTCGTCGAATTCCTCCTCAAAGTCTCCTCCACGTGATTCATCTCCTTCGTTTCTGAACCAGTCAACAATTCATTCATTTTTTTTTATATTTTTTTTTTTTTTATTATTAATCATTAAAAGCATAATTAATTCACGACACGTGCTCTCGACGCAATGACAGATCGCAGTACGAACGGATTCTTGATTTTCAAGTGAAAAATATTTACTCGCCATTAATTTTTATCTCGATCTGTCGTTACTGCGATAGCGATTGTGTGTGTGTGTGTGTGTGTGTGCGCGTGTGTGCGAATAGCAGATTACACTGAAAAGTAACGTGCAGGAAATCGTGGAAGTGAAATCGAAAGTACGAAGGAAAACGACGAGTCACAGTAGCGGTAGTAGTAATAGTAATATTAAGCAAAACTGAATAATTACCTCGGTCAAAAGTGCCAAAGAAAATATAAAACGACATCCATTAGCAGTAACAATGCCGACGATCTGTACAAACCGTAAAACAGTGCTTTGTTAGTGGGTTGAGAAATCCACGTGGGACAAGATAGTAACGTGGTAGAAAACTGAAAGGTGAACCTTAAAAAAATTCGAGAAAAAATCAAGAAAAAAGGATTTCAAATAAAGAAGCAGTCTCGGTATCTAGAAAAAAAAGATATTCGTTTATATTTACAAAAATATATGTGTGTATATATGCAATGATATATATACGTATAATGTAACCGATAAGAGATTATGTACAGGTGCTTTATCGATCGTATCTCTAATGTTCGACGTACGTTAATTTCTAGTCCTAATGTGACTGATATAGAGACGAGACGTAAGACCGAAGACCCCGGATCGTAGAGCTTCGGGAAAATCATTCTGGTACTAAAACCTAATATGGCAATTTCTAAGTGCGACGAACGACGCCTTGTCAATAGTTTTCGCGCGCGTTATCGCTGCAACGATAAATCCGAGTCCTCAAATTCTTTCGCGCGAACTTTTTCTTGCGCGAGGAAGAAGAGAAAAAAATGAGCAGGTAGAACGTTGAGCAAAAATACCGAGGGACGCGCAAGATCTTGGCTTTTTCTTAAAATTTATGAAAATCTTCTCTTTAAGCTCGACGATTTTGCGTAAACGGTGAGAAGAGATTCGTCGGCGTTTGCGAATTTTTAATTTTTTTTTTTTTTTTGCGAAAACGTATTAACGGCCATCGTAACTAAATTAATCGTCTCTATACGTATCTGTTTGTACATAATATAGAAAATGCATGAGACTCGGGTAAGGACATTTCGCACGGATCGCGGAAGAATTTGCAATTTGCGGATGTGGGAGCGAGATTAGAGATCGGCTCGATCAATGGACCAATTGTAGTTGAAATTGCATTAGACTAAAATGAACGGAACGCAAATACCGAAGGGTAACTGTAGTCTTGCAATGGATGAAACAGTTCGTCCTTTAGAGATACCGGAAACTCTGGAGACTCCGAATCCGCTCGGTAGGGTCTGAACCGACATACATCTTTAAATGACAAACTTAACTTTAACATGGATGATTGTGACGCGGCGGTATATAAATTAATAACATCATTCTGTCTAATACGATAATCTAACTTTGGCAGTTGAGTCGAAGTACCAGGCGATAACTAAATAACTAACCTGGCATAACGTACGTACGTACGTCAGTGGCGTTTCCGGTCGGTCGCAGAAGACGCAGAGATGAAAAGAAGAATTGCGCTGCAACGGGTGGACCTGATAAGTACGTGGACTCTGCCGTCGCGCAGGCATCGTCGTCGGCTATGT
>JARQSV010000335.1:301249-314926 GCA_030142285.1 Calameuta idolon | reverse complement strand
GAGGCGGGTAACTGACCGCGGGCAGTATAAGCCGTTTGTCCGGTATGACGTGCGCTGCTCAAGACTCAAGACTCAAGTCCAGTGCATTTTCGTGACGCGGCACCGTCGTAGTCGATTGCGTAACCCACCTATTAATAAAAGTTCGAAGTCGAACGAAAACATTTTCATAACTGGAATTCTAATCAGTCATTCTGGGCTTTGTGGTTGCGAACGCCTATCGTTCATTCTGATGCACATAGGTATAGCGTAGCGCTGACGTTGATCTTGTCATTACGCTCTCGTCCGTCACTGCTCTCGGACACGTTTCCTTCGGGACTTTACGTAGAAGCAAATCTCGCTGTCGTAACTCATTTCGCAAGACATGACAGGCGTAAAACAAGCTTTGTCCGAAGAAGATCGAACTTCTTGTACTGCATCCTTTCATAAGACATATGAAGATCGGCACTTCTTGTACTGGGTTTTATGTAGCTCAATGATAGTCGGATAGTCTCTCATTGACGCTCGTGCACTGGTCTGGGCTAAACTTTCTGTAATAGAAGAGTATTGCATAAATAACCTTATAAATAGCAATTATCAAATTGCCACCAACGAATTGGACACCGAGCGTTTTCGGGTGGCTGCTGCTGCACGGAGGATCCATTGAAATTGGGCAATATCCTTAACATTTTTTTTTGTTTTATAGAACTGACCCGGAGTCCGAGATTTATTTCCACGAATTATTTAACACCTTTCTCGAGACGAAGGAGCCGGTAAGGTAAAAATTGTCTTCGCGACGCTTTCGGCGCTACGACGTGTCGTTTCAAAGGTGCACGAAGGTTTCTTTTTTTTGGACTCTTTGAAATTTTTAGGCTCCATAACTTTGTGTTACTGACTTTTAACGAATTCGCAGACTAACGACTAACAGTGCAAAGTTTCACCCGTATTTTTCACTCGCTGCCTTCGTCCACGGAGAGCAGCCGCTCCTCAAAGACAAGGAATCAGAATGTTGAGAGTAATAGGGGAAACCGTTACAATGTGGTCCCCCCCCCCCCCCCCTGGCATCGTAAGCAGAGATCGATATTTATTTCCGTAGATCGTAAACCGATCGGCTATTGTTTTCGGACGAAGAGCTAAGAAAAGATTTTAACGATTTAGGTTTACGAAATGCAAACATCGAGGAAATTGTATTTTGAATTCTCGGCATGTCCAGTTTGGCACAATAAACACCCGTAGGCCTCGTAGGATATAATAATAATCGAACGGGAAAACAAAATTGCTATTCTAATATTCTTTCAGGCTAATCTCCGGAGCATGATCGTCTTTGAAATTCCAGTCCACCAGAATCCATGGCTTTTTCGTGCACTACTCTCACGTGTTTGGTTTGATCTTTTTATTTTCCATACCCATGCCTTTTCTGTTGTTTTTCCAATCTTCGGTTCTGCATGTTTCCACGGTACGTATCGTTTCAAAAATTTGCTTTTTCGTAAGCCAATATTGTGCTTTACCTGCATTTTCTTCTTTTCTTTTTTTTTTTGGAAATCTTTATAACCTCAAATAATTTTCAGGGAATCGCGAGACTCGACGCCCGTCGAAGGATTAAGTAACAATGGCGCGCAAACTGTGCAGAATCCGTCTTCGGAAAGGGGAACTCTGAGGTCACTGTCGGCTCAGCCATCAAGTCCAAGCGACTCCTTGTCCCGCAGTCCGAGGTAGATACATTTTTACTCCGTCCGAAAATAGGTGTGCGGTTATAGGTTAGCTCAAAAGGCAACGGTTGACTAGTCGTTACGCCACTGGGCAGGGCCCTTAAGAATGATCGCGCTGTGGAATGTCGAAAGATCCGTCCCTGAGATAATCGTGATTTATGCACGCGTAGCCGCTCTGTCCGGCAAGAAACAAAGCTGTTTCTCTAGTGGGAACAGAATCCTGAAGGAAACCGTTTATTCGGACCACTCAATAATTATATACTCCCCCACTATCCCGAGGAGTGAAACGCGTTTGGGATCCTTTCTCCCGCAGGTACTAATCATCTTAGAACGTTTGCCGACACTCCACTCAAAGAGAAACACATGGGTCTCACATTTCCTCCTTTAGGACCAATGGGATTATCTATAAAAATATATTGAGTTTATCTTTAGAATGTCTGGCGAACGCTGTAACCCGTACATCCGACCGAATCCACCACCATATATGGGACCGATCAACACGTAAGTTTTGGCCGTGTGAGATAGAATTGTTCATTGATTCGTTGGAGTCGATGAGAACTTTTTTTCTCAAGGACTGGAGTGCGGGCGGATTTCTGACTACACGAGGAGCCGGCGAAAACGTGGTTTTGCTAGATTCGTTCGGCTTCGAATGGGAACGTCGGATCGAATTACATATGTATGATGCGACTGAGAGAAAGGCAAAATCAAGAAAACTGGCTCCAACAAATTCAGCAACTGCTGATTGCAGGTTACCTGTTGCAAGTAGTGATGCACATTATCCACACGTCACTCGGCAGGTTCAATGTGAGTGCGCCTTTAATTTATTATATTTCTTTTAGCATTTACATACTCGATAAAAAATATGTAATCCATTTATAAAATACGACGAAATAAACAACTCCAGAATATAAAGCTCCTTTAATTTCGGCTCCCTTGTTGTATTATTTAATGAGTATCTAGTCGAATGTTGCAGCTGTCTTACGTTTTTTTGCAAATTTATTTACAGAGCATCACCTTCTTTTTAATGAGAAGATAATTAGATGATCCTCGTCAATTAGTTATTGGTATTCGTGATTGTTTTTATTTTTCAAAGTACTGTTTACTCACTTATGGAAGTCACGCATGCGCACGTGTCTTTCACTCAGCACGTTCCAAAAATTGAGCAGTCGCTCGCTAGCGGTCTCGATGTAAGGTGTGGGTACACGTGTGGTGCTCTCGGACATTTTTTTTCAACTCTCTCGAGCGTCTACAGGACATGGCCGGTGTTGTACCGTTGTCCGGGAGGTCTGGTAGAAAACAGTGGACGTTGCACGGTAAGGTTTGATTGTTGATCGATATCACTGTTTTTGCGTCGTGTTGCTTGCGTACGGATATAAACCCAATCGATACCTGACAACATTACATTGGCTTAGTTTGACAACCACGTGACAAGTCTTCCTTGATTGTATTCTAATGATACAATGCTCGCTAGACATCATCTTCGTCTATCTATCATAAATGTAGATTTTCACATAATTGGCTTCGTCGTATCCTAGGATACAGGTGTAGTTTATGATACTATGGTAATTTTTGACAGCTGTCACTTGAACCGATCATCACGTTTACTTTGACATGTTTACTGTGAGAGGATGTGCTACAGAATCTTTAAGTGTACAACCTTTGCGATGTCTATGTACTAGTCACAGTTTTATTGATACCTTATTGATTTTAATTTTAATATAAAATCTATTCTCGCGACTAGTATTCGGTAAAACCAGTTTGAGGTTATGTGCTGTCTTATTCTCCAAACAATACTACCTGGAAATGCTTCCATTATCTATAATATTATATAAATAATTGTAGTTTTTAAAAAATGTTACCCTATTAATGCATATTATTGATAAGTATTTAATGTTGATCTTATCCATAATTTGTTTTGTTCCTCATAATCAGTTTTGAAACTATTATGCTTTTGTATGCAACTATATTCAGAATAATCGCTTTGCACCGAGAATAGTCTAATAAAGTATAATTTTTAACGACTATACCTTTTATAGAAAAGCTAAAAGAGAAAATTTAAACTGAAAATTTCCTATACATTTTTCACGAGTTTCCTTAGTTTGTTACAGATTTAGCTATTTCTGTTCTAATTACATGTTAATAAGGAATACTGAACAGAAGAAAAGAAAAATTAATTTTTGTTTTACAGATGGACCAAGAGGTTCTCTCAGGCGCTTGCGGTCTCAATTGGCTGAAGATGGCTGTCCGGAATCTCAGGTTGTTTTGGGGAAACATCTGTTGGAAGAAAGATGTGGTATGTTCTGAGCTAAAATAGAATTTTATAATTTTCCAGCAATGGATATAATTCAATTTCAACTATAATTGAGCTTCGAGGAAGATTACGATGCACAAAACATTACATAATTGGGTCCTTGCAACATTTGTATCAGTAGTTGCTGTGACAAGTTTCTTGTATTGGATATACAGTCTGTTTCCCACACTCTATAGATAGACAAGACAGAATAGGTCAGGATTGTGAACTTTCTAAATCGCTTACTGTCCAACTAGCATGCCAGTAATATGGGGATAGCACTTATATGGGATTCAAAGGTTGCAATGGACCATTATATTTAAAAATTTTCCTACCAGCACATAATCGTTGAATGACATCAGCATACAATTTCTAAACCCAATAGCACCCACATTATTCTTAATCATAAACGGAATGATGAGGTAATATGAATATCGTTCGATTCTCCGATGTGTTCAAGAGAAGCGTTTTTATTATTTTTCCATAATACGAAGAACTTGATGTGGACAAGGAAGAAAATGCGAAGCTTGGCGTTTATTGGTTAACAAAAGCCTCGGAGCAGGGCAACCTTGAAGCGACTGATATCTTGAGAAAATGTCTTGCATCCGGCCGAGGAATCACCGAACATAACTATTACGATGTGAAAAGTTGTCTAGACATGTCGCAAGACGAGAAGTTGGCTAGACGAGCAGCGCGCGAAGTCTTCACGAGGTGAGTTGGAAATGTAAATACTTGTGTCAGTTGATTGTGCACTTAATTTCTGCGCTAAGAATAAAATTGATAGGAAAGCGATAATAAACTGTTCATCGATAGCTTATCAAATGGCGAAGACTTCATAACGACTGAACAGCTTCAGAGGCGCATGAGGGACCTGAGTTTCCCTTCCACGAGTAGATCAAACTATTCTAGTTCAGACAGATCCTCGCAAAAGAGCTCTCAGAAATCACTGGGTGATACTTACCGAGAAGGATTCCCAGACGATGATCTCTCCGAACATATCGCATCTCTCAAAGACGGTGGAAGAATTGAAGACAGTCCGCCAGGTAAGGCGTTCAAGAGTCGCCTCCGAAGACGTTCTAAAACCGATTTTCAATGGATTTTTAATTTTCACACTGAACTATCATTTTCTTTGTAAACAGACTGGCTGGAACATCAAGGAGAAAAAATAACTGAGGCGGTGTTGGTGTCAGCAGCTGCCAGTTATGCTCGCGGATTGCTTCCTATAGTTTCTAATGCTCTCTGTATGGTAGATCCATCTGAAATGGCCCTGGACACGATTCCTCTATTACAAAGGCCCTTCGTTCACCCTTGGACATCCTTGAAGCGTCTTTACACCTGGCTGGTGGAGACGATAGGACGTCGCGGTTCCCCGATATTCAACAAATTATTCTTCTCAAACGTTCAGACACTACTGCTTCTTTTGCTCTATTGCTTGTTCGGCACCGAAAGTCTAGTACTGTTCGTTCCTATGGCTTTGTACTATCTGTCGTTCGTCGTGATGGTCATCGCTACTTTCCAGATGTTACAGCGCAAACGTGAACTCTCAGACTTTCGCGTCTGGTCCGGTTTGTTCCTCAGTTATTCCGGTGGAAATTTGAATCCTGACGAGGCGGAGTATCAATTTTGCTGTAACAATCTTAAGCCGTACGGTCACTTTTTTCTAGCGCTTTTCGTCAATCTCATGCTTTATCCTCTGATAGCGCATCAGTGGACGCCGCAGTCCGAGTTCACCGTCATAGCCGTCACCTTGACGCTAGTGACTTTAGTCAATTTCACGTGGAAAGATGGCTCGCAGTTTCCGGACTTTCTGGCGCTCTTTAGTTTTGGGGTTCACGTTCTTGCAAAGTATCCTTACGAGACCGACATGGTCGTGACCCAAGGTTGGAGATTTCTCGATATAAGAGTGCCAACGTTTGCCTCCTACGTCGTGGGCAACGGTATCGAATTCTGCCTGAACTTTCGAGCCGTGTTCTATCTATTGATACCTGCGGTATTTGCAAAAATGGCAGCAAGAGACGGTTGGCGTGGAACGTACAAAACTCTGATACCTCACTGCGTCACCTTGAGCTGGTGGCAAATAGCTATACTCAGCTCGCAGGGTGCTACCTGGTATGGCTTGATCAGAGGGGCACTGGCTCTCGTGGGAATGGTGCTTTTTCTGCCAATTGCTGGTTTGGCCTCGATTGTCTTACCAATAGTAGCGGCAGCCAAATATCTACCTGAAAGCGATATGGTCATCAGGGTAGCAGTCACCGCGTTACTAGGTGGAATACCCTTTTTGGCTTCTTGGTATTTGAGGAAGACAAAAGCACGGAAATTCAATTGGATCATCACACTTATCCAGGTACTTAACAGTCCGGAACAATCGAACTGCCACGTTTTAAACAGTAACAAAATTACTTAAAATAGAAAAATTTCAGCTTGTTTCCGGAGTTGCTGCCGGTGTAGTTCTATCCTGGCCAATGATTTTGGAGTATAAACGAGAGGTCGATACCAGTTCCCTTGAAGCTGTGCCCAGCCTGTCGTGGGAGCAGTACCAGAATCATTGCCATCAACCAGCCTGGGAGGAATCATCCTCGAAAGCCCAAGTCCAAGTCGAGTGTGCCCGTTTGGATGGAATTCCAATATCTTGGGAAGGATACGTGACGAATATTCGATTGAAGTCCGTAAAGAATAGTCTGGGATCGATATTGGGTAAACTACCTGACAGTATAAGGTTACCTTTGACTTGCATGTACGGGGAACCCTATCAGGAGAATTGTTCCGCGGGTGACGAGATGCGGCAGAGAATCTGCAAGACCATACATGAAATTAAGCGTAAGCAGCACAAGTGCGATTTGTCCTCCTGGAACCAATATGAATTTGAAATCTCAGTTAAGATGAAGTCCAGTCTGTGGGGTAGCAACGCTGAGGTCGTTCTCCTTGGAGATCACTCCTTTACGAATTTCAGTCTCAACATCTATCCTGGTGACAAAATTTGGTTCACGGGCTCCCTTGGCAATTCCGGCCACGAAATTGAATCTCTCCTTGGCGGGATGGAGCCGCACATTGACCTTGAAGAAGTAGGTTGTTTAGCTTGTCATACCATTGATTTGCAGTCCTACAAACGGAAGAGGTACGAGATCAGCTTTAATTCACTCGCAAGGGACATTTATCTCGGCGTAAAGACTGTCTTGAATTTCCTTTTGAATCCATTAGTCATCTTCAAGTGATTCCGCGAATGAGAATCAAGTAATTCCTTTTAAATGGCGCGCAACGAACGACAGTTCGGCACGTTTCTTTCATAATCAAATTGATTAGTTTTTAAATCTCGCGATAAAGCAGCAATACTTTGACGCATATGTTGGTACACGTAGTCCAAGCTGCGTTTCGATGAAAGCGCAAGCCGTCACTTCCATTGGATGTCAGCGTGATAGATACTCTACTGATTGTAGAAGTTGAGGATATTCTCTCTGTTAAAAATTAAGACACCTGTTTACGTATTTCAAAGATTTATAGTTCCATGCGTTGTATATAAAGTTTGTAGGGTTTTTTTTTTATTTAAAAGAAGCACTTAGTCTTATCAGGAATAAAAGTGCAAAGTGTCCGACGGAATTCTTGAACGCTTTGTTTCTACCGAATACTTGTATGACCATGACGATACTAGCAGTAAACGATGTGCGATACGTTCACGATTTTAAATTGAATTCTCAGAGAACGTTGCTGCAGCCCAAACTGAGTTTCTATCTGGAATACCGCACGAAGCACTCGTAAGCGTACCGCACGAACGTCTAATCGAATAAAAGATAATTATTCTCTCTCCATATGTGTTGTATATATAGGTATATACGTATATAGCTTAGAATGGTTTTTATGTTACCGTAAACTCAGGCATCTTAGATTTAGATTTCATTAAAAAAATTGTATATCCGAGTATTTTCGAGAGCGTCGGTATATTTTAGGATCGATGTATTTTCCTAAAGGCTATTATCGGACGAAGAGATAAGCCGAATATTTTTCTATTACGTTAATCGTAAATAAAAATTATTAAATTTATTTACTTTTACTCAACACCGTTCAGTGCGAACACTTTGTTCTTATTTAGTGGACTTTTCGCGATGTTCAAAAATAGTTTTAAGGAAACAGCCCGGTGAGCCCACTATTCGCGTTACTGCCAGTAAAAAAAAAAAAAGAGACAAAGACGGATCGCAAAGTAGTATTGTTTCTCATTTCTTTCCAGACATTGAAAAACGGTCTCCTCGAAACACTCGATATTCCTGTCATTCGTGTGAAGTCGGTCCTGATCGATCGTAAGACAGTAAAAGACTATTCTAATGCGATATCAGTTAGAATATTAGGACAGTGAAAATATATAAGGACTTTACGAAGCTGTGTTACAATTACTGATCATTAATGTTAAATGTTTAGTCCCGACGTAACTGCGGATGCGATGGAGGCTGCACGTAGCATCTGTCCTCTCGCGAGAGGCCAATGAGCGACCAAAATGTAGAAAGGGAATTGAATGGGAGATAGATCGTGCCTTGATGTATTTAGTTTCCCTGATAGCTTCGTTACTTGCGTTAAATATAGAGATTCTTTTTCTTCCCCTTTTCTAAAGATTAAAGAACTTTCTGTCACGTTAGATGTATAACCTAACCTAGTACTTTCCAAAAGTGTGCCAATTCTTCTCTTATTAGGAGTTTTATTGTAAAAGATATATTAAATGAATTTCTTTGAAAACTAATACTGCTGTCAATTGATCGATTGGTTACGCTCAACTTTCACACGGCAACGTGAAAATCTCCTTCGTGTCGGTGAAAAATGATGAATACGTTTTTTGAATATGTATTTATTCATATTTGGCAACGGTTCTTAGTAAATAAGTTCTTACAACGAGAGTGACGCCATGTTCTTACTATCTCTTTTTCTTTTCTTCCCCTCTTACTCGCCTTTTCGACTATTCCTTTCTCGGATATTCTTTACTGGTTTTCAATAAAAAATGAACGACTCCACAATACTATGCTATTCTATGATTACCTAATATCAACGATAGTGATGCTTTATTTATGTACAAATATAAAAGTTATAATTTATACGTCTCTTTCGCTTTATCCAAACCGTTCGCCCACACAATAACCAAACACTAAGACGCCCCGATAGTGAGCTATTATCATTATTATTATTATTTCACTTAGGCTGAAACTCCTTAGTTTGCGATGCGTAATGTTTATACACTTTTGCTGTCCTGGGCAGCAGCACGATAACAGATCGATTCTAGGCTTTTAAATATAGCTAGAGGTTGATGTTTTTACAAGTAATCGTTTCTTACAGTATCTCACGAATGTTTTACAATACATTTACATGTATACACGTAACTATGTGCATTTTGACGAGAGCAAAATTAAAAAAAAAAATTTATTGATATCTGTTGTTCTGTTGACGGCTGTTGTTGAAATTATTTTATAATAGTATGGCAGCCAGTGCTAATTAGAGCTTTCTTTACTGTGATGGCATAAAAAAAAAGACAAAGTACAGTTGCGTGTTGGTACAATATTGCTAAAAATGAAAATAGGAAGCTTCCTTCATCGAGTCAATCGAAACGCTTGGAGTTACTAGATTGGTTTACTAAAAAGAGTATAAAATTTACATCGCTACCTTCCTTGTCAAACACCGTTTCGCCCCGACTGGGCTAATTATCTTAAATCACTAGATACTTACAATTAGACACATAGTACATACGTATTCACCTGACTTCGCTCGTATCGTGTCACTGATACTTCTTACAGGCGCGCGTTCCCATGAAGCTTCGCGCCTCAACGGAACACTGGCTGCGTTTCGTTATTCATAATTATTGTAAAATATACACGAACCATGAGGTGCGATGAAACAAGTTCATCCGCATACAAGTTTTGACCTGGCAGTAGTCAGCGAATTACATCAGACTTACTTGAGGTAGGAAAGAGAATTTAATTGTTGTCTAACGTAGGAAAAAACCTTTTAAATTCCCTCCAATAAAACACTAAAAATTGAAGGCGTGCTTTACCCTATGCTTAAATTCTGCTAAACTCTGAAAATTTTACTGCGGCTTTGAATTTGGTTGTCCCTCGATTCATAATCCCTTCACTGTAAAACAAGGTGCATATCGACAATTGACTTTGATAAAGACTTAGAATCCTCGTTCGATTGGAAACTTACGAAGAATGGAATCCGTTAAAATTTATTACTCGCAGTGACTACTTAATCCCTTCAGTTTTGAGTTACCTGTGAAGTTGTCTCGGTACTGTGTCTTGACGTCATCAATACTTCCTGTACACTGAATTTTCACTCGCGAAAAAGGGGCAGTTAAAATTTTTGTCTAAATGTTCTGGTTCGTCGTTCGTCGATCGTGGATCATTCGGTAGATGAGAAATTCCGAGTAAAGGAATGACTTCGAACGTAGATTAGTGTTTGCTTACAATACGGCACTTCGAAGGATCTTTAGTACAAGCGCTTTCGACTGTTCTCTTGATGTTTCTGATAGAACATTATGCCAATAACGACGCATGCGATCAGGGCGAGCGCACCGACGAGCATCAGGAGGAAAATCTTGATGCCGCTTAACGACGAAGGCTTTGGATCGTCTACGTGATCTAAAATTACGAGGAGAATAGGTTAGGAGAATATATACACGTACAGAGCGAATAGTGCAAACTTAGGGCACATTAAATTAAATAATGTACTTTTTTCAATTAAAGATTTAACTAACCTCTTGGAGATTCAAAGAAGGCTGCAGATGGCAAAATATTGGATCGATCCTCGTCGTCTTTTGGCTGTAATTCGGTTAAGGGGTATTTGTTTGTAAGTGATGATTTATAACGACACTTGGAATTCTTTATGAAATTGGAATCTAGTATGTAGACGTACGTCATCAGGCAAGTCCAGCTCGAAGAGACGAATCGACATGATGTCATGATTGTCGGAAAGGTCACCAGTCGTCGCTGTAATTCCAAAGTAGTATCCCGTGGGAAGCTGTATGCCCTTGACGGTGAGACATTCCTTCCACGCAGCCTTGTTTGCGATATCAGTTGATACTGTATTTTGACAGTGCAATCTTATAAATCTTGGTATAAAGTTTTACTTTGTGCGTCCTACTAATATCTAGTTCAGGCTTACTAACTGCTATCTCGTGAACATGCGTTAATAAATCAATGAAATCCGCTTATCCTCTTTCATTCGTAGGACTACTTGAAGAGGACTTTACGTGAGACCACAGAAAACTTGAATGGATAAGACCGTTAGAATAAATTTAGAAATTTATTGAATCCAGAATAAAAGGGGAGTCAGCGGGAAGGAGTAATGAGACTAAGAGGAAAAGATACCACCGAATGATGTGGAGGCACTCCAGGATGAGAGCCACGAGGCCTCCGGGTAAGACCTTACTGTAATAGCAATGTTTACACACAACACCGCATAAAATCACAGTGTACTGAAAAAACCCAAAAGCCCCACCCACCAAAGCATCGTACACCAAAGACAGAGTGAGTGCAATTCTATTTTGATGAGAAAACTAGGATGGTTGTCCATGTAGAGTGACTTTGACTCACCTGTTAAGGTATCTCTTTCGTATCGAATAGCAATGTGGGTGTCGTGTTCGAAGTTTCTAAACTTTGCTTCGCAGCCATCAAGTTGCGTATGAGTTCCATCACGATCATGGTCGTAGTGCAGAGTGCCATTGTTAACCATTGCCGAAATGTATGGATGTTGATGCTGTAAAAGTATCAACAGTTTATTTTTAGTATTTTCAATAAATGAAAGAGCAGAATACGTAATGAATGACAGTGCTGCTGTACTGTGTTTTCAATGGCTTTTGTGCATATTATCCTGCTACATGTGCCTCACGCAAGTGCAGATGCTATCAGTTGAATGACTCTTTCTTCCTTTTACTTGGCCGTGCAATTCTCGTGCTCACACACGTGTATACACTTTGACGATTTTCTCATCTTTTTAATTTACTTGGATTTCACTATGCAAAACTCACTTCATTTGAGATTCTAATATACCCGCCTATATCAAATACCATTTCTCGTTCCTGAAATGATGCCTAAAATGTTTTTAATTCATTCGCACAAGTAAACTGACATCGATTGACTTTTGTGAACATTCAAGATATTATGGCTTTTTTAAAGTTACAGATTTCTCTTTTATGTCGAACGCATGACCCCTAAGCAATAAAGTATCCTCTTTTGTGAAATAGATGGCGTACAGATTGTTAGGTGTGTAACGACTCGAAAAAGATGTTCTAGACTCCATTTCACAAACAGACCCGCCAGTATTGTGAATACAGATATAATACGTACATTATGTGGACCATTATGATTGCTGTATGTGTCCAGGATTATGGCAAGACCTTGAAAATAGTCTTTGTTTCCAAATACAGGGCCAGTCTGCATTCTATCTTTGGCATACCAAATTGCAAAGCCATCTCCAAATAATTCGCGACCTTTACCATGCACTTTAAAATGCACTTGCAACTCCCAATTCCTTACATTGCACGGCTGTAAAAAAATTGCAATATCACATGGATAATTCTCTCAGTGAATATTTATGTTTTAATAGTAATTTTCCTACGAAGCCAAGTATCAACTACAGGAAATATCTTTACCACTGAATTCCACAGAGCACCCTGCTTACTTTGCAGGTCGGGAGTTAGTCTTATATAGTTATTTGTAACCACTGTGCTGCCCATAAAATCCCAATGTGGTATTGTCATTCCAGAACCTATTTAAGAGTTAAATATTAATGATAACTTTTCTTACTTTCAAACAAATTATAGCATATTGATTTTTTAGATAACAGAGAAATTATCATTTTAACTATCTATATTGTTAATTATTATTATGGACACTATTATTAATTCTAATTTTTTTTAATTAGCATAGATCTATTTACTGAATAAATACAACAACAGATCATTATTCAAAAAAGCATACTGGAGTCGCGGACCGAATATGTAATATTGCAAGGTAATGCGAATTGCCCGTGAAATATATAACATACTACATTGGAATGAGATAAACATTCTCAGTCAATTTAAAGTTATCAGCGTAAAGTCTCAGGGCTCTTATTTTTGAAAAACTTATTTGACCGGACTAGAGGCCAAGATTAGATAAATACGAATTAGTGAGGATTCAAAGAATTTCGAGACAGGAGAACTAATCAAAATATGTCGCGTCATAACCTTACAACTTTATGAAGTTCATATAAAATGAATAATCAAAATGCAAAGTGCAACAACGAACAATCCATCCTTGCGAATGCTCTAGAACTTAATATTCATATTGAGAAAAAGTCAATTAACAAAATCCAAGTACCTTGGTACGGTCTGACTAAAGAATGTTCTCGTTTCATGTAGTCATTCGTATTCCAGTCGGCACCGACAGCTCCCAGGATGCTTACGGCCAGCACGTAACACCAAAATACTTTCATAGTTGCTTGCATTTTTAAATGACAAAAACACTGGACATGTGCAGTTAAATCTTAGTTAAAGAGTTTACTTCAGCTAATTTATGTTTGCGTTGCTTTGGTTTCGCTGGTAGCCTATCTTTCCTTGTTCATCAGAGATGAATAGGGAGATGCTCAACGCTAAGATTTTAGGCGTTATCAAAAGCATGGCGCTAAATCGTAGCGGCGAGTCCAGGAGTAGGATTTCGTGATCATCGCCTCCGTCGATAATGCATGTTCCGT
>JARQSV010000335.1:268792-287113 GCA_030142285.1 Calameuta idolon | reverse complement strand
CGCTCAGAAATTTCTAAATATTAAATTTTGAGATTAATATGAATCTTTCATGAGCACGAAATGCTCGAAAACGGTTATCACTTTACCACCCTGGAGGGAATGATGATTTGGCCTTGAACTGGTAAGATTCCTTCTAATGTCTTGTCAAAAGCTAAAACTTTCGAACCTCTAGGATCAAAGATGAGTTCAGCGGGGCTTGTGCGATCAAGGGAGTCTTGAATAAAACATGGAATCTTAAATATTTCCATGGTCGAATTTTTCGATAAATTTTTAGCCTCTACGTAGCGTCGCCCAATTACGTCAATCACACGTCTTTTTATCGGTAACACCGTGTGAAGGTAGACAGAGGTGTCGTCGACGGTTCACCTCGGTGCTGCTTTGTCAGCGCGCAGAAACAGTAGTGCCAACCTCGGGCGATTAATAAATTTGGAAACGAAAAGAGGGTCGTGTTCTCGCCTCAGGATACATAGGCGCGCGCGTGTGTATATACATGTATACGTACGTACAAGTTTCTCAGGCTGACTGAACGGAAATAACTACAGACATAGTCTCCTGATGTCGGCTGTTTGACTGACTCCTAGTACTGCAGCCCTGGAATAGGCCCGTGACACCTCGCCTAACAGTGGAGTGGAGTGAAATATATCCGAATAGGCGACAGTTGGAGGAACCTAACTCAGCACTCAGAGACACGTAGGATATGCGGTAGAATAGCTTTAAGACAGTATCGGTTCCAGGGAAGGCAGATAGCAATGGTAACCATGTCGTCAGCCCTCACCGCTACTGGTTATACCGTATCAGCACTTGAGTGCTACTGATACCACGAAGACATCCCGAAGACATCCGGAAGACCTCGTGCGAACGTCTTCAATTGTTTTCTTCCTATCGTAACTTCAACCTTGATAAGGCCAGGAAATTGATAAAAGCCGGGGGGGATGATCGTGGGACGTTGAACATGAAGTCTTGGAATCAGTCGAGAAGATCGTGTACTTAATGAGCGGCAATTCCTAGGAAAGATTGTCAAGGGAATAGTCTTGGAGTCGCTCATTGTGAGTGCACTTGTTGCATGCGCACGGAATATGCACACTACAGTGGCTGTAGGGACTATAGTGATGGAGTCTCTACCGAATATCGAAAAATCGTTTCTCTTCCACATCAGGATATTCTTCCTCGTATCCCTCGCAAGGAGGCACTTGTTACTCGGAACTTGAGGGACTTCCGGGAGTGAGAGTTTGCTAGTCACGGTAGAGAACCAGTAGACCATAGTGAGAAGTTTAGATAATATAGAGATTTTCTGGCGATTTGCCAATTGTCACTTGCAATCATTTTTGCAAGGTAGATACATCTATATCGACTTTCATTGCCCAAAATATATAGAGAATCTTCGGTATTCTAGGTAAAGTCTGAGTCTGCTGTTCAGAACGCGAGAGCCAAATACCCTTCCCTTGGCTGATCGGCCTGGTCCTAACGTAAAAGGGACTGCCGTGTAAAGTGTCAAGCAGTTGCAATATTAAAGCGGCTGAGAATTGTAGTTGTAAATAAATGGAGGGTGGTTTAGGAGAAGGACTGAAGCAACGTAAGAGAGTGGAAGAAGAAGGTTGGCCTGTCCCCTCGCCGTTGCGTGAGGATGCGGGTGCACGGGGGGAGAAAAACGGTCGTAGATGGTCTTCGTGCCCTGGTGCGCTCACTCTCGTTGATGGGGAGGACGAGCGTCAGGAAGGGCAGGAGCCGCCTCGTACGGAAGGGATGGACTGGAGTAGCGGGAGTGAGAGCTTCGGAGGCTCGGAGCTTTTAGGGTTGCTCTCAGTTCGCCGGACGGCCGCCAGAGTGTGCTGCCGCGCAGGACCAAGCCTCACTCGCGCTGCAACCAGTAGACACGCCACGTCGCGTTCGGTTTCGACGCCCCGCAGAGCAGCCACCCCCGTAACACATAAAACCTGAATCGAGCGCGAACGGATCCACCCTCGTATAGACTTTTTCAATTTTTTCAACCGATAACCAACAACTCTAAATCGCTGTGACTGTTTTGTGCCAGAGGGGCGTCCGACGTTGTCTAATCGCGTATTAATACCCTCGGAGTTGCCTTGAAGGGTCGGACCTTAACAATCCACTTCTCCAGTGTTCACTAAATCCACCTTGTACCTTCTCCCTGCACCCTCGCCATTACCCTCCTCCCCCGGCCCATGGACCAACGTGAGAACGCGAGTGACTATCTTTGAAGGCGTTCTCCTCCCTTACGGTCCATCTGCTCTGTGTGCTTTCTCCTCGCGTCACCAAATCCTCGTTGTCGGTCATTGTTTATCCGAAGATGAGTAACTCAGCCGGAAACGTTGTTCCTGGTGCCTGGGGTTTTTGTGAGCAGTGAACCCTGCGGATTCCACATCTGGGAGGATTCTTCTCGTCGTTTACAAATGTGAGTTTGTCAGAACAGCCGCTTCGAGGCATTCATGAAAACTTTCCATGCAACTTTCCACGAGTTTCTATGGCAGTTATCTCGCGTCGTTTAATCGAAATCAGAGCCCTGTTACGCAATAGGAGCGGCGAGCTGTTGATTTTTCTAAATGATCATGTTACGTTCGAGATCCAATTGGCTGACGATTTTCAAGTTTTTACTTCTGCAGTTGGTTTAAACACCGGAAGGAATCCGTTTGTATCGAACGTTTGATAAAAAAAAAATCTTGCGACACAAATGCAACCATTGACATTGATCTCGAGGTTCGACACTTACGTTCTACGTCAAGTGTCACATGATCAATGCAGGAATTCCTCGTTGATAACTGTGCTTTCTGAAACTTAAGTAAAACTAGGGGGAGGCTCAAAGAGGGAAGCAGTTGAGATCCGATAAAACCCTTCGGACTTTGCCCAAGTTTCCAACTGCGGCAGATGTCTGCGTGATACGTATTGTACGTTCTGCGCTCGGATACATAAGCATCCAGAGGGATTTCAAACGGAAATCAAAAGATATCCGTTCCAATGAGACTTGATGGGTATATTTAGCTGTTCAAGGAATGGGACTGATGTGTAGGCAGCATTTCGGAGATTATGTTCATTAAGGTATTCAACCGTGTAACTTTGATATTTAACTTCCCGTGGGGGATTTATTTGCCTTTTCAATTAGACCAGCTCGTTTCCTCGTTGATCTTTAATTGGGTCATGAGAACATTTTCTTTCTATTTTTCTCGAATCAGTGAGATTGGGAGAGAGAGAGAGAGAGAGAGAGAGAAATTAAGAAGAATATATTAGAGCGCGACCTTCGATCACCACTAAAAATCGTATCGATCTTGCTCCTGATTTATTCTTTGTCAATGTTCCAAAGTCCATCGAGCTTGTTGAAACTTTTCTTATTTCATTGAGAACGGTCGAGTCCCGATGAGCCGCCTTTTCGCGCGATAGAATTCCGCCTGGAGTGGCTGAAGCTGATCGCGAAGCTCTCGACGTTGGAATCTCTTTGACTCATTCGAGTTTAGGGCTTTTCTTTTCTTCGGCTGCCACGTTTCTTAGCAGTGGACCCGCATAAAGGGTCTTTCGAGGGATCGAAACTTTTGAAGGGCATCGCGAAAGAGAAAGAATTCCAAAATTGCGACGTCGTTCCTTGACTTTAAGTAAAAGCGAGGAGACCCTCCGTTCCTTGTGATGACCCTGCGACCTGGCGACGGTCCTGCACTTATCAGGAAGATCCTGGAGATCACGTAGCTCTGTAGGGATTGAATGTGACTCGTGACTCGTGACTCTCTCAGGGTCCCTTCGTTCCTCGCAGCATCCCAGGATCCCTCCCTGAGGGAATTCACCTTTTTTCCGGCAAGACGAGTCTCAAGTATTTGGGTCTTCAAAAGAAATGGGCTGATCCGTCGAGTTCGGCACTCGAGGGTCAGTTGAACGTGCGCACCTTCAACGACGCCCATGCATAGGCGTACGGGTACCTGCCGTCAGCCCAGTTTCCAGGCCACTCGCAGTAGGGTGCGAATTCAGGCGTCAAGCAAATGGCACCTGTGCTTTCGCGCTGCACGAGGCTAAAGGCGACGGGAGCTCCCGAGAAGAGACTAATAGAACATTTATTTGAGGTTTAATCACATCGACACAATGACAGCATTGTTCACCAGCTAACAATGGCAGCCCGCCGCTTTCCTCTCTACGCAAACTCCTAGGCCGCGCGTAGGCGTTCCCGACTCCTTGATTTTCAAACCACTTTCTGACTCTCTCAATTTCTCCGTTTCCCAGCTTCTCACCTGTTCCCGTTCCCTGTTCTCTTTGATCTCCCTCTCGTTTTTCTAGACGTTAGCTATTCCCGCTGATTGAGCTACCTCGCGATTTTCGAGTGGGCTCCGGGCGCCTCTCATTTTGTTCCGCAGGCTTCGTTCGAAGCCACGCTGGAAAGCTCCTGGTAATTGCTCTCCTTCGCATTCCCGAACAATCACCTATTCCTGATAATTCCATTGGCGTTGCGGTAGTCCCAGGTCCAGGATTACCTCAAATTGGGTCAAATTATTTTTTTTACAAGCGAAGCAGCGCCCGATCAGGACGCAGGAACTATCCGAAGTCCACCTTCTTCCGGGAGTCGGAAGGCCTGTCTTTAGAAGTTCGATCTTTGGTACTTCTCAATGGAGCTTTTCGAGGCTCGTGCCGCAAGCACGGAAGCCCGCGATCGAGAGCGACCATTCGATGATGGGTTTGTCTCTGTCGTTCGCGCATTGGTGGTCACGGAAATTTTATCAGATTCAGCTGATTCTTATATAATTTAGAAGAAATCGTGATTCTTAATGACGGAGTAGAATATTCAGGAAGTGGAGGCTGCGATTCCTCGAGTATAAAAATATCTATGGCATACAGGCGTATCGCTCCATCCGTTGAGCTACTTTGAAAGGACGGTAAGCCATCTTTTTTCGCAGCTTCGCTCCAGGAGGGCGCAGCGACGTGAACACTAATTACATGGAAGATAGCAGCCAGCAATTGTCCGCTTTGAAAGGCAGCGAAGATAAGTCCGAAGGAGAATTTTTTCAAGGAAGAACGATCAACGAGCATTGCCGTAAAACGTTCAAACGGAAGATGCCTCGATTCTCTTAAGGCTTAGAGCAGACGAGAGATGACGCGTGATCCCCTTAGGCCGCCCCCGCAATCAGTAGTTAAAAGGATGTTTCGTTTGGCAGCATTTCGAATCACGGGCGGATCGAATTTGATTTCTCAGCATTCGATGCTTCAGCCTGGCGAGATACGAATCCTGCGATTTCTCGCTTGCAGCGTGCAATATCCTTAATGCAGTAGTGACTGTAGGGAGTCCGACGAGGGACTGGATGGTGTCCCGAAGATCCTGTCGTCGACTCTCTACTTGGCAATTTCTCCTGAGAAATCCTCTTATCGTTACGAGTCTGGAATAGCTGAAAAGACAGGGAGGACGATCCGACTGACCTTGAAAAACGAGGATTCCGCACGAAGCGGGTCCACCCTCCGTGGGTATTTGTCTCCCTCGAGAAGAACCCTGGACTCCGCTGAGCTGCAGAGCCGTGAATAATGGCCGGCAGTTCACGAGCTCAGTAGTCCTTATATATATGTATACACGCAGAAACCATTAATTAAACATTAAACGAAGCGCCCGGCGGCCGGTCTCTACGTAACAATAAATTAACGAGGAGGTTCGCATACGCGCGGAGCTAAGCGGCCTATCCGTTCGATACGCAGCACGACGTACGTGTGTCGTACGTGGGTAGCACATGGTCGATGCCAGCGACGCCACGGGACGCTGCGGGACGCCGATCGAAGCTCTAGCCGGACGGTTCTCGAACGGGAATCTCTTTTTATCAATTCTTTTGGGGTATTCAATAAACTAGCGTGTGTAAATTCCCTTTGCCCAGGTTGGCTCCTGGGTCGTTCTCTTGGGCGATTTAACGGGGCGTGTCCTGGGGCTGCTACAGGCCCTTTAATCGTTGCAAATCCTGGGTCTCAGTCCTGCGAGAGGTTAACGGTAATGGCTCCATTCCTATGGGACGTGTAGATGTTCCGATGGCCGCGCACAACTTCTGGCAACTGGCCATATTGGACTCCCGTTACTCATTGTCAGTAATATCGCCAAGTAACGCGATTTGCTTCCAGAGAAACGATCCTCCTGCCATCCGATTGGCTCCTCTCTAATTTCCTTGTTCAGGTTGACGGACGAGCAGAACGGATGAGCAGAGTGCGGTACACGTGGCTGCGGCTCTGGGACGAGCGTCCCCGATTGCGGAGACCAGAACCCTGGATTGACTACGAAATGGTCAAAGAGCCGCGCGTGAAAGATCGGGACGTCACTGCAGTGGACAGTCGATGCTGGGATTATTGGGAAAAGTGGTGCGTGCACGGGACAGAGGGCTGCTCGATTGGTTCTAGCAGCTTCCATCCGGGATGACACCGACGGTTGCATCGGCTATTTCGACGAGGCAGAAGCTCAGGGAGTAGAGCGACGTAGAGGATTAGATTGATCCTGACAATGAAGCCCTGGTGCTCATACATGTACTCGCTGAATTCGTAAAGTCCCAATATCTGGCTGCCTATGTTCGTCCTGCACCATAACTTCACTTCACGGCAACTGGACCATTCCAAGCCGTGGGCGCTGGCCAACTATGCCTGCCCATTACCTACCTTCTACTTTTCAAGGCACAAAGCTCTCGGCGTCGCGCGCCCTCGTTGTTCAACCAAGGACAGAGCCAAGAAGGATCTCCGATTGGCTCCTCTCGCGTCTCTCGCCTCCGTGTCCGTCATGCGAATACTTGCGCGTACCATCTTATGCTGGAATTTATCTCATTGTCATGTAGCTCTCATACCGGATCAGTCAGATGCGGATAAAGCGGAGATTCCCTAATGCGAGCGCCGTCTCTGCGGTTTGGCCATTTTCTCAGTTGGGCCACGTGCGTCGTTCTTTTTTGGTCTGGCACTTGCCTCAGTCGAACGCACGCAAATCCCTCGGAGGGGACGAAGTTTCCGCTCAAGTTTATCCTTCGTTCACGTTTCTCTTGCTCTCCCTTATTCGGCCGTCTCGATCGGTTTAGGCTGCGGGGAGTCACGTTCTCCCTTACTTTCAATTGCCTTATTCAAATACTGTTTCCTGGTTTCGAGTAAGGAACATGGTGAGGGGCGGGGGGGGGGGGGGGGTGAGGCAAGAAAGAAGAGAGAGAGGGAAAAGAAAGCCGAGGGCCACTTAAGAAGTCGTCCAGCCGCCACACGCGCGTCCCAGTCGCATCGCGACTCGTGCACGATGGGTGCAACAATGACGCAATCAGCCGAACAATCCAGAGCATTGTCCTGCGCCCGTTGTGCGTCTCCTACGTCACCTTCGACAGTGACAGATCTTATTCTTTTCTTGCCTGGAACAGTGATGCACATTGAGTCAGTCAGATGCGATCTCGACGCTTGCCGTGTCGCACCAGGCGTCGCTTTTGCGCTCGTTTAGCGATCACAACAAGGAGCAGCATGCGGGGATTCTATTCGTGCAGTCCAGGGAAACGGCTGATCCTGGGAGGCCTAGAGGCATCAGTCGCAGAGGCTTTGCGGTGGCGTCGCGGCGCACCGGTGCCCGTCGAGACTCGATGATCCTGACCATTCTTCTTGGGGAATTTTGTCAAAGCCTTTGGAACAGCCAGTGGGCGATATTGGCGCCACGTAAGAAAACACCTTCGAGATCCAACGTTGACGCGTCAAAGATCATTTCGGTGGATCCGAGAGTTTCGGGAACGTGTCCCTTAGAAACGCCTCGCTTAAGATAATTAGTTTGGCCAAATTATGAAGGACGAGAATGAAATTGCAGCTGCCTGACTGATCGTGAGATACCTGGCGCCTATGGCGTGCACACGTCACAGACGTGCATATCGATGATTTTGGTGCGCGAGACGAAGAAATGATTTGTGGAGAAATCCAGAAGGAGCCAGAAAAGTTAATTCTTAAATACTTGAAAGTATCGGTTTCCGTGTCGATTCCCATCTGAAAGTTGAAACTGGGTTTGCGCTCGATGTTCGCGTCGATTCGCTGCTCGTCCTCGCGACACTCGCGGCCTCTCAGAAGGTGAAATTCTCTCTCGAAGTGAATTTTCCCAAGCAACTACACAAACTCCGCTTATCCTCGTCCGCTTACGACTTTGCTTTATTTATATTTTAGCCAAGAAACTACCATCCCTCCCCTCCGCCCCTCCAAGCAGGCCGCTATCGATCGGCAAGAAATCGATCTTCCATAATGAGCAGCTACTTCCCTTGACTGAGGACTGCTTTTCATTTTCTCCTCTAGACACGCCACTTCTTTTCCTAAAGTGATAGTCATTTAGTGAGAGGGCCGATGTCATCGATTATTCCTGCCTCGCTTATTTAGCCAATTTAATGTCTACCGAGCGAATCGCACACGGCGCCGGCTCACCCGACCCATATATGGATTCACTCGCGCTCTTCTATACACGAAATTTCCTATAAAATCATAGCTAATCGTTATCACTGCTTCGTTACGAAAGTCATAGGATTCACGTGGGAATCGCGAACACTCGATCTGAACTTTACGTGGTTCGGCATTGGATCCAGACACGGCGCCTGGGAATTTCTGCCTTTGAACTATCAGCTGCGTTAATCGACGCCACGATCCGCGCACGCGCAGAACCACCTTGCGAAGGGGCCTGTGTGTGCTTCATTCGCCGAGTGTGCTTACCTGTTGGAAATTTAACGCGTCGACGCGCGCGGATCGCGATTTGGCTCTGCTGCCACTGTCACTGCCCTGTCACTGCCCTGTCAGTGCCCTGCCAGTGCCCTGCCAGTGCCACTGCCACTCCCCGCCTGAGCCTTTACCTTTACATCGCCGCACACAAAGGTACGCAACGTCCTCTGAGCCCACCGCTCTAACGTTATGCCGATCAATCAATTAGCCGAGCGATTGATTTCCCCGCAGTCCATATCGGCGGAAGGTGCACCTATATTGATTAACGGAAGTGTACTTGGGCTGGTCCGTCTCCAACAGTAGCGACACGTCGATCGACAACTGCATTTTTCTTTCTTCCTACTGCCTGCTTGTTATCTCAGTATCAACAGCTTTTATCAGTGTACACTTTTTCCGCAATTTCTTCCCCTCTGTGTAGCTTTGGGCGAAATCGTGCACGAGACATTTTTATCGGAGAAAGTTCTTTTGGAAATGGTTGTCCATGCGGAAGAAAAATTGTCTTTATTTATGAAATACGCCAAACTCATCCAGCTGGTGACGTTAAAGTATATGTAATTTCGTTCTGCCGGTACGTTTTCATTCGAATGAAATTGATGGGAAACTGCCGTAAAAGAAAAGCGTGCAGAAGAATTTTTATTGTACCTTGGCGAAATAAATCTTAGATCACTCAATTGGAACCCTCGAGTATTTTTTTTTCATTGATGATCTTCCGATTGAGATAACGCCGCGTCACTGAATACAATACTATAACCCGCAGCCCGGATTCCCTGGGAATCTTCTGCCTGAAGCAAGAGTCGAGTGCCGAATGGATCTTCTTAATCTATTTGTGAGGAAACCAAGTAATTACACGGGTGCACGTTAGGCGACGTCTTGGGGAACGAGAATGGTCTGTTTTATTTAATTAGAAGCGTCTTCTCCCTTATTTCTTCTTCCGTTATCGCGTTTACGCGAGCTTCGCTCCCCTGATCTCGTTCATCGCAGACCTACGCCGGAGTCGCGTATCTCAGTGCCGAAGGAACATCGCACAAGAGCGTTTAGTAGATTTATTTATTTTTTTTGCACCGCGTCTGGAAAATTGGAAATTCCTTTAACGAGGCGCTTGTACGATTCGATCGAGATTCGCTTGTCTTTGGTAAATATAACAAGTGCGTGTATCGCGCGTGCGCAGAATGACGTGCGTTTGATCCCGCGTATGTAAATCGGAAGTCTTCAGAAATTTACAATGTCCGATGTGTCGATACACACGTGTGTATGCACACTCCTGTATACAATGCGTCTTCGCCATAGAGTTTTTCCGGCGAATGCCTTTCTATAGTACATAACGTACATGGACATTCAGGGAGCTCGTGGTTGGTCTTGAATAACGATTCTTTCCATTTGTTGTTCGGAATTAGGTTGAAGAAGCGGGAGGGAGCCACTGGGCGGAAATTCCAAATAGCATGGGGATAAATGAGAGCGGGGGTGGGGAGGACGAAGTTGCTCCCGGGAGAAGGAGGAGGTCGCTCGCTGGCCTCGACGACCTCGACGACCTCGACGACCTCGACGACCTCGACGACCTCGACTGCCTCAACGACCCCGACGGCTCGCGTCGGTTCGCGTCGGTTCGCGTCGTGGCGCGATACTGCCAACCCTGGCATGAAATTTACTGGTTTAGTTCGCGCAGTGAAGTGCGACCTGTGCGACCTCTGTGACCTCTGCGATCGCTCGACTGTCTCCTTAAACCCGTCAACCCGATTGGAACAACAGCAGCAATGGTAAAGCGGAGCTCGAGTATCGAGCCGAAGATTGCTCGGTGGAATGGCCAAGAGATTTTAACGAACCGAGCTGGATCGTCTCCGTCGGCCGGAAGTTACCAGTGCACTTGCCGAACAATAGTCCCGTGGCCGAAGGGCTCGATGAGTTCGCCGCAGTAGAAGCGTCCCGACGTCTTCGGACGGCTGATTCGCGCGGGTATCGCAGCGCCGGGCTCGGTGTCAGCGCGACTGCTGCCTATTGTGATATTGCACACTTTAAACTTTTGCAATATCGATGTTTTAGCCTGAGATGAGATTGAGTCGTGCTTCGGTCCACATTGCGCACAACGTACGACGGATGCTGCGAATAGCCAGTCGCGTTGGAAACGACCTGCAGGATTCACCGTTTCTGGCTGCAGGCTGCACGGGCTACTTCTTTTGGGATCTGCTGCTTTTAAGAATTCATAAGGAATATAGGTTTAGGAGGATCGATCGGAGACAGGAGAGCGTGACGTTGCAGTTGCAATATTAAACGTTTTCAAAGTGGGCGGAGGACTGTCCTAGATTTGTGAAAATCCACTGTGCTGGTTCCAGGGCGCCTCTTGCGGCAGGATCCAAGAAAAACAATGAGGAAAAGTGCCGGCATCGTCGGACGCGTCGATGGCTCCGCTTTGCATTTTGCCACGTGCAATTCCATGCAGTCTCGAGTGTTTCCAAATTCGCACTTCCTTGGCCGACCGACGATAAGTAAAGCCCAGGAACAGTTAGATCCAGCCGGCTACGCCCACCGATGCCCCCCCCGGAGGGCTTTAGCTTCAGTTCGGTAGTTACTGCATACGACTTCATCTCTTTGAAGTGTCTTCAAATTTGCACTTACTCCGGCACAGGAGTCGGGACGCTTGAAAGGCTAATTTCATCCGGGACTCTCGAAGCCCTGAAACCCTGAAAGTTCTTGCTGGCGACTGAATTTCCTGCGCGAGGATGCACTGGCGGGCAGTAGTTGCGGCCTGTGTGTGGTCAGCCGAGTTTTGCTTTATTGCGCCTCGCGCGACATTAAACGGACTTTCCCTTTGCGTCTCTTTGCCTCTCTTTGCCTCCTTCCTCGCCAAGAGAAACTTTGTCTCTTCCGAGAGAAGAATTTTCCAAGCTCCTCCGGTCCCCTTTCCTTGACTCTGCTGGCTCCGCCTATCACGCTTGCCACTATTTCCCGACCTTCCCCCTGATGCGATGTACCGAACTAAGGCGAACAGTCACCTAAAAGGTAAAGTTCCCAAACAACGACTTCCTGTTGGTTGGAACTCGTTGCCGGAGGATGGACGCGTGGAAGGAGGAAGTTAGGTGCGGTTTTCCCGGGAGACGATTCCGACTCTCTTTCCGCTTGTCTTGCCTCGGTCCTTCCTCCCTTCTCGTCCCGAACTCAGGTTTGCGTCCAAACTAATGGTTTGGAAGATTCGATCCTTGGCTCTGATTTTAAGATAGCTGCGTCCTTGTCTCAATCTTGCCAAGAAAATATCGCTGGATGGTTACGTTGCTGATCTCTGATGTGGCTTTTTCGTAGCTTCGCATCGACAGCGATGTTTTTCGAGAATTACGTTATCAGTGAAAACGTAGGAAACAATAGTAGCTTCGTTGAAAATAAATAATAACAGCTTGTGATAATACATAGGTATGCGCGTAGATTGACTGATGACCTAACGAGCCGTACTTGGCCTTCAATGATAAATACCAGGGGAAAGCAAATGATGGTTCTTGATGATCAGGTGGATTATCTCAGTGGAGGAATATTAATGAACGGTCTAGGAACGTCGGAAATAATTAATCCGTACCACGGTAATTCCTATTGCACTTGTCTGCTTGTCTCCCCTTTTTAACAATTCGCTATTCGAATAAATATTATTATCTAGGCCTTATTATGACGCTAAGGTTGATCCTGATCAATGTCTAGGTTGGTAGGTCCGGAGGGAGGGCAGTTCCGAACGGTTAAGGAGCATCTGCAGATTCCAATGCATCCGATTTATCGGAACACGAAGTGCGTCGGACTTTTCTCTGAAACGCGTAAGTTAACTTTGACGAGGCTCCTCGTGCACATCGAGGTTTCTTTTTCCTGTATTTTCTCAATTTTCGTAGAAATACTCGCCCATCTTTATGACAAAGGAAGCGCTTGTCTTTAGTGATCCGAGATGTGTATTTCGTAAGTAGATGAACTCAAGATCCCTATACTGTTCGCGGAGGGAAAGTACGATCAGAGTGGGCCGAGGGGGCCGAGTGGGCCGAGGGGGCCGAGTGGGCCGAGTGGGCCGAGTGGGCCGAGTGGGCCGAGCGAGCGTGTATACATCAGCCCTTAGGAGAAATAAAATTTTTTATGGTTTCCCAAGGCGTTGCCGAGCTCCTTCGAAGACATTCTCTCGCATCCGCAAAGTGGCTAGTCTTATTGGGAAGAGTCAATATGCGGGCTGGCCAACATAGAGAACCTCGCGGGGGGACCCTCTTTCATGCTCGACAACTCTTAAGTAAAGGCTGAGCGGCAGAACTGTCAAGTAGGATCAGGTTCGCGTCCTTTAGGAATCCCGAAAGCTGCGAGGAGGATGTCTGGCAGGCAGCCAGACCTTAGGTTGGCCATCCTGGGAATCGTAGAGGCGTCGGGGCTGGAACGCATTGGATCAGGGCTGTACGGAACGAGCGACAAACATTTTACTCACGAAAACCGTGTAACTTTTCCGCGACGACTCTTACTCGAGAAATTTTAACTTTATCGCCGGTCCGATCCTCTGTGGCGGCAGTCATTTCTTACCTCGGGACACTTTGGGAATTATGCGGGTTACGTGATACTTTTCTTGGAGATTCCTTCAGGACGAATTCTCGGGTTGGCTGCACTGTGTAAGTTGGGTAGAAGAATCGCGCACGGAGGATTTGCCACTGCAGACGAACGTAACGTTAATCTCGCTCTTCAAATCTTAAAATATCCCCCCTCCCCCGCTCCCCCCTCATCCACTCTATCATCGAACCGAATCGCGCCAGGATCGACCGGAGGCAGCGCTTCCTCCATTGCACGGCGGAGATACGTGACCGAGAGAAACTAATCAGCTCCGCGTGTCCGATAGTCTCTAGTTTCTCGAATTTATGAGGTTCCTTCTGGTTCCTTCTGGTTCCTTCTGGTTCCTTCTGGTTCCTTCTGGTTCCTTCTGGTGCACGTTGCACCTAAGTGGGTCCTTTGCGTGCGTGGGAACTGGATGACGTGGCTCGAGGAAGAGGCAAGTAGCGAGGACGCACGTTGCCAGCCGGATTACAGGGCGGCCGTTCGAGGTTTCAGCTCATTTGTTAAGGCACCAAATCGATAGAGCCGTGACGGCCGTGACGGCCGTGGCGGCCGTGGCGGCCGTGGCTGCCGTGCACTAGTAAAGCCGCTCTCGAGGAGCCAATGCGAAGTGTGTCAAACGCGACGGCGGATCGATACGCGCGTATTTGTCAAACTTGCGTGAAGACGAGGTTACAGTCGCGGCTCTCGGATAAACAGGAGCGTCCTCCTCTGGGAAGCCTGGAATTTCATTCCTGGGCTATTTGAGCCAGCGGCAGTCTCGGCTCTCTCGGGCTAATTTTAATATTCGTTCCGGGGCAGATCGTCCTGGGATTTTCCTCTTTTGTTCCTGTCTTTTCCGAAGCGCGACGAAGTCTTCAGGATAATGCTACTAGACGACGCTCAGGACTTTGGCGTCGATTTAATTAAAGTAATTAGCAATCAGAGTAACGTAATATAGGGTCGTTAGGTCATTACCATTAGTCCAATGCGTCCCTACAGGTCCAGGGTCGGAGGAATTGCTGCTTTCCACGAAAGACAAGTCCAGCCGATCGAGCAAATTCCGAAGGACAAAGACGAGCAGGAGAAACGGGCGACGTCTAGGATCTAATGAATCGTCGCGATTTCAAGGAATTCTCGTGCCAGCGATAATTTCAGAAGCGACGAGCAGCAACGACGAGCGCAGCGACATTCTTCGCGACTCCGTTCGCTTCCCGGCGAGTTGGCGCACTCGTCAAAAATGCACTAAAGTCTCTTTCGCGTGTTTCTGCATTTTGCTCCGGGATTCGCAGGCTTCGTCGAGTAATGACAGTCCGCGACTCTGCGACCGCGAGGAAGGAGTCGACGATACGGATGGTCGATCTGCGATCGCGATTCTCCGTCACAGAGAAGACGCGACGTCATTGCTGTCGCTCGATTGGCAGCTTTGCAATAACTTTGGAGAATTCTCGGATCCTGATAAGGGAATTGCGAGAAGGGATTACGAGTCGAGCATCACTCGGCGTATAATCGTCTAACCTTCGCGATTGCCAAGGGCTGGAATTACGTTGGCCCTTTGCCCCCCCCCCCTCCCCCCCACACACCAGAAGACAAATTGGGCGCTCCCGCCGCTTCGTCTTCCCAATTTTACATCCAATTTATCTCGGCTTCGCGCAGCCTCCGCTGTCCCTTTTTCCTCGTCCCTCGGCCATCGCCCATCGCCTTTTATCAGGAATTATTTAGCTCCGATTGATTATTAATTTCCATGCATCACTGACTACAGTCATCACTTTCACTTGAGTTACTTTCTATCTGCGCGTTTGTGAGATCGAATTCCGTCATTGAAATTCTTTCGCGGGCAGCGGAAGAGAGAGATCAAGAATCCAGGGAACTCGGGTTTCCAGTCTATTACTTTTGAATTTAGGTAGAAATTCAAATCGTGTAGGAAGTATCTTCAACGAGGAGACGAGGCTGAAAACGGGTGATTTAGAAATAAAGGTCGCGAAAGATTCGTAAGGCGAGAAGAGAGGCGAAAGGTGAAAGGCGAGAGGCGATAAGCAGGAGTCCCGCGCGCTTCGACCTATTCGGCGCTCGAGTAATTTGAACAATTTGAAGAAATATAAAAATATATGGAGTTTCGAGGGATGAGCCAGGACGGAGGATGTCCCACAGCCAGGAGACCGGAGACCGATAATACCCGAACCCCAGTCAGAAAATAAGTCCTTTTTCGAAGCCTCCTCGTTTTTCTCGGCAGTACGAGAACAGAATTTATAAATTTGCTCTGAGCCTGGAATACGCAACGAATAGGCTCAGGCCTGGCTCGAAAGGAAGATCGCCGGATCCAGACCGGATCCAGACCGGATCCAGACTGATCAGGACTTATTTATCGAATGGCCACGTCTAGATCAGCCTGATGAGAATGAAATCAGACCCATTGGATCGGAAGCAAAGCTCCTTTTTGTTTGGTGACTCCTGAGGTCATCCGCGAGATTCGAATCAGGGGATGCAGAATATAGGAGCTGGAATAGTGCAGGGAGGCACGCTAGGCGATCCTATCGACTAACGAAAAGTAATTCACCGAGCTCGACTGGAATGAAAAACGTTTCCGGTTAGCAGCCCAGGTTATTTCCGTCTCCCGGAATGAGACACCCCTTCGCATATTCCCACGGGAAACAGTCCTTCTTCAGTCCAGCTTCATTCCCTGACAATTCAACCCTACCGTCGCACCCTCTTGCAGCGAACCTTTTTTTAAGGTCGCGATTTCGTTAGAAATCGTATTTACCTCCGCTTTCCTTTACTTGAAATCGTCGAGGTGCGACTCGAACGACGCAATCCCACCGGAAGCTTCCTGACGGAAGTCAGGAAAAGACAGACGAGAGGTCGGGATAGGTTAGGATTAGGAGGATATTTCTCTAACACCGCGCTGCATGTAAAACAATCTTCGTCTTGATTCGTGAGGCACGAAATCACCTTTTATATTGGAAAGTGTTTCAAAGGCGAAATATCAGGAAGTAACGTCAATTCGAAGAATCTCGATATTCCGAAGGTGCATTACAGGCAGGAACCACTCGGGCCAGTGAATCAGCCTAGAGCCGAGTGGCCGAGTGCACTGGCGAATCCGTGTGAGCCGACCGATTTACATTTGACTCGTCGATTCGGTCAATTCGTGTTCCGCTTCATTGACGCTCGACCGCGGCTCGCGGAATTCCAATCCAATCGAAGGGGCAGATTTTTTCGTACCGTTTGGATATCTACCTTGTCCCCCCTCTCCCGCAAAATATATCTATTTTTTTTTGTATCTCTATACAAGATGCGAAGAAAGTAATAAGATCTCGTTAGAAGAAACGCCGAGAATCCTTTGTTCCCTTTGACGAGAAACAAGAAGGGAACTCGATTCCAAAATTCCAAGGGGACTGATTTATGCTTAGGTTCGTAAGGAGATGACCCCTCAAAGTGGAACTAATGTCGCAATCTGTCTAGTATCTTATTCTCTACAGGGAGCATCATGCATCTACTATCTAACCAGCCATCTACTTTCCTCCAGATAATATATTCTCTGAGCTGTCCCAAAGGGTGTTTCAAGTTGAGTCTCCCTGTTCTGCTATATGGAACGTTCTGGAACGTTCCGGAATGTTCCGGGATGCTGCTGGGCTGCGCGTGAGGCGCCGCAGTCGCATTTAAATCGTAAGAATGGCTCAATCACCGGACAATGCAGAATCACACTTAGAATCGATTATTGTCTCGCGATTCTCCAGGGTCGACAGAAACGGCGCCGTCCCGGCGTTACGGTTCCACGTCACGTTTCCCGTTCAGCCAGAAGGCCCATATCGCTTCGCGAGGTCTCCGCTATCGCATCAGGTGAGTCAAGACGCATCCGTTGATGCGCCGAACCTTCATTCAAAGTAAAATATCATTGTCATGCGAAGCGCACGGCTTTTCCCCACTCGCCACCCAGGGTCGCCCTGAACTCTCTCGCTTATTAAGGTAACGAGCTCCCGAGCAGAATGAAACTGATCGAAGAAAGAGGCGTCGCGACGCCAGGTCGATCAATCACGTTTGAGCTTAATAGGTATCGCGGGTACATTGCAGAGACTCGAGACTGGCGCTCGCAGCCAGCCCATCGGGACGCCGCCGATAGATAAGCAAATGATAATACTCGACCTGCGGCACAGTGACGATGTCTCATTAGCATCCGACGGGAGAGAGAAAGAGAGAGAAAGCAGCGAGAGGATGGGGGAAGGAGGAGGAGAGGGAGAAGGGAGAAAAGAGAAAGAGAGAGAGAGAGAGAGAGGAGATCGGTTTGTCTGGTGCCTTATTGATCCTTGGCGAAATGAATTACCAAGCAAAGAAGAAGTCCGTGCAAGATGGCGTGTCACACGTAGACAATGACACACTGCGAGTCTCCAGCCACGTCTCGCTCGTAATTCGTAATTCTCCTGAATCGTGTTACGGTGCCAAGGACTGGAAACGATTGGCCACGACTGGCAACGACTGGCAACGACTGGAAACGACTGGAAACGACTGGAAGCGACTGGCCTTGTCGTAGATTTCCCACCTATGAATACCTAATGAGAGGTTATTACATTGATTTTCAGCTTATATGGACAGTTGTTTATTCCTGAATATTTCATCGGAGCTTATCGTTAGTCCGTGCGAGAGGCGCTTTGTCATTTTCATCCTTTTCATTCTGCCGATTATCAATTTTCTATCCTTTTTTTTTATCATTAGATTTTCATGATAAGTTCTTAGTTAGCGATGTACTCGAATCCGAATAAGCTGTTCGCGCAGCCGAAAGTTCTTTGAGCGACGTTTACTCATGATTTACCGCAACGGCCGGACAGAAATGGTGCTTTAATTCAATTGACATTTAGGATCGGAGCGACGCGAAAGATTGATCGAGGTTCCCGGTATTTGGCCGAAACGTGGCCAATGATATCGAATTGTGAGTGGCAAACTGAATGGCCTCTCGATATATAGCACGTCAGAGGGGGAGGGAGGGGGCGTCGAGACGCCGTGGGCAGCGGGCATTATCGGCTGAGGAGAACGATGGAATTGCGCTGGCTTCAGCTTCGCCTATGGTTTCAGCCACTTAAATTCGCAACAAGCCTGATCGATGCCCTGCGGGAAGCGGCGAACGTGGCGAATGTGGCGAATGTGGCG
>JARQSV010000335.1:256394-267615 GCA_030142285.1 Calameuta idolon | reverse complement strand
GTCGTCTGGAGTTTCCTAAACGAGCGTCTAAGGTTTATCGATGCGTCACGTTGATATTGACTTTTATATTTATCCTCCTCGTAGTCCTTCATCTTTCTCTTCCTACTGTTTTCCTTCCCCAGTCTCGTTTTCCCGTCGCATCTATCCGCCTCGGGCTGTCGCCAGTTTCACGTAGTCCAGGCAATCCAGGTAGCCCAGGTAGCCCAGGTAGCCTACTTAGTCGACGGCGCAGCTGCAGCTGCGGAATGAGCTTCCAAGTAGATCAGGACGCTTTTAAGGAGTGACGGTAGAGCGTGCGTAGATGGGCTGTGCGAAGCGCCCACAACTCGGCTATCATATCTACGAGTACTCGGGCAGCACGAGGCGCCTACAAGAGAAGAACTTGTGACCGAATAAGAAACGCCAAAGATTTATTCTCTTTTAGCAAAATTCACCTACTGCGTAATCACTCGCGGACTGGTTGGCCAGGTGAAAAATTAAATTTTTTTATTGTGTTTCAGGTGCGGAATCGTCTGCGACAAATATGGAAACCAACTAGATCTACGGTCCATTGCGCAATTGCTCGGGAAGCTCGTTTCTTTTTAGAAGAAAAAAAAAGCCCAGCAAAAACGTCAGAGCGTTCCGTTAAAATTACCGGAAAATATGCATTCATCATTTTCTATAAAAAAATTTGAATACCGTTAAACTAAATTGACTAAAATTCGTGAATGAATAAAATGGAATGTAAAAAGCGGTAAAAAGAGCCAATGAAGTCTAAAGATACGCGAGTCAAAATGACTGCGATAAAATACCATTTTTCCTAGGCTATTCTCTGTCAATTCGACGTGCGCAGGATTCGCGAACGGAGGAGAACGAATTCAAAGTCGAGAGAAGCTCAAATATGTAGAAACTCGTTGAGGCGCGACATACGCATCTGCCTTAAGATCGCGACTGGACGTTTCCATGTAATTTCCTGGCGATGCTGAAGTTCGTCGTCGGTGCGCCTGCAGCCCCTGACACGTCGTGCGAGCCTGAACGCACGGAAATGCCTCGACCGGACGATAAGTTCTCGCGTCGCAACGTCTCCTGCACCGGCGGGAGAGAAGCGTCTTAATAAGCCGAGCATCGAGATACGCAGAAAGAAACACTCGCGTGTCCAAATTTGCTGCGTCCTTTGATACGCACTTTCAGCAGGACGTTTCCTCGTAGTATACATAGTTGTGACAATTAACGAGCTCAGCCTCGTACTGTGCAGCCTCAGCAGCATGCAATATCGTAATTTCCTCTAAAGCGACGCAAGTCGAGAGGCTAATTACGCGGGACTCGCGTTATTGAGCTCAAAATCAGCGACGATCGGATCGAACATTCGAGTGGCTAAATTTCCCAGCGGAGACGAGGAGAAATGGAAAAATCCTGCGCTGTCGTGTCGAAGTTATGACGCGTTCGCGATCGACCGTGCGTCCGAGACTATCAAGAAGAGGGCAGCCTCAGATCCAGATGAGATCTTCTCGGCGAAGTGGGGCGCGCGGGGGTGGATGCACCCGGGGTTAACGCGAGGGGGTGCGGATGCTGGAATTCAAAGAAATGGTAATCAGGCGGAATTGTTAGTGGGTGCCGTTGCGCTGAGGAGGAGGGGGTGCTCGATGCTGTCGTTGAGCGACGGCGGCGTCGGCGGTGGCGGTGGCGGCGGCGGTGGTGGTGGTGGTGGAGGAAGGGAAGCAGAGGGGAATACGCAAAGATTAAACTGGGCAAGAATGACGAAGGGCTCGCGACTTCGGCAGTTGCGTCCTCGAAGGATGAAGGCGCACCTGATCGTCGCCATTATCTGGATCCACGCAGTTCTCATGTGCACCGGACAGAAGCCAATAAATCTCGGCGGCGTGAAGAAACGTGACGTCTACATTGCCGGTTTCTTTCCGTACGGGAGACACGTGCCGGAGAGTCACATTGGTCGCGGCGTGATGCCTGCGGTCAAGTTGGCCGTGGACCATGTCAACGAAGATCCGACGATACTCAGGAATTATCGGCTGCACATGTGGTGGAACGATACCGAGGTGAGTCCATCTTGGAATTATATTTACGTCATGTCCGTTTTGCGACCGCGCAGGCCACTCGTACTCGCATCCCGTACGTACACTGCATATGTCATGTCATATATACATATGTATACCATATATTATAGTAATCATGTAGGAGGATTAAGAAGCTATCGCGCTGGCACGGAGCAACCTCAGTGGCTTCCTAGGACACGAAGAAAGGCTCGACGAATGTTGGCCCTAGCGTGACACGTGACCCTGTCACGTCACCCTGATTGGCCTGACCGTCCAAGAACGCTCGACCTCGTGCCCTTTTCTGCCCAGGAATTATCCCGCATAGAACGGCAGAGCCTTCGGTCACGACTGTTCGCCGCGCGAGCGCTGCGCTCCGACGCCTCCTCGCAGCTATAGTCCTATCGCGGCTCCACGGGTGGTCGGCGCGAGGGGCGACAGGGGCGCCAGGGGCGACAGGGGCGCCAGGGACCGATCTGACATGCGACAGGAGCGACCAGCCAGGATCGACCTTGCCCTACTTACCACTCGTACCTGCTCCCTCGAATCTGTGTCGAAATTGCATCATTTCTTTGGTCCTCTCCTCGTGCCTTGTCCTCCACGCCTGCGCACCTCTGTATTTCCTGCGGAAAAACAAAAAATGAAAGACCAGGCGTAACGAGCGCGTAACGCTAACGAGGGGTCGTGGGGCGTGCAGCCGATGAATAATTCAGTCGGTACGTGAATATTTGAATGTCCGAGCGCGGGAAGCACATAGACTTTCTCTAAATTGACCGTCGCTCGTCAAGGTGTTTAGTGTTGAACACGCGACCCGCAGGCACTGCCAACTGTGACCCTCGACCTATAAATATTGGATTAAATTTCGGAGCGGTGCCTGGCAGCTTAGGAAGTTGGACCTGGGTAGCAACCGGGCGCAGCGCGCGTGACGGACATTCGAAGAAGCCATAGAAGCCATCGCGATCTCAGCTTAAATCTCCCTTGAGTTCTTCATAATGTCGCGTTGCTGTTTTAAGAGAATTAACCGAAAGCCAAGATAAGTATGGCCGAAATAAGTATGGCTGCCGCTTCGGGGCGTCGGAGCCCCTATAATCTGTGACTTTGCTGACACTGGAGGAGCAGCTTTTTCTCAGCCGGTGCGTCGGCTGCCTGTAAATGACACCGTGAGCGATTATCGTATAATTTATGTGAACTAAGTAGAGGTTTACGCAACACGCCTCTAAATAGACGTAGCCGGTCTCAGGCGAAGCACTGCTGTCCCCCCATGTACCTTGAGGAGGCCGCGCACTATGTACTTGGCTATGTGTTCCCGTTGTTGTAACGGTTGCGCCACTAATTTAGCCAAGCACCAAGTTCCAGGCTCGATGTTAAAGCTGCCCGGGCAACACTGAGCCGGTAGCGATTATAACGTGGCTGCGTAATTTATGAACTGTCAGTTTTCGGTATAACCACCAACCTCCCAGGCAAACCTGCCTGCTTCCCCTTATACACGGTTAAACTTGGCAGCTCGTGAATCGCCCCGCGTTTCATCCCTTTTAGGGACGCCTTGCGATATCATCCTTTAATAGGCGCGATTCCTTTATCTTTCGCGCGTACAGCATCTCGCGGACATCTTCGTTACTACCAACGAGTCGAATGAAATATTTTCTTTAGCCTGTCCTACGTTTCGATCTTCCGCCATCTTCCTGCTAATCCAATTCATCACTACCTCGCACCAATTCGCACCAATTCCCACCAATTCCTGGATCCATAGAAATTTCTTTCCTAATCCCCAGTAAGCTCGAAGCTTCGAGCTTTAAGCTCACTCTAGCGGATTGACTGTTTTACGTTTGTCAAATGGACACCCTGTTATCCGAGGAGTCTCGCGTCCTTCGAGCGCTTCTTCCTTCCTTCCTTCCTTCTTTCCTTCTTTTCTTCCTTCCACGAGAGACTCTCACTGCTGCCTGATTATTCCAATTAAAAACGAGTGCACTCAGCCGAGTTTCTTTGAGGCTGCCATGAAAATGTCTTCCGCGTAAAAATATAATGAACCAAAGGAAGCGGGATCAGCCATGGATCCATTGCAAAGGGAACCTCGAGGAATGGCCTGGAGGCCTCAGTCGCGAGTCCCGACAGCGCTCTTATCGCAGTGTATCATTCTCACTAGTGTCTGCCGGCTCAAGATCTTCAGGTAATTTCCGTAACGTCGATGCGCCTGTAGGTCGTTTCACTTTACTTCGTGCTTCAATCAGCAGTGAGAAGCGGCCAGAGAGGCTCCGGCCGTAGCTCGTGGACGGCGGGGACAGAGTTCGATCCTTCCAGCGAGTGGAGCATCGGTGGGTCGAAGGGTTAGCGAAGCGAGGGTCGATACTGCAGAGTCACACTGAGTCAAGGTCGATTTTCTAGCACTCGGTCTCCCATTACTTTCTAATTCTTTGACCTCGCTCCTTCTTTCATCCATTTCTCCCTTTACGAGTATTCTTCGCATTTCGACCTTGAACTATATACGCAAGTCGAGTAAGGTCCGAATCGAAGGTCGGAGAGACCAGTAGACGCGAGTCAGCCTGTCTGACTCTATTTGTACAGCAGGCGGTTCGATCGGTCGGTGGTAGGATTTCCGAATGGCGCAGCCAATTGATATGGAGTCGAAAGGCGATATCGCACAGGTCTATTTGTTCTCGCGTGCCACGAAATACACACGTTCGCTACTCGGATCGTTGATGATTTCGATAAGGAGAATTACGTGAGTGTAGGCAGTCCTCGCGAGGTCGATCGCTCTGGCATTGATTTTACATTTGCAGCCAGGTTTCGAGGGACTCTGTCACTGCGACGGGACTCGCGCTCTTTCTGCTATCACTTATCAGGATTCAGGACTTGCGAGTTCGGGACGATCAGGTAGGAAAGGTCGCTTGACATTAGAACTGTTTTTATTAGGTAGGAGTGTGTATCCATGCGGGCCATAAAGCATCCGAGCAATCCTGTCCTCGACAAGGTCCTGGAAAGAAGCGATACCAGTCGAACACTCAAATTCTCTGGCTTTGTTCGATTTCAGGAGGCTTCCTGGATCACGTACGGCCTAGTGCAGTCGACTGTGTGCGTCGTACCTAGTACGTCACCCCGTGGCTGAGTAATACAGCTACGTTGCTTCCTATATCCCAATATTCCTATATTCCTATATTCCTATATTCCTATATTCGTTCGAATTCCCTTCCCATACTATATGTGTTATCCTATGTGCACTACATATATCACGTACATAGTGTTCACATACCTGGACTTTAGTATTTACCGATAGAGAAGGCTCGTGTGTTTGTATTTTATGGCGCCCGGATCGGAGAGCCCGGCGACCCAGATCCTACTTCGAAAGCCAATCGAAAATCGCGAGGCCGGGCAGGCGGCGTCGCGCTTCTCTAGGAAAATTAACAGTGTGCCGCCACAATCTGCGACTTGCCTGGAATCTAATAGGCAACGGTGGATGCCGACGGAGATTACGTGATCGGATGTGCTTCCTTGTTTCTCCTCGAATTCTTCCACGAACGGAGAATGTTCTTTCGGGTGGTCGGACCGAATTGGATGTTCAGTCGAAATCTGGGTAAACAGGACGCCGACATTAGGAGGAGGAGGGGGCGGGGGATCCGGTGCGAGGGCAGGGATGAGATTTTGTTAAAGAGTCCTCGAGCCAAGAACTGGGTGGCTCGTGACGCCAGGAAGCACATGGAAGCCAGAAGCCAGAAGGCAGGGGGCAGGGGACAGGGGACAGGGGGCCGGAAAGCCAACGAATCTTTAGGGAAAGGCTGAGATGTTTGCGATAGTATTTAAAAGTTCAGCTCGTCGAGGTTCATTCCTTCCAGCAAGGCAGGTGGATCGTGCTGCTCCAGAAAGAGCGATTTCACAAAGGGCAATCCTGCCTTAGCCAGCAGGAGCCAGTGGAAAGTTACAAGACGATAGGCACGACTAGGTTGTCATTCGAAAGAAACTTGCGCCGGAGGATGCAGATGCCTTTCGGTCCAGCTGCAGGAGGATTTATCCTTGAAAAAAGAATGGGACTCTTTTTAAATATTTTTCCTCAAATGATTTTTCTCCGGAAACTCTGGTCTCGATAGCTAAAGCATCCGTCCCTAACGTGCAGAGTAGCCGGAGGTTTGAGGAATGGAAAAGAGTATCGGGACAATCCTCGTCACAGCTTCCGAGTCGTGATACGGTCGAGCGATTGCTTTTTCACTTTGGATGTAAATGATGCTTTCATCAATTCGTTTGGACCAGGAAGGACGGACGTCCTATCAAAGTTTTTGGTATTCGTAGCCACGTTAGCATTTTGGCTCATTCTTGCTTTTCCCGGCAGTTTCAGGACTTTGAGCAGAGGATCAAGAGTATCAATGATTTTTCGACCTGAAACGTTGCCGCGGTCGCTCGTTAGAAGCGCAACATAAATTGGACTGAATTAGAAAGGACAAAGCGATTTCGATCTGCGGTCTTATGATTATTATAAACTGGTGGATTCTAGGTCTCTGTCGAGAGATTCGTGGGAAGCTTCCATTAAACTTTTACTGAAACGATCAACACGGCGAATCCCATGACGCTTCACGGATTAGGCAGTTGCACACGTGTGTGTACCTATACGGCCACACGTAGTGCGATCCACCCCTAGTTTGTATTCAGAATAAATATGTGGTTAGTGTAATAGAATTTATATTAGCAAAACCTATACTAATCCTTTCAAGCAGGGTTCGACGTATTGCGAACGCTAGGGGAAATACAAAATTTCCCAACTGGTTTGGCACCGAAGAATAAAATTTTCAGTAAATTGTCAAGTCCAATTATCGAGTCGTGGTAGAAAAAATAAAAATACGAAGATCGTCCCCATGTTAAGTGGACGTGACTATAATTAAGCTAACGAGAGTCTTCGGTAGCAATGTTGGACCAACCCTTATTGTGACTTACCCTTGAAAGAGCAGATAGGTTAAACGAGAGCGAGAGAGCGCGCGCGCGAGAGAGAGAGAGAGAGCTCAATCGCGAGGCGCCTCGTAATCTCTCTTGAAAGGGGAAACTTCGTGGCTTATTTTCTTTGTCTTTCGCGTAGCAGCAGTTCCCCCGTGTGAAGCTAAATCGGACAAAATACTTGCCGCACGCACTGCATACACTGTATGCATGTATTTCGGTTCTTTCGGTTTTTCAGTATTTTCTCTGTCGGCAATATATGCATGACACGTGACTTTTTATAAAAGAAAAATCAGTTATTGCCTAAAACGTAGGCAGTCGGGCGACGCTTGTCGATCCTGGTGGTAATGTTCACCGGGTCGGACTAGCCACTCGAGGGGCCCGAAGTCCTTCCTAAGGGAAGTTTATAAAGGCACGGGAGTATCGCTAGGCGTCCATAGGACCTGTCGAGAGCGAGGGGCGACGCTTGATAGGTTATTTATACGTGATCCTCGGTGGGTCGATAGGCCGTCCCGAGTCTATAGGATGAATATGGGTATGTAGGAAACGAGGTCTCCCTGGCACCCCTGTTCAGCTCCGGCTCTCTGGGTCTCTAGGGGCAGACATACCAGCACGATACCAGCACGAGCCAGCCCTCTTCCATGGGCAGGCACGTAGACACAAACAGGTCCAATGGGTCAAGGCTGAACTGGAAGAAGCATCGAGCTACGTAGAGTCCAAAGTTGAGACCTAACTTCGGAATCGAACCGGAAGTGGAACCTCGATTCTCCTAGGAGAGAAGCCTATTGCACTCTTGCTGCATCTATACGTTGTAACGATTTCCTTCTCTCTCTCTCTCTCCTGACGTTATAGAGATGGAATTGCGCAACGATCGGCGGATCGCTCTCGATGTTTTTTTCATCCAACAAATGTATTTTTGATAAGGATTAATGGCGATCCAATAGCTGGCTGTTCGATACATTGCGGCACTCGTGCAATCGCAATGGCGCTGACACTCAGGGAATTTCAAAATCCCATCCTTGCATCGCGCGTAATAACAGCCAGTTTATATGCACCGTTATCTCCGAGAGTAACGGCGCTAATAATGTAAAGGTCTGTAACATAGAAATTTCCTAAGGGAGCACTGGCGGCCATACCTGCTTCGTTATTCTCTCCTCGCGAGTAACGTAGCTGCGAGCTCAACGAATCAACGGTAGAGAGAAAACGACACTTTAGGATTTATTCGGATTTCTTCTCTTTAAGTGGCTTCTTCGACTCTCTGCAAGGAATAACATTTATTCTCTCTTTCGCGTCATAGTCAATCTCAATTATTGTTCCTTATTATTAACAGGGGCGTCAGTGGGGGGGGTGAAGGGGGATGGGTGAGGGTAGCCTGGAATCTTTTCTATCAAATAAACGAGCTTTGTTAAAACTGGCTTTGAAAATTTCTCCGGCGTGTCACGGGGAATAAAGTAAATTTATAGCGAGGCCGGAGCCCCTACCTTGCATAACGTCAATAAACGTGTTCCTCAATTTTAACGAAATATGGAATCTCGGGAAACTGTAATCCTTTAAGTATTCAAGGGGCGTCTGCGGTGGCTGGAGAATCGCGAGCGCTAAGAGTTTGCTTAATTCCCAGCTTAAACATCCCTTGACGTATTCGGCTGGCTATTGTGAATTCAAAGCACAGGGCTGTTTGGGTAATCATTGGACTGGTCCAGCCTTCGATTTTCACAGGGCAAACGGGCCAACGGGCCAACGGGCCAACGGGCCAACGGACCAACGGACCAACGGGCCAACGGGGTTGCCAGGCTACTCTCTTTCGGTGGGTTTAAATATAGTTACTTGAAGTTGCAAGAGAGTGACGCTCCTCGCCTCCTCGCCTCCTCGCCTCCTCGCCTCCTCGCCTCCTCGATCGATCCTCGCGCACGGTGGCTTCGAATTGGCCTGTCGGTTTAGTTAGCGCGCAGAGGTTACGAGAGGGTTAACAGGGTCAAGAGGCCGCGCATGCAAGTTCATCCTCCGCAGCCAGCAGCGCTGCCAATTTATGAATAGGAATTGCTATTTGAATGGTTCGTTCAGAATTTGAGGCGAAGTTCAGTGACCTCGCTGGAGTTCACTATTGTTGTCTCATTGTCAGTCCTTCTTGGCTGAGAGACGTCGGAATCGACTGGAACATTTACACGTACGTCCCTTGGCAACCGAACCGCAGCCCATTCTCCTTGGCTGCCGCCGACCCTTTGGCTTTTGGCATTGTGTCCCGCGTGTCCCGCGTGTCCCGCGTGTCCCGCGTGTCCCGCGTCCACCCTTCACCATCTTTGCCTGCAGCTCAGCCGGGCTGACGCGGACTGCAAGCAGTCGCGATCGATTAGGAGACTCATTTTCGAAGCGAACAATCGTAATGGCTCATTTCTGGCTTTTAGTCGAAATAAAAGCAGGAGCTGCGTCGCCGGTGCCGGAGCTGCGCGGAATTTGCACTCGCTCGACGCACACGTGTTTGCGCGTCTCTCCCAATCGATATTGCCTTGCGCGCGTCTTACATCTTTAAATCTGTGGACGTGCGTCTGCGGTGCGTCTGCGGTGCGTCTGCGGTGCGTGTGCGGTGCGTGTGCGCTGCGTCAGCGTCTCGACGTTACTCTCATTTACATATTGACCCTGAACTCCTATACTTCTGCCGTAACGCGCCCTTCCCCTTGGCAAAGTATTCCAGAGTGATATACTAATCTGCGCATGACGCAGTTAATGTACAATTCCCGTATTTTAGTGAAATCTCGATGAAAAGAGAAAAGAGCGCGATAGCACGGCTAATGTATACTGTCCGAAATGGCCTCGGTGTTTTAGGTCCTCCAGCGAGAGGAAACGTTATTACGGCATTACCAAAGTGGGGGCGGGGGCGAGGGGGAGGATGAGGTTGATATAGAGAGGGTGAGCAAGGAAGTGGTCCAGAAGGGTTGCCTCGTGAAAGGGAGAGGGAGAAGCCAATTTAATTTCGCGAATTTTGCGAGTTTCGGCCGTCCGACGCGGATTTCTGCCTACGCAATTCTGCAAATGAAAATTCAGCCTTGAGAAAATTTTCCCGTCAAAAATGGCCGTTTTGACATTTCGCCTTTCAATCAAGTATTCAAAATCTTTGAGAAGCCTCGCATCTTCATCTACTCGCTTCGCGAATTGCGATGTGTACTTGGCGCACGAGAACGTCTCGATTAAAGTTGTGTGACTGATGGGTTAATTAATTAGCGCTATCAGTCTTTGATATCGTTGATGGATCGACGTCAACGACGTCAACGACGTCAACGGGGTCGTTTGGTGTTGCGGAAATGCGGCAATGATCGTTCGAGACTTTCTGACAAATCGTTACATGACTTTTTTTTTTGGTAAAAGTAAGATTATTTTTCACTTTGGAATTCTCGATAGAATTTCGATGACGGGATGTAGTTATCGACAAAGCGTCTCCTAGCTCGGAGCAGTCGACTGGCTGGTTGGCTGGGTGGCTGGCTGGATGGCTGGCTGGATGGCTGGCTGACCCGTTGGCCAGTCGACTCTTTTCTCGTCTACTCGAGCGTACTCTACATATTTTAGCCTGCTCACCCTCGAGGGACTTGCTCTCCTTTCGAGAGATCCTCTGTTTTCGTGGCACGTCCTCCTGCAATGTGTGCGATACCCTTTAAGTAATACAAAAAGGCTTTCTGGGCTCTAAGTCAGTGGCGCATTCTACCCTGAAGTGTAGAGTTCATGGAATTTCCGCCGTTAGAGAATGAAGTTGCTCCCTCGGGTGGAACGAAGGAAAACGCCTGGGAACTTTCGGAAGGCATTGCGGCGCTCGGGAAACTTCATAGGAGATCGACGTATCAGTTACATGCTGGTACGTCCTGACGACATCCAATCCAAGGCGACCTTCGTGTCTCCGTCGAATCGCACGATGCATCTATCATTTCTGTGACAAAGTCGGAACGATCGTCCAGACGAACTCCGGTCTCATACGAAGAAGACACCGAATTTCGATCGAACCGGACTTTCGAAATATTCGTTGCGTCTGAAGAATCGCAGAGTAGCTAAACATGTGTATGCTGCCGATAGACGCTTCTTTACGTCAGCAGTTGAATCGCCTTCGGAATCGAAAGCCGCGTTTCCCTCAAGACCATTTCTTTTCGCTTTTCCGTTTTACACGTAACCTTCGAATTTATAGTCGCTGTAAGCGATAGTCGCGACATTCGTCCTCTGCCTAAGAATCAGATCCTCCCTGTAGCCGATGGGCTTCGGGAAACGCAAGACAACACAGAACGCTGCCGCAAGGGAAAACT
>JARQSV010000335.1:215592-231531 GCA_030142285.1 Calameuta idolon | reverse complement strand
GTTCCACCGTTCCACCGTTCCACCGTTCCACCGTTCCACCGTTCCATCCTTCCACCATTGAACCATTTCACGACTGTATCTTCATTGCAACCTGCGACCGCGAATGTGCAGCTGCAGCTCTTGAAAAATGACTGCGATGCGCCAAAAGGCTCTATTTTCAGCTGACCTCACACCCTTTGCTTCGCGCCTGACCAAAGAGAGGGAGAAGCGAATTTCGGAAAAACCATTCAGACTTCGACCGTTTTCATTATCTTGATGCTTCGCAGGGACGTTCTTGGCAAATCGACTCGTTGGATGGATTTGGAAATTTCAAAAATCCTATCTAATTCCATTTCGATTGAAATTGATCCTTTGTCATTCGAGATGATTATCTCGACTCTGCTTCGCCTACTCGACGATAGATGGATATTTCCCAGGCAAGGCGACGCCGTCCAAAGGCATCGGGAAGGAACCGCGTGAAAAAGAAGTCCACGGTAAATTATTGTAAAACCGTGGAGCATCAAGGTCTCTCTTGGTTGGCGAGTAAAAAAGACAAGAGATCAGTGTGGATTCCGACGTTGTCTCCCGAGGCAAATATTTTCGCAATACTTGCCCGCAGGGAATTTCAATTAACTCGGGAGAAGAAGCTTCTGTTGGGTTAAGCGCAACGTTCCGAGCATGCAGAAATTGCACCGTGGAAGTGGAGACACTCGGCTGCAGTTAAACAGGCTCTTCTCACAGGCCCTGCGGACTCGCGATTAAGTGGCAAAGAACGGAGCTTCAATCTCCGCCAGACGATCGATCGATCATACAAGCGCCCAAAGGCGCTTCGAACGCGCATGGAATATTTCCTTCCGCGCACGAGTTTGTCACAGCAGCTGCCAATTTTCAACGTAAAATCCCATTAGGAGGTCTGTGCGCGTGCGGACGTAATAGGAAAGTAGAAAAGTAAAAAAAATCAAAATGCGCCCGACACGAGTTGCATTATAAAAATTATTAAGGACAAATTCCTAGAATCCATTGTGAAAGCATTTATCGCAAATAGAACGAGGACAAGAATTGCCAAAGCGGGGGAGGGAGGCGCAGCTTTTTGGCTCGTAAAAATTGAAGACAGCCTCGTTGCTCGCGCGATATAGCGAATTACCGAAAGAAAAAAAAAAGAAAAAAAACGAGAGACGACATAAAAGTGAGTTCCAACTCCGGATGCTGCACTGAGCCACTACAATAATGTTACTGGCGGGCGATTCCGATCGCCCTGCCAAATCTCCAAATTTCCATCTCATCACTGGCATTCATCACATTGGCTCGATTGATCCTTCGACATTCTTAGTAAAACTCTGTAATTTGCAGTATGAATTCATAGATCGTCCGTCGAGGAACGTGATTATCGCCATTGAGAATTGCATAACTGACTTCGACCGCCAAGACTCCTATTAAATATTCTGGAAGCACAAATGTCATCGAGTCGCTAGCCCAACGACTAATATGACTCGCATGATTGTTATCGATAACAGATATTGAAACCTGAATCCAACGTCCTTAGTAATTCCGTTCGATTCTATTATATCTCCTTCCGCCCTTTTGCCCTTTCGTCCTTTCGCCAATCCAATTCTGCATATTCGCGATTCCTGAGCAGCGGGGTGTGCTTTACGATGTTATCGTGATTTATAGCCGCGTCTGAAATTCCTCTATTTGGTTAGCTGGATGGCGAAAGTCAACTTCGTCCGATCGGCACGTTCGAAGCGGCACGGAAACTCTTTGGAGGCCAAACGATTTTTCGAGACACGAGCTTTATTAGATATCTTTGGTTGGTATAGCCTGGTATAGCATAGTATAGTATAGTATAGTATAGTATAGTATAGCCACAGTGGTACCAGAAGATCTATGGACATTGAAGTCGCGACTGAGCGAGAATGGACCATCGGGTCTCGTCTGTTCCAAGAAAGTTATATTCCTTAGAATGTAATGGGGTTAATGCCAGGGACTCCGGAACTAGATTCAGCTATATTCAGCTATATTCAGCTAGGTTCAGCCAGGACTCGGTGCCTCTGTTGTCCTTTTCCCACTTTCTGCACTTGAGTCTCTCTCTTTCTCTCTTTCTCCCTTTATGCTCTTCCGTTATCTCGGACAGTGTAAGTTCTTTACGTCCTCTCGACTAAGAATTGTCGGTTTATGCGCGGACGAGCCCAACCGGGATTACACGAGAAAGTTCGAGTTTCCGCTTCGAGCATCGTTCGTTGGTTTAGATAAAAGGGAGTAAGAAGAAATGCGAGAGCTGATGGTATAAAAATAAGATTACCGTGTCAATGTGATATTACAAGAAAGCATCGACTCCTAGGAATATTTGTGACAGGCTGCACAAATGCGATTACGTCCGCGAAGGAGCTACGAGATGAAAGCCACAGCGAATAGAAGGCAATGATCTTTGAGCTAATTCTAGGACGACGATAATTCGCGAAGGAAAGAAGGACAAGAGGGGAAAAAATATAAAGAAAATTTATATTTTTCTATCGAATCGCTTGGCGGTATTTTCAAAGGCTCGACTGACTCGAGCTTATCGCTTATCGCATTCGATTCGGTGAGAGCGACGTATCCTTGGGGACATTACAATTCTGTGCAGGATGCTGTCAAGGGACTATCGCCAGGCTGCCGATTGGCAAAGCGTCCCTCAAGTATTTGTGTCGACGGTGCAGGCTACTCCAGCTAAATCTAGGAAATTCCTGGCTGTCTAGGTTTTTCTGGTTTTTACGTTGGTACGAGTGGGCTGGTACTCGACACCAACAGACTTAACTTCTGACACCGTAATGTACAGGAACAAAAAAAGAATCGTCAGCGGATGCGGATGTACATACATATACCTATATGATAAAAAGTTCGCCATCTCCGCCGTGGCTCGTAGTCTCCGTCGTCTGTGTGATGGCGGCTCTTTTTCAATCTTAGCAGCCGCATTTACGGGCGCGTCCTAGAGGAGTATAGGAGCAGTACTCGTGCGGGCGAGGGGGGCGAAGGGGGGGATTGAGGTGGACCAGTCACCAGCCTGGACAGCCAATTCGAGAAATCAAGGCTCTGCAAACAAGCAGCGCTGCCCAGCAGCGCGCGCTATTTCCCAGGATTACCAAGGAGCCAACGATCCTTTGAGCCGTTGGTGATACCCTCCGTTTTTAGGCTTCAGCCGAGTCCCGAGCATCGCTCTTCCTTGAGGTTGCTGCTTCTCAGGGGAACCAAGTCTTCATCCCCTATAACCATTACGAACTTATCCCGCTGCGCTGCTGGCCTTATTTCTTCCTGTGCCAGCTCAGAAGATTACACGTTGGATATACGTCTCTTCTTCTTCATCCCGGCTGCCAATATACGCGTCCGGCCGACCTTACGGAGAGTCCACTGTGTCATCTGGATCTCGCATCCTGGGAGCTGATCTCACCTTACTGTCTTTACTGGGTCGTTAATGGAATGGCCATTGCGACTGTATCGTCCGCTAAAAGGATCCTTTAAAATCAATTGGAACATTCCGAGTTCATACGTAGAAGCATGGAAGATGCTGATCGTTGCTTTTCAAGGAATCATTAAGATCCATTCGAGTTGCGCATCCTCGATAACCGTAAAACCTGGAATTGATTAACCGACGACCTTAAAGAGAGACGTAAACGCGGCTTGGACGCAGCATCCCGGACTACAAGAAATAAAACTAAATGGCAACGCGAGAGGTGTCCACGTGACGTCACTAGCATTATCCCAGCATGTCGCCCCAGTTGACTGCGTGTTCCAGAAGGGGAGGACGTGCTCCTCGTCCAGGTCCAGAGTGCAGGGTGCAAGATGCAAGGGATCAGTTACCAAGATGACGCAAGATAGTCCTACAAAATGTACGTCCAGTGCGCTCTCAAACGGCTTCTGCTGTATCGATCGGACTTTATAAGCAGCGCATCTGTGGCTGCAGCAATAAAGATTTAACGGTTCGCAACTGACAACACGGTGGTGCGCCCGAGGGTGTCCCGTTAACCTAACCTAACCTAATCAAACCCAACATAAACTAAAAGAGCACAAAAGCATCCTCGTAAAGTAAAAATTGCGCAGCTGCAATCGACGTGTGCGCAACTGGCTCGCTCGCAGCTCCTCTATGGGCAGCAACGCAGGTGCAGCTGCAGGCTGGACCGAGGAGCCGTTGCTGGATTCCCAGAGGACACAGAAACGAAAGATACGCTGGATTTTCATAAGGATCTCGAGGGATTTGGCGAGTGCGTATGTACAGCATACTTCCGGCGAACAGGAGAAAAGAGAAAAGAGAAAAGAGAAAAGTCTCTGGAAGCGCTGGCCAACGTAGCCGAGGTGCTTCGAGAGCACACGGTGCATTTGCATGAGACATCAAAGTAAGCCGCATATGCTGCAGAGGACAAGAGGAGAAGAGGAAAAGAGGCTGGATAAAACGTAGCTCCTGAAAGTCTAAATATATGGAGGAAAGACAATCGATCAATCGGCGCTCGTCCTCGCGTCGATCGATCGGCGGCGCATTAACGTTCCGCGAAGGTCGTCGCAGAAACAAGTTCCTCGTCATTGATCCAGCAATTTCGAGCCGATCGCGCGATCGTAAATCTTGAGAGGGACCGAGTCGGTTTAAGCATCGGATATACGCTGTTCCCGGAGGACGGGGCGGGGCGGGGGTGAAAGGGTAAATTATCGTTGACCCGCTCCGGCTTGGCAGCCCTTACACTATATTCGCTCGGTCTTTCCTCTCGCTCCATTCACGGTTCCAGGCTTGACTCGGTCCGTCTCCTGGAATCGTTAAGGAAAATGGCGTCCCGCGCTGCGCTTATTCGGGAACCAGAAATCGTTGACGCGTCGAAATAGCAGAGCGGCGATTCTCTGTCTCGGAATTGCGAGGCTGCGCGTTATGGGAACCCGACTCGTAAAGTTCCTACCTAAGGATCGCCTCGTTCCTTCTTAACAGCCTCGCGGGTTCAAAGTCGGAAGACATTTGCAGAAAAGAATTCGGCTCTCGGAATCCATGACGCATTCGCGACGACAATGTCCTCGTGTGTATATGTATACATATTTATATTGCAGAGTTTATCGATTTTGAGAAATCCTAGAATAACCAGCTCACTATCGATTAGCACGCGTCAGGCCATTCGAATAGACAATTTGCTTGTCCTAAATTCACGAACGACGTCCCGACGTCCCGACGTCCCGACGACCCTCTCACCAGCCGGAATTTATGCGTACTGCGGTGAGCCCGCATAATTTCGAATGGACTGTAAATATTAAAAGTCAGCATCGGCTGTTACGAGTGACGCGTCTGAGAACCTGTAGATCGCGACTCTCACCTAGTGACCTGTGAACTCTGTAGACAAAGACAATCGAGTACAGAAGCGAAGGACGAACGACGTCTCTCGATCCTTCCGGTAACTCGCAGCCTCCCACTGGAGACAGGGTGGCCACCACGTCCCGTGGAAAAAAAAGACGAAGCATCACGGATTCTCACTGAAAAAAATTCCTTTTGCGCTTCGTCTGCACCGTGAGGCTGCTTGCAGACTTTCTAACCCCTGACCCTCTTGCCTTCCTTAGGAATTGTAAACCGACAGTGGAGCTTCAGGTTTTCTTATTAACCTAATTTTAAGTTTCTTTGAGGACGACACTGCATATTAATTCGAGGATCTTTTCCTCTACAGAGTCACTCGATTTTTTTTTTCATACTTGTACACTTACACGCGAGTGTCACGGCAGTGTCGTAGACCTGAGGCGCCACAGGGGCGCACGCAATTTTATTTATTCACATGTCGCTCAGGTGAGAGAGGAGAGTGGGCGACGCCCCCTCGCGTATCTTGGCCCGTGTGCGCCACGCAGAGAGCACCTACGGTGCGAGCGAGACGCCAAGGCGTCGCTCGGTGCGTCCCTTTCGCACAGCATGAGTGCGAGCGAGACGGCAATACGATCCCTGAGTCGCGCTCGGGAGCTTCCTGAAGCATCTGTTTCTCCGCGCTCGCTTTAAGCAGTATGTGCCCGGACACCCATTCTCTCTCTCTCTCTCTCTCGCATTAACGCTAACCAGCCTGCCGGGCGACAGCGTAGCGCGCACAGAGCAAGATACGCGCACGGGCGCCGCCCACTCTCCTCTCTCGCCTCACCGCGATGCGTCGACAAGCTGGACGCCACTAATGACGCTCGGTGTAGATTGGTGTAGATTGGTGTAGATTGGTGTAGACTGGTGTAGATCAATTGCGAGAGGAGAGCAAACTTGTTTGTCATTTGCACGGAATAAGGTCGAGTCCTTCGGAATGCAATCGCGTCCGCGTCCCTCGAGGCTCCCAAATTGAATTCGTCGAGCCTTCGAGAGAAACAGAGGAATCCGATTTATTCGTTCTAGCAAAGTGTACCAAAGGATAAGAACTCGGCCGGCCTGATATTCATCTGGTATTTAATTAGCCCAGCGAAGGGAGCTCGTGGGACAAGACAAAGGTGGAGGCTTTGGCTGGGGACCCTCTGATGTTTTTTCATTAGGACTGATATCATCGCGTTCGCGTACACTAGACAGTGGAGACCGTGGAGACCGTGAAGACTCTTGGTCGCTGCGCCAATCCTCTCCTCTTCATCTTCGTCATTTCCTTTGTGCCGCACAGAGATTGTCAGAAGGAAATTAACTTTGGTAAATTGTTTTCTTGTCGCGTTCGCTGAATAATTTGCAGCTCGTTAAGGGCAGCGCCGAGCAGTCGAGTGACTCGTAAAGGGTTGCGTCTTATGTTGGATCGGAAGAAAAACGGCCGTTAGCCGGATAGTGCGGACTACACTGTACTTCGTGTACGCGTAGGCAGCAGCCTGCACGACCCGAGTGGATGCCTGTGATAAGGTTTTATGTACGTGTGCGTATGTATGGGCACCGTGAAATGGGGTGGGCTAGGGAAATTAAGGGTGCGAGGGGGTGGCTCATCAGGGCCGCTTGGGTTATCAGAGCTGTTGGACTCCGTAAATCGGCGCGCCGAGCGATTCCAATTGCTATTTGCGATGCAAACGAGAACTTTGCATATCTGAGGCCGCTTCGAAAAAGGATAATTTGTGTAAACACACGTGCGTCCTTGCTATTTTGATGGTTTAACGATCTCCCGTATCCTTCGTCCTCAGCAACTTTCAGGCTTAAATCGATTGTTCAGCACGCCGTATACGTATAGTTGCATGTATTGTAACGTATTTTTTCATAACTCGACACGGATAACGAAATCCGAGAACGAACTAATCTTCGATAGCGAAACTACGTTACCTTCGGCCGCCCACCCTTCGCTCGTGCATCCGCAAGCCAGGCGGGCGCCAGCCAATTCTTGTTTCACCGGGAATCGACGAGCCGGTATGAACTGGGAGGTGGGGTGGAACAGGCCCAAGTCCACCAAGAACGAGAGCTCTGACGGGACCTATCGGAAAGACGGTAGCTTAGCGGATCCTTTCGATTTTTGGGGACGCGTGAAATCGAGAAACGCAACCGTAGGTGCTGATCTTTGGGGTTGCGTAAAATCAGCAAACGCAACTGGATGCGCGAACGGGAGCGGACGGTAACGGAAATGCGCGGCCGCTCAGGCTGCTAGGTTAAGGTAGAGAGGGTCGGAGTAAGCGTCAGGCAAACAGTGCGCGAGACAGAGAACGGCTGATCGAGAACGTGACAGATCGAAATCCCTTCACCGATTAATAAATTGGGAGCACTCACCGGAGCTGGTGCAGCTGGTCCGTGATGATCGAGAACCGTCTCCAAGGGACACTCGGGTAGGCACTGCACTACACTTCCGGAACACTCGCAGGAAATCCATAGGAATTCCTGGGTGTCGCGAGAACAACGCGAGAACTATACGAGAACTTTACAAGAACTATCTAAGCGAGAACTGTCTATACCGTGTCGAAACGCGGCTAGAAAAACTATCAACAGAGAGCACGGGAGCGCGGGGCAGCTCGTGACACCTCGGTCGGTGACCCGAGACACACTGATTTGACAATAGCCAAATTCCGGAGCTAATCATTCTGATTGGTCGAGATCCTTATAGCCGATAACTCTTCCTTTCCTTCGAGTCGCCCCTTTAAACCAAATCGAGAGCGTTCTTTGCGAATCTATCAACATATTTATGCAGATGCATACATGTAGGTGCCCAGCTACACATCGTAGCTCAGAGACGTTAGAGTTCCTTTGGCTCTACGTCACTAGGTGCGAAACAAGATACGTTCGCAAAGATGAGCGACAATTCGCGAATATTCAGGGTCTCTCGGAATAACATGTTCCGCGCAATAAAGGATATTGGGAATTACACATCGAGAAACATTTTTAAGAAACGAACCAAAGGAACCTTACGAGCTGAATGTGAACGGAGGCGTCGGGCAGCACGAGATAAATGGAAAACAATAAAAGAAAATGGCGGCAGTAGCTCTCCCGCGATCTAGATATTGCCTTTGCTTCCCTTTACCCTCCTCTCCAGCCGCGCTGCTCCTCCTTCCCTGGACTCTCCTTGCTGCCCCCCCCCCCCTCCCTCCCTCCGTCGCAACGACCAACGCGATTTCAAACTCTTTCGCGCCTTCGACCCGCGTTTAGAAATTTCATCGACGAATAGCGAAACCTTCTTCGCCACTGAGCTTCCAATGTTCCCACGAATCTTCATTCGTTCTAAATGCATCCAGTGTTGTAAAGAATCTAGATTATTTAATCTGAATCATTCAACTAGATCAATTTGTACGATCTTTTGATTTGACTTTAAAAAAATTGATCCGCAAGTTCATTCTTTTTATGGAATACAAAATCTACAATTCATTAAAACTTTATTTTTACATTTTGCAAACTGCTATATTGATTCTTTGTGGTGAAAGTCGCAGAATCCTTTCTACATTGGGGTCTATTTGATGGTATTTTTTTGTCGTCGGTCGATTCTACAAACCAATCGCAACGTCGAAAAAAGCAGAGGCTTTAATTCTGATTGGCTTAGAGTCGTTCTGCAATGGGACGTTGTCGGTAAACGTTTGTCGCAAGTCGTTTCTTTATACCAATCAAAATGATTTTTCCACTTTTTTTGTTGCTACGGTTGACTTGTATAATAGAAGCGGCTTGCGACTAGCGTCAACCGACAACGTCCCATTGTGGAACGACCCTTATAGAAATGACTTTCGACAAACGTCTGCCGACAACGTCCCATTATGTGTGGAACAACCTTAATAACTAGAGAACTCCAATATTATTCAACTTCTGTCGGCTTCCGTTGACGCGAAGTCTCGCTATTCGCTGTTTTGTGAAACAACCAATGACATCGCTTGCGTCGACATGAGTCCACACACGTGCGTAATTGGAAAGCACAGGCCGTTGTGTCTCGATTAAGGCCCGTACACAGTCGATGCCTCCTCCGGAGCACATAAAGACGCTGCAACGAGCAGACCTAAAGCTGCGAAAGCTTCTTATATCTTAACTTTTTTAATCCTTGGTTTGATCTATGATCTAGATGACCAACTGCGTAATCTTAAATCGGGGAATTAAAGGAATTAAAAAAGTATAAAAAAGAAAAAGGAAATGAAAGGGAACCTCGAGAACAGCTAATGAAATGATCCTCGGTCGACGAAGCGTCGAAAACGAGGCTCGCGTCGCGACGCCCAGCGACATTAAACTTTTTTCTCACTGGCCTCAATTATGGCCGCGCTTAATTCCTCGAGGACAGAACAATCCTCTTGCACTTTTTGCGGTTTGCCATTCCTGTGACCTTTGACTCGGTTCCCGAGCGAGGACCGTCCCCGTTACATTTAGCCAGTGGATTATTCGGACCGTCCGACTGACAAAGGACCTTCTTTCACTGGAGAGGACGTAACTCCTCTGCGTTCAGCACACTAATTATGCTGGCAGCTGGACCAGGGAAGAGGTGAAGGTGCGGGTGCGTTTCCATTATCCATTGTTTGAACTGTGCAAGACGCCTGCAGCTCCCCAAGAAAGAACATTTGGAAAGCTAAATAGGATCGACGCTTCCTACGCTGCCTAGGAGGGGCCCAAAAAAACAAATAAAGAGGAGAGTCCCTTCTGTGGCGCAGTGGTTGGCGCCCTGACTTGACGATCCCGATCCGATACCCATCGGATTCGGTTTACGATCGAAGATACTGATTTTTCAAAAATTCAAAACTCTGGAAATAAATTATGCCGAGGGAGGCCGCGGGCAGCTCGTTATGCCGTATCGATAAATATATAATTCTCGCATCTCCCGCGTTGCGCGCGCATCTGATGTTTTCAGATAACTTCGAGTTGTTTACGGAAAGTGTAACTCACGTACGCGAAGAATAAACACTCGACGGAATCGCACTGAGATCCTGAAACTTCTTACTCCCGAAGGAACAAGATGCCATTGGCAAATAGTTTTCAAGTTATTTCGTGGCGAATATCCCCCCTTCTGGGACAGAAGATGGACTCTCTGTGTATTCACAAGCACGGCGATTGCGCAGAAGGAGACTCGCTGTTTTTGTTTTTTCAACGAATCGTTTTTTTCAGCATCCCTACTCGGAATCTTTAAAAGTTTCCCATAAAAGGATTCGAGCGGAGATGTTGCTGCGTATTTCCGGAAAGACAGACCAATCGACGTGATGCGGTAGTCGGATACAGGAAGGAGAAGGACTGATCGGGGCTGCCGGCATCCTTGTAAGAAGACACGCAAAGGGCGGCGCAACAGGTGCAATTTTTGCACAGGGTCGTCGATCGATTCTGATTAGACCCCCCCCCCCCGCCCCCCAAGCTATAGTTTATCTCTTCGATCCGGCGGCTGGCAGTAGAAAGCGAAGCTACGGGAGCTGCCCTTATCGGTCGAAGGTCAACAGCTGGGCTGCAACGGCCCGAGAGCTGCGCGACTCCCCATTGTGTTTCGCTACTTTTGAACAAGTATACTTCCTCGTTAAAGGTATCTTGTCATGCAAACCAGCGAGCACTTCAGTTGGCTGCTCTATTTTCTTGAGTCTCCGCTCGGCTCCGCTCGGCCCCGCTCGGCCCCGCTCGGCTCCGCTCATTCGCCCACCTCGCGCACGTCCTTTGCCCGCAGCAAGTTCAACCGGCTGCTTCTCCAGTCAGAGACAGAAATTTCAAGGAATCCAGATTCATGCCAAAATAACTCCTCTTGCTTTAAGCTTTGTGTGCGATGATCTTTACTCTCTCGTCATTCCCGTCCGCGAGATGACGAAACGCAGAAGAATATTGCAAAAAGCTCCCCTACTATTATACCAGCAAGGGGTCGACGATTCGGGGAAAAAAGACCTGCCGTCGCGCGAGTGAGGCTGCGAATTTTTTGTTTCACTTGGTAAAAAACATTTTGGGCAGAAGCCTCGGGATGAGAGTCAAGTTTAAAAGGGACGTTTCGGACATGGAGCCGCATCACGTTCTTGTTAATTGTGGAGCTGAATTATCTGGGATTCTTCAGCTTGGTCAGGAGCAACCTCATCCTTTTTCGGAAAGAACAAACTTTTTTTGAATAAGTCCCAACTCATTGCTCCTTACTCCCCGTGCTCCGTGTCTGGGACTGACCAGGAAGGTGAAAAAGAGAAGAGGAGTCGAAGGGACCGCCTATCGTGCGTCGTGTCCCGTAACTCTTTGGTGAAGCTGCAGTATCTTGTGCTATGAGAATGCCTATTGTAAAAGCCCCTTCGAGTTCTTCAAAGTGCCGCCTAGTTTGATCTTTATAGTCGAGAAGGCTGAGCTTTAAAGCTCGAGAGAGACAGAGAGTCCTCGAGGAAGATCGTTGCGGAGACATATCAGTTCCGAGCTGAGCAAAATTTTCCACTTCTTTATCATGTTCTCCTTTGATATTTCAGGCTACCTATTATTCCCGTCTTCCTGCAACGTCAAAGCGGTAACGTCGTAGAAAAGCTTCACAAACTTTTCCTTTATTCGAGGACGAAACAGGCACGTGCCGACTGTCCACGCGGGGAGCAGGACGGGAGCTGCGACGTCTGATAGACAAACGAACAAAAAAGGATCCAGCTATTGGCGACTGCACACTGGACTCGCTCAAATTAACCCACTGGCGGTGCTGGCGCTTTTTGTTTTTCACAAAATCCTCGCACTGGCGACTCCTGCGATCCCTTAGAACCTTCTGCCGCATCTCCAATAGCCCTTTTTCCCGTTTCGAGTCGAGCGAGTCCGTCACGTTTATTATCAGCAAGCGACTGATGCTCAGAGAGACTCGAAGTCTCGGCTCTCTGGGACTTTCAGCGCCGGGAAATAAATATCTCTTGACACGTCGGAATTGAAAAAAAAAAGAAAGAAATGCAACATTTTACGAAGGATGAGTTGGAATCCATTGTTATGGGAAGGATATGAGCTCGTGATATTCCATTACAAGTTTACTGTACATCGCGCCTGGAAGGCACGAAAGGGAAGCACGCCATGTCCTACCCTTCTCAAGAATTCACTCACGTAGATACACGGAGTAGCGGGAATTGCGTTGACGTCACGTAAAGCACAGAGGAAACGTGGAAGATCAAGTCGCGACTAGGCAGATCAGAATCACGAGGAATAATTAAAAACAAAGAAGGGAAGCCTCGACGAGTGAGTTTGCACATAAAATCAGGCGTTGCGCGAAATTGAGGACGTGCTATATCGGCTGTTGATGATGAGCTCGTCGAGACAGCATCCGAGGGACCGGACAGCGGGCGGGGGGGGGATGCCGTTTATTTAGTTTCGCCGAGAATCTTCCTCAGGACGGAAGAGAGTGGCAATCCGAAGCCGCGCATGCGCACACGCAGCCGAACCTCCAACGCGAGTGCATTCGGGCTAACTCCTAGCCGGGTGTGCATATACGTGCAAGGCTCCTGCGTGATGCTTGTCCTCGGAGATGCCTCCTGGCGCGATTCCCTAAACGCGCACAACGAACCGACCCTTTGTCGTTAATTAGGCTTTCTGCTCACTGATGTGATGTCGTTCCGGACGTGAATACAATGCGAAACCTGGAACTGGCTCCATGTCATACGTTGCGCTTCTCTGTTCAAGTAGCACCTCCATCGCTGCATTTCCCTATGCATCTCCTCCATCCCTTCCTTCTTCTCTCCTCTACGCCCCTTTACGCGCGCACACGACGAGCATCACGTAGGTCTATGTGTATCGATGCGCGATTCAGGAGAATAATATGAGGGAAAGTACAGCTGAATTGTACTGGCAAATGGGATTGAGCCTTGCTCGCCAAGTTTGCCAACCTGAAATCAAAAAAAGGAAACTGGCAACGCGCGACTCATAAACTTATTTCGAAATTGCTGATCCTCCGTATTTATTGGCGTCACAACGAATCGAGGCTTTAAACTGACATCAAATATTTTAGTGACTTTGACTCTACCGTCAATTCTATTTTGACGTCAGGCAAGATGGGACACTCGAAAATTTCGAGAATTGAATTTTGAAATTAAAGAATACGCGGGTATCAATTTTGACGGTTCACTCGCTTCTCCGATTCCATCGCCTCTCAAATTCCGAAAATTCAGCGAATCTCGCGGAAGGTAAAATAGGGACACAGGGACACGACTGTCATTTTTTTTAAATGCTCGAAACGATTGTTGGAAATAAGTTTTATTTTTCTTATCGGGGTACACCAATTTATGTTGTATTTGGCGTGACACTCGAGCGACTTTTTTGATATTTTTCGCAGACTTCTTTTCTCCATGTAAATTCATTTGTTCTCTAGTCGTTTGTTCTATATCTTGAAAGTCACGAAAGAGAATTGCGACCCGCCCCAGTGGAATATATTAGGCTACAGTTCTGGCGAAGGACACCCGTCTAAGCCTATGGCAGGACAAAGGCATCAAGACAAGTCCTAATTTATCTCTAAGCAAAAGACAATTCAGATTGACCCATTAACTTGTGCCGCGAACGTCAATCCGCAATCGGATATGTTGGTTTACAATTCGAAAAGAAACGTCGTTTCTGATGCGACGCAAGATACCCGATCTAGGGGACAAAATCAATGGAGAAAAAAAAACCCTGTAAACGTGGCTATTAACGCCTCCAAATTGGAGACAAATAACCAATGAGATGTCCCTGGTGGACCAAGTGCTTTGTCCTTTAGATCGACATAACTCGGCGCCAAGATAAATCGGTCCTTAGAGTCTCAGAAATGGTCTAAATGCAAAGAGATAACCAGGAATCGCGCGATAACTGATGGAGGATAAAAGAGGATAGGCGCGGAAAGGTGAAAATCGAAGTGATCGTGAGGAATCTTGTGGTGGTGGTGGTGGAGGTGGTGGAGGTGGTGGAGGTGATAGGAAGAGTTGCGGCGGACCTTCCTCCTCTCAAGCCCCGTCAGGAGTTAGGGTCTCGAGCGCGGTGCTTCTCGCTCGATTTCAATCGGTCGCCTCCCTCATAACTTCCCTTAATGACTATCATAATTTTCACGATCCCGCCGGGAACGGGATCACCGGAGGAATTTGTTCTAAACGATAAAACGAGGGGCATAAAAAAGCGAATACCTACCTCGTAGACTCGACAGTTTACGAATGGGGTCGGTTGGCGCCGAAAACCACGTTAAGTCGCTCGGACGCGTAAAACTTCCGGGGGCTTTCGGGAAATATTTTCTTCGCCTCTTGACATTTCTTCGTTTCCCGATAGATTTTCCTGCAGCTATTCGCGCAGCCACTCGGTGCCGTAAAATTTCACCAACCGTAATTCGAATTAATGGAGTCGTACGAGACTGCATGAGAATTCGATTAGGAATCGCCTGCGGAAGAGAACGCGCTAGCGAGTCTGTTATTACTGTTGTTGTTGCTGCTTCCGTTTCCATCCTCTCATACATATTAAACTGCTAAAGAAATACACGAGTTCTCGGAGCGGCACCACCAGTGATCGATGCTCCGAGGCTCAATCTCCACAAAATCCTGATTATCCGTTCTGAGTTCGCAGCAGGAGTGGTTGCACGGGGTCAGAGTTCAGGCTCCGCAGCTTACGTCAGGCAACTAGTAAAAGGACACGAACGAAGCGAATCTGGGGGATTTTTGATGTTTCTATATAGGTGAGCTCGCAAGGCTCGATGCGTAAGCGCGATTAGCCGAAGCTGCTTTGCCAAAGTCATTGAGTCGGTCGGCTGCTGCTTCCTCCTGTGAAAGCCTCGCATTGTGCTCTGTAGGAGGGATGCGCTGCGACGACTCGGCGCACCGGAACCCGTGAAGCCGTATTACCTTTGAGTGCACCACGTACATATGTATGTACGTGCATCAGTTTGGAAAAGCGAGAGAGAGAGAGAGAGAGAGAGAGAGAGAGAACGATGGCCATCGGCTTGCCTCAGTCTGACACACGGTGCACATTGTTTGTCTATTTTCGCAAGTCAATGCAATTGTAGGCCACATGCAGTTCCGTTATCAGAAGCCAAATGAGTTCTCCTAGGTAGAAACCTCCTACTGCTAATCTATATAGTCTCTGAATGCTCGGCTCGAGGCTCCCCCTCTGAGCCTCCCAACTGTCTGTTTATTTATGCGAGTGAGCGCACCGCAAGAGAGTAATGAAATTACGATCTCTCCGCTCCTCCGCTCCTCCGCTCCTCCGCTCCTCCGCTTCTGCGCTTCTTCCGGGCGGCGCCTTCCTCCTCCTTCCTCCATTCTGATCCACTGTTGGACGAAACCCCGATATAACATATTATGTCCTCCCTGATGGAGGAGTCGGCGACAGCACGCCGATCTGTGTCACCGTTACACAATCAAGAGGAATTCCTTTGTGTGGAATTCAATATTGAAATCGTTATTCATTCTGTCAAATTGGCTAAGACAAAAAAGACAAGGACGGACAAATAATAGAATAGGTGAAGTAACGAACGAAAAGCCCTGGAAGGTCAAGGGAGAGACAGAGGAGTTGCTCTTTCTCCTTTCCAAGGAAAACAGAGCTTGGAGAGTCGGAGCGGCAGGGAGCGGCAGGGAGCGGCCAATCCCATCCTCTTACCTCTTGGGATGGTATTTACACAGAAAGTGAGAGACTTCTTCTCCCAGAGAGGCTGCTGACGTTTCATTTCTACC
>JARQSV010000335.1:179373-195916 GCA_030142285.1 Calameuta idolon | reverse complement strand
CTCCTCCTCCTCCTTTTCTTTTAGAATTCCCTTGGTTTTATTTTTCTACTCGCAATTGCAGATTTTCGGTGCTTTCTTGGCATGGGAAACGCGGCACGTCAGCATACCGGCTCTGAACGACAGTAAATACGTCGGCATGAGCGTCTACAACGTCGTGATAATGTGCGTCACCGGGGCGGCCATTAGTTTTGTCTTGGCCGACAAGCAGGACGCCATGTTCATCATGCTGGCGGTTTTTATCATATTTTGCAGCACAGCCACTTTGTGCCTCGTCTTCGTGCCGAAGGTAGTACAGTCGCGTCAAGTCTTATTGTTAATATATCGAGCAATATACGTACACACGTCTACCATATTATACCTCTAGTATACATATAGTTATGGCACGTCGAGATGCCTCGAGAAGACGTTCCTTCGCAATGTTTCTAGAACCAGGATCATTATACGAAAGACACTTCGCATTACAGCTCATAGAATTACGTAGGAATCCTCAGGGCGCGATAGACAAGAGGATCAGGGCGACCCTGAGGCCCATGTCGAAGACCCGCAGGGATTCGACCGTCAGCGAATTGGAGGAGCGATTGAAAGAGGCCACTGCAGCCAATCAAAAGTTTCGCAAGCAATTATTGGAGAAAGAATCGGAGCTGCAGGTCTGTCGATATTTATTCCTATACTTTTAGTATTCGCCTTGCCAAAATTACAAAATAATTCGTCCTATCGATTGGCCCGCCTACGCGAAAACCGCCCACAGTATAAATCTCTCCTGTAGCAACTTTGATTTTACATTTTTTTTTCTTTTTTTTCAGATGTACTTGAGAAGACTGGAGAGCGACAGCGTGGCGGACACACAGGAAACCATGGATAGATTGACAGTTCCGCGACAGGAGTCAATTATCAAAAAAGAAGGTAAATTTGAAAATTGTAACTTATCGAGTTTACGCGGATCTTGCGAGATGAATTTCACTGTAACGTTGATAGCGCCATGATGGAATTTCTGGCTCTCAGGACTCTTGTGTCGCCCATCGATAACATTCACTAGTTTGAAGGCGCGACTTCAAAGAAAGTCCTTTTCTCTTTTAATTCTGTAAACGAAGCGAAAGGCAAAAGAGTCTCGTCCCCTAACCCGCTCAAGGAATTCATCTTGTAAAATAAGAAAAGCTGTAACAAGCAGTGCTTCTCATTTACATGTTAGAGCCCACTGTCCAGCGGCATGGCACGCAGAACCACAAAGGTTAGTCACCAGTACCAGCGCAATCCGGTGAAAGGTCCTAGAACAGAGTTACTGCTCGTCCTTATTGCATGATGATCGATAAATATTATTAATTGCCAGAATACATTCCTTCGTAAGAATAAACCTGTGTCAAATATTAAGTTAGCCCAGTTAGCAAAGGCTTTGATTTTCAGTATCACTATTGTTTATCAGTAGATTTAGTCAAACTCAAGTAGGTAGTGCGTACGGAAGATCGTCGGCTGGATCCTTAAAGCAGCTAGCAGAACCCATTTAGTCGAAAAACACGAGCGAATTCCTCGCTAGCTAGAAAGTGTGTCCCAGTAAAGTAGAAAGTTGCACCGCAAATGCTCCCGATTGAATTCGAGAATCATGGGCCGATTTTCATGAGGAAGATTTGAAACCAAAAATCACTGAGTCGTCGCCATGACAATTACGTCCGGACGAAGACTCGATAAAAGGAATCCCCAGTGAAAAGGAAAATTCGATTCTCTAATAGTAATGGCTGCGACGATTCCATTTTATTACGAATCCTCAGAGCGGTTCGTAGCAGCTGCATTTTATTCCTTCTTCTTTCGGGAAGCGAATCCAAGAAGGAATAAAATTTAATCGCACCGCCTGGTCCTTCCCCGAGCACGCGCCACGTACCAACCAACCCATCCTCAAAGCAACGACGTCCTCTAGTGTATCCGAGCCATCAGCAAAGCACAAGTCTTCACAGGCGCATTGTAGTCGTAATTCGTAATTCGTAATTCGTAATTCGTGATTCCTAAGAGAAGCTTGCCTGAGTCGTCGCCAAGGAATGCGTAGAGTGACATAGAGCTCTATGACATTCTTGGACAGACGAGTCCTCCCCGGTCGCAGGGATCTGCCTGAAGCATCGAGGACATTATGTTTCAGGGCCGTCGCTCACTACAGAAACTACGGATATCTCCATGTCCATGTGCAGCTTAAACTCCACGACGACCTCTCAACCGGAATTAGATTATGTGAATCTGAACGCGGCAGAGAACCACCCCACGAAGTACGTAAACCGTAGAAAATTGATAACTCAAATAGCAAAATTCTGAACCTCTGGCACCGTCGGCGTCACGTCGTTACGTCGTGCAAAGCGATGTACCCTGGTGCCCTGGCGCCCTGGTGCCCTGGTGCCCTGGTGCCCTGGTGCCCTGCACTTCGCTTGCTAAATCTAATACTAAAATTGGCCAGGATCGCCCGACTGCCGGGATCATCCATCAAACCTAAGGTAGTGGAACGGTCACGTTTTCAGGAAGAAGACGTCATTCTCAAATATGCCGGCCGTCGCGATTGAGAGTGAGCGCGTCCCCCTGGTGCAGACAGGAGCGACACTGGCCAACAGCAAATCGTCAAACCTGGCGTCAGCCCTTAAGCATACGGGGGACAGCGCTCTGCGCAGGAAGAGCCGTTCAGGTTCGGTCGAAGGAAAGGAGTGCGAACCTCTGATACCAAAGAGTCCCGAGGTGAAGCTTATGGGCGAGACCAACGTCGAGTTCGTGCCGGAGGCCGCCGAGGAGTCGGAGTCTATCGTCCTCGAGGAAACAGAGATACCCAGAGACGTAAAGAGTCAGAGAGCGAACGACGTCCTGGAGCAACGATCCAGGTTGCCGACTCCGCCTCCTGCCAAGAACGTCTCCTTCGGGGAACCTCAGGAGCAGAGTTACTTCGAGCAAACGATACTACCGCCACCTCTGCAATTCGTCCCGAAGCATCGTCACGCGGGTGAGTGTCATCGCGGTTAACGCTAGTTTTCAGACTCTTCAGTTCCTATACACATGTGTGCAATAGCTCCTCCCAACCTGACGCCGTCTCCCTGAGTCTCCCTGAGTCTCCCTGAGTCTCCGCATGGCAGAGTTCGAGAGTTGTTCTGCTTCCTGTGTTCGATACAGTACTCGTACACTACACCAGTAGATGCACCAACTGCACAGTCGTCTCCGTCCGTCGGCTCTGCTTTTGATGGACCGTTGTATCTCTTATCTAGGATCCGGGAATGCGTCTGCGCATCAGAGCTCTCTGAGACGAAGATCGTCCGTCAAGAACAACGGCGTAGCCCACTCGCATCACGAACTTTTCGAGAAGCGTCGCACGAGTGTTCCAATGAACTCAATAAGCTACATCTCGACGGAGAACGTCAGAGCAGGCGCCATTGACGAATCCTTAGGTTCCCTCGACAGAGCCTACGTGATAGGGGAGTGCGGTCATCGGAGAGCTTTAGCTCAACCCACAACAGGCTACAGATGCGAGAAACACGGTGGCGGCGGCGGCGGCGGCGGCGGCAGAGGCCACAGCCACACGATGCTCAACGGCGGCGGCTCCAGCGAGACTCCGACATCGCGGAGACATCGAAACCATTACGAGGCGCATAACGCAAGCTCCCCCAGTGTCCCGGCGATGGTCAACGCCAGCTTCTCGGATACAGGTCAGTGCTTTTTAATCGATCGCCGGTTCGGATCGAGGTCAAGGCCAGAGTCTGGCAATCTCTCTCTCGAGGGGATTCGCTGGACAAGGAACGTGTCGGCATCAGCTGTTTTACGCGACATCCTCCAACGTCTGTTCACAGAAAAGTACGAGGAGTCAGTGTCGACGATCATCCAGCGCTCGGTGTCTGAGAAATCGCGAGAAAAGTGTCAGCGCGGCCGCGCGACTCTGGGACACGCGGCGGCCGAGTGTCCGCATCGGGCGGCGGCGCGACGTTTGCGCGAGTGCAGACACACGGAGTCGAAATTGCGGCAGCAGGCGCGACTGGACTACGTGCAGAGTTCGCCAAACGTTGCAACGATACACAACAGCAAATTCGCGAGCGCGAATCCACGTGGCGGCGGCGGCGGCGCCGACGCCGTTGCCGGAAGCGGAGGCGTCGGAGGCGTCGGTAGTGTCGGCGGCTCGACGGCGAACGTCTCCAAAATGTACAGTGCTGTGTCGGACGGTGAACTACTGGACTTGGCGATCCTGCCGATCTTTCAGAAGCTGCTTAGCGAAAGGCACAAAGGCTCGAGCCGCGGCGGTTACGGGGCGAGCATTGCGAGCTGCCCGAATATATCAGTAAAGTGCGACATAGTCGAGTATCTTTAACGATCCGGATGCGAATTTCTTCGTTACTGACTGATTCGCCGTGTTGGGTTCACACGTGCTCTTAGCCGTTCTCTCGTTATTCTCGCGAATGATATTTCGAGTCGAAGCTCAAGATTCGAGGTTCGACAGCCGAGGGTCGAAACTGTTAGTTCGACTCTTCACCGTCGAGTCTCGCTCTTAAAAGTAACTCCATGGAAATGAGCTGTGCAACTGCAAAACTTGCAGTTCAAAAGAAAAGGGGCGGGGGGGGGGGGGGTGGAGCGAGAGAGAGGGAGCAGAGAAAGTAGGAAATCTGGCACTTTCGCCCATATTGACCTCACGAAAAATAAATAACTTACCCGGTTCAACGAGAAGAAACGCTGCATCTCAGCTAGTCTCTTCTGTCCTCTCAATTTGCTCCTTTTCTCCAAAGTTCCACCGGCCTCCAGTAGTTGGCAAAATGTCCCGTCAGTGACTGAATCTGGAAAAGCGTCAATCTACATCTTGGTGCGGAGGAAGACTTTTCACTTCTGCCTCTGACTCCCAATCGCACCCGCGGAATATCGAGAGACACCTTGGACGTCACGATCGATCCCAATAAGCGATGCTTTTAATACGTTAACATTTTTCAAAATGGTGTCCCTGCCGCCCGCTCGTCCAGTTCCACGTGCATCCAGGAAAGCCGAGCCATTCCGACGAAAGTGAAAGTCTTTCCATTGTTGGTCCTCGCGTGTTACCCACTTCCGCCAAATGGGGTTACGGTCAAACTTAATTGATAATATCCATTAGTTGGTCGGTCAATTTCAGGGACGCATTGAAGTCCTCGATATTTTAATCGGCACTGAATTGAACTCGACGATACCGGAAGTAGCTGACTCCTCAAGGAATTTGGTGAGCGGAAGGCCAGGACACGCGGTTCGTATCTCCACTGTTAAATTATATCGTATCTTCTGTTCCGTGCTGGGAAGTCGGCCATTTTCCATTCGAATCTCGATGTTGAATAATTTCCGGATCTGCAAAAGTTCCAATGAGTTTCCTTTTTCCTTTTTCCTTTTTCTTTTCGTTTCCGGATCTTTGTGCCGGAAATACAAAAGCCTCGAGTAGCCACTGGAAGGAAGGCGGCTTTCCGGCACAATATAAAATACGGTGACGATTAGGAACTATTTGTCGTACAATCTCTATCGATTACTGTGTACTGCAGTACGTAGTTAGCTAGATAATTAAACGAAGAGTCAGGTTGGAAACAAAGTAATGTCGATTACGCGGCGCGAGGTTGGATGTGAGAATGATTCGCGACTGGAACGATCGAAATTGCCCCAAGCTCATGGACTGCGATTTTTCATGTAAACTGGGACGGAGTTTTCGAAAACTTTGAAACATTCGAATGAAGCTGCTGCTGGTAGGCCTTTTCCTCGTTGGACAGGAACGAGGGATCCCAGTAAATATAATTATTATTGTAAAGGACAGGGGCAACTTCGATCTTCCTTAAGCCAGCTCCATACTGTCCGAGCCTGCTTGTGATCTTAGCATAAGAATTCCTCTTGTTTTTCCATTTTCATCTGAGGAAGAAATGGGGGGGGAGGGCGACTCCTCAGTGTTGCACGCGTGTCAACGTAGTTGCATTAAGGTGTGAAAGTGCATATTTGCGCGGCCTACATCCGCAATGCCCCGCAACTACCCAGATATAATCGTCATTTTTTCGATTTCGCCGTACAGACTTTTATACAGACGTCATCCTCAATAAAGTTCCTCGTAGAACTTAACGATTGCGGCTGCAGATTCCCGATGCTCCCACATTGGAGGTTCTACTATGGTTAAGAGAGATGCGAGAAAAGCATTAGACAAGATTAAGGAAAAAGAGAGCGAAGAAGAAGAAGAAGAAGAAGAAGAGGAAATAAGAAAAGAAAAAGTCGGCGAAATTTGTAAGCGATACATCCGATTAAAGGATTAAAGGATTTAAGGATTAAAGGATTAAAGAACTGGGCCGAATAGCTAAGGACCTGACGGGGCTGGCGAATTCAAAGTGCGAATGGAAACCGACAGTGAGTGTGTGTGTGTTTGCGTGTGCGTGTGTGCGCGTGTGTGTGACTGAATAAAACGAATACGGAATGAACTGCGAAAACACGTGACTGGGCAGAGTATATGCATGTATAGTTAAATATAGGACGAGGCACTAATGATAATGGTGAAATTATGGGGGAATATAGGAATAAAAAGCTGGTCAAGTGTGAGAGAAGTGAGCAACGATGACTCGCCCGATACGCCAGCATTGTTGAAACATTTAATAGATGTATACAGAAAACGTTTTTAACTATTATCGATCTTTAATAAAAAAATTTGGTCTAGCGAGAGATCCGAGTGAATGTTAGCCATACGTTGCAAGATCATCGATCTAAAGTTTATAGTTTCGCATTTTGGCGGGTTCTTCGCGCGACGCGGGTCGAACTGCGCGCGACGGACTAATTCAAATTCTACGAAAGAAAGTTTAAGGCAACCGAGGCGAAAATCGCGTCCTCCGACCGTGAAGATTTTAACAAACTCTTCTCATTGGAGGGAGATCATGCACGCAGACTTTTCCGGACGGATCTCGTTGCCAGATCCCCGAAGCAGACGGAGCTGCGTGTCGCCCGCAACGCAGGTGAATGGCGCAGGTTGCCGTCGCCGTCGCCGTCGCCGTCGCCCGTCGCCCGCAGTTCCTCCCGCCTCTGTCTCATATAATTCTTATGAATTTTAATATCGTTCACCACGTTCGCCTTGTTCCTCGTTCCATTCACGCCTGCAATTTACCTGTTACGTCGTAGGAGCCAAATTTCTCGACCCTGTCGTAGCGCCAGGGTCACGGGCGAATATGCGGACTTGTTTGCTTCACTAACCAATCGATCAGCCAGTTTTCCCATGGAAACATTACCGACTCGGACGCTCCTGACGCCGCGATCATTCGTTTCTGTTTTTCTACCTTGGAAATATTCTAGTAACCAATTTCACGACTTTCCGCCACCCTATCGATGAGTGACAAAATGACGAAACGAAAAAAGAGAGAGAGAGAGAGGGGGGAGGGAGGTGGGGGACATCGTTCGCTTGGTCTGCGAACGATCCTGGCAAAAGCAGCGGAACGGTGGAGCAGCCAGAAAGCGTAGGAAAGTGGCGAGGTACCTCGTGAAACATGCATCTGGCTAAAGTCCCCACGAAAGTGTCAGGCGCGTCACCATCGAATAATCGAATTACGAATCGTCCGCGCAATAATTCCCACTGCCGTAGATTAACCAAGGATGTGACGTTGGCGAAGTGGGAAAGGGAAACGTGACGTCAGGCGGCGGAGGTCGGCTCCTCGCGGATAAAGTGGCGTCCGAATTGTTGCAGTGTTGTCACGTTCAATTTTCTATACGGTACGACGCGGTTGCGTCCTAACGCTTCGGCGACATTTTAATTCCTCATTTTTCCTTCAATGAGACAAAATACACGGCATGTTCTTGTGATACTGTTATGTTGACTTTTTACAAGTACTTACGCATTGTTACCACAATCACGTCACAATATGTAAATGTTTATAATGATGTATGATTCGACAAGAGAGAAACGATAAAAATATAATATGGTTAAAAAATAATTCCACGTGTCTTCCTCCTTGACTCTGGTGCATCCGATGCGTCTCCTCAATCTCTTTCTTTATTCCTTCGGTCTCTTCTTTCATATTTCTCTCCCTGTCCAACTCACGATCAGTGCATCCACCAGAGTCTCTGGCACCTATTTTATTTGACCGGCATTTGAAAACAGCGAAACTCCATTGAAGGCGTCGCGTCGCGTACGTGCGAATCGATCGAGAGAACCGATGCGAGGCGGAGATCTGCAAGTTGCAGGGACCACAACAATGAATCTTTATTTTGAGCTGATTCCTGCCTGCCTGCGATCCAACGATATACATTTCGCTGACACACGGAACTGACTTTCCACCGTCGCTCGGTAATGGTTGCTTTGTATTTGAGATTCCACCTTACTTACCACTTCTTCTTCCCCATTGCTTCTCTTTTTCAACAGCTGCGATCAAAGAAGCTCTCTGGTTGTTGCGAAAGCTTTTACCCTATAAATGGTCTCAGATCGCGAAAGAAACTCAAAGCTGCTGTAGAACGTTTTACGTAATGCAATGTCGTTAAAGATTGTCTTCTCAGTATATTCCGCACGTAACCTACTTCAATACGGTTCCATTTGCACGAAATATTTACAAACGTTGTCGAGCGTCAAGCAATTTTGCACAAAAGTATTTATTAGCCTCCTGCTCTATGCGCTTGCACGCATTAACACGGAAGATATACGTAACGGCACGTTACGTCGCAGCTACGTGAAACTTGTCAAATATCTGCAGCAGCATGTCACAAGAATGAAGCTAAAGTAATGCGCGACCGAGACGAATGGAGGTAAAATAGAATTATCTGGTCTTGTATTTCCTCGGGGAGTAACGCATGCATTAAAAGATGTAAGTATGGGTACACAGATACATACCACAAATGATACTGCCCTTCGGACATGCATATCTCCGTCCCAGACAGCATGTCGAATCTTCACATTAACTTCTCTGTGGCCAATCTTCCGCACAGGGTGAATTTTAATTGAAAGATATAAATTCTTGTTTAAAGGTGGCAGATTATGCGTCGTGAAATTTCATGCAATTGTGAGAAAAGCTGAACTTCTTGCGGTGCATCTCTTCCCTTTTTGACAGCGCACCAACAAACTGGACGTCTCTGACAATGTTGTCCGATTACATCTGGTGCCTGAATATATTCAAAGACTCCGGGACGTCGGTAACGACAATCCAAATTCCAGATGAACTTATTCAAGTTTTTTAAATTTTCTGAAGTTGCTTCGAACGAATCGAGATCGATTTTTTATATTTATCCGTCAATCCAGTCGAACTCATAGGAATACTGGTCCCTCGACTGGAGGCGTTCTCTGTGCGTTCAGGTTACAGACTGCTTTGGTTTACATGGAGGATACTCTCGCCTCTCAGAGCCCTTAATAGGTGACGTTTTATCAATACATACATGGAATAATTCGGTTTTTTGGAACATCCGAGACACGACTTCGAGGCCCTGACGTTTGGCGGTTGAATTGTCTTCCGAAACAAAAGATAAGTTGGGTAATATTTACAAACAAATGTGTCCTTCGATGAAGAAGGGAATTGACCGCTAAGCGAGCTAATCCTCCGGAGCTGATGTGCTGTTCTTATTCGCACTCGTGTCCATGTGTGTGACGAGCAGTCCGGGCTTGTAAACGGTGAAGCGCAGAACAAGAAAAGGCCGATGACGGGTGCGCAGATTCAAAGATGTGTCCGGAAATAGTCCAGTCGAGAGAATCATTGAACTTGTGATTTTGTCAACATGGAGAAAATAGTGGACGGTGCTGAAGGGAGGCCAACCGAACCGCGCGCGGCCGTCCGTTATGTCAAGAAGAGAAAACGCAAAAAGGATCTCGAATTGCTTCGCCGGCAAGTTTTAGAAGCAAAACGGAACTTGGTACGTACTCCTCGACGAGGCAGCAGTGTATATTATTCTTATCTAGGACCGATATACATGTTCCGATACTCGAACGGGTAGCCAAAGCTAAATAACAACTCGAACGAACAGATGGCATTTGCGCGACACTAGCGCTCCGTCTCTACTCGAGTGCGCATGCGCACTCCCGGCGGCCATAATGAATCTATTCAAATGAGACACTGCACGATCATTTGATTGAATGTGCAATGTTGTATTTTTTACAAGTATACTAGCGCCTAATTGCAGAGAACGACGACAGCTATTAACAATGACATTAATGATCAATTAAAAACAGAAAATTCTCAACTAATATCGGACAACTAATACTATTAAATTGGATGTTAACATGATACCCAGAGAGTATGAGCCACGCTGTAATTATTGTTATGAGAATACTCATGCTCTTGTAAGAGATTGACATGTTATCAGGAAGTAATAGTGATATTAATAATCTCACAGCGTAAAGAAGCAGCACCGTCAAAAGTCCGAAAGACGAGCCTCACAAGAGCCTTAAATTATTTTGCTGACCAAAGACAAGAAAACGTAACGTTCATTTACATCATTTTTACATAAGGGACACGTATCGCGTGATTAAATCCGTATTGGTAGTTAAATGTCTGCTTCTCCTTCAGGATAAGAAAACTCGCGGAGTCGACAGCACGGGTAAGAGAGTTGGAAAACGAAAGATCTGCACGAAACTCCTTTCGGTAAGCATTGCAGCCTTTAACTTTGTTTCTCGTATCACTGAACTTTTATTCGTGAATCTCAATATTATTTTCATTACAAACAGGCGAACGAGCAACGAATTGGTATTTTCGCAAAAGGCTCGAAGGGCGAACGAATTAAAAGAGGTGCGTATGCGCGTGTGCTTCCTGTGAGCGACAATCCCTCGAGGGGTAACTTCAATCTCAGTGAACAAATGGATGAAAATTGTTACAGGGAATCAGAATTTGAGCGAAGAGAACAGGGCGCGACTTCGTGGGAAGATTCATAGGCTTATGAACGGCATCAACTCCAATTGGACGTACGTTCTCATTAAGGTTCTGTTTATCAATTGTTTTCCTCCTCTATTATGGTTACGTATATAGGTAGTCCCGCAGCACGTTTCTGAACGGTCTTTAGTTTCGTTTTCATAAAGCGTCACATCGTTATTATATCTTGAAGTAGCTACCGCAATTTCCACCCCCTGGGTGTTTAATGACATCCCTTTGAACGAATCTCTCCTATCCGGGTTTCTCATTCGTTTCTAAGAGTATCTAGTGATCTCAATCTGGATTTGAAATGCCCTATTAAAAATCTTTTCTGTTACTGAAATTCTGATGCTCGATCCTTTAGTTTATGCTAGATCGTCTCTTACATGTACTCATTTCTTTTTCACTCGGCAAAGATCACCTACGAATTTTTCTGAACCCGGTCCACCTGCGGACGATAACAAGAGTCCAATACTGGGTAATATTAATCGGTACGTTTTTGAGCTTCTCGAGTACTGTTACGTGTCGAATACAAAAGTTCATCACCCAGCTGAAAGTTCCTCCCTTTATTATTGTTGCATCAGGCCAAAACGACATGCATGTGGCGATGAGACTCGGACAAGGAAATATACGGAAAAAACGGAGTTCCAAGAGCTCCATCACGTAGACTTGGCAACCGCGGAGGGTCCACCGCCGCGTACGCAAAAGGAGAATAGATACAAGAGGAGACTTTTCGAGGACGATGCGGCCGACAATTTCGGAAAAATGGATCGCTTCTTCGCGGAGGAATTGCGGTGAGAAAATTATTTAATTCTATTTATGCGCCTGCGCTGTTTTAAAGTCACCGTTATGTGCGATGTCTTCTACAGATTTTCTCCGAAAATTACGCCGAGCGGAATTTCCACTACGAATGGTGGTACGCCTGAAAAAAATGCTTCGGACAGAGAGATTACGAATGAGTCGGAAAACACAAAGATGCCATTTTTTGCATTAAGAAATGCAAACTGGTCGCCAACGAGGCGATACGAGAGACTCTGCGCGATGATTTGCTCTGAGAACTTTGAAAGTTGCTTGGAGGAAATTGAATATACAGGTAGGTGGTCCACGTGTGCTCGTGGAAAAAAATGTATCCTTCCCGGAAGTCACTGACACAACCTGCGGGTTCCTTTTAGATCCTCTAAAGAAAGCCAGACGCACCCTGATGGGCATCTACGCGGACTCGTGCAGGCAACACTTGTTGGCCCAAAGGAGTAACGCGAACAATGGACTTGCAAATTCCAGCACTTCGAGTTCCTTGTCGGAAACTGAAGATCAGGTCGACGTAACCGAGGATACCGACGTTCTGTCCTCTGCAGGAGATTCGGATGTTTTCTCAAATCGCGAAAAGAAGCGCGTGAGGAGAGACGGGAAGGAGAAGGACTCGTTGGCCGCCGCTCAAGCGGGAACCACCAATCACATTGATAGGACACTTTCTCAGGTCGCGGAATCAGGAAGTCTCGACGATTCCAAAGAGCCGTTTGATTGGCTCGACGCTGATAAGAGAAAAGGTGTCAAAGGCTGGAAGCGCGACGCTCCTCTGATCTTCGAGCAGGACTCGCATGAGAGTGACGAAAAAGTTTCTATGGCTTCTCTGCGCGTAAACGTCGATGCCAAAAGCTGGAATATCGCCGACAGACCGAAATCTGACGTTATTTCATTGAGAAATATGTCGAACGTTGTGGAACGCGAAGCTTTCATGATTAAGTTTCTTGAGAATTTGAATATGAATAAGACTAAGAAGGACAGCCTGAAACTGTCTCCCCAGGAAGCGTATTGCTCCTCCCCCCAGATGCTAAAGTTCTTAGGAGCACAATCTCTGGATGATTCTATAAGCAGACAGAGAAACAACGTGGAATGTGTTAAGGATCCTACCGAATTGAAACTTGGCAATTTTCGGAATGTCGCGGAATTTGAGGATTTACCTCGGAAAATACGTTTTCCCAGAACTACGAAATACGTTCCAGCTATTCTGCGTAGATCCAAAACCCGCAAGTCGACCGACCAGCCCGACATTTCTGATCCTCCTTTCCCCTCCAGGGTGGACGCCGACAAGGCCACCGAGGCTGCTCCACACGATCAAGATCCCCGGAACAAGAACAAATATGAAGTGGAGGCTGCGCCAGCGTTCGTGATTCCGAAGACGGAGGATCTGTTTCAGAGTAGGATGGCTACGGATATTTCCTTTTCGGAATTCGAGACGTGCCTGCAGACGCCGAGTATTGTAAATGCGTATCTGGAGCACAAGAATCGTCTGATGAAATCCAAAGTGAACTTCATGAACGCAAAGTACAGAACAGTTTCACGGGACATGTGCGAAGATAGGAAAAGGCAGGGATCCTCTCGTAGTCAGGAAGGAAACTGCGCTCAGCAGGCTAAATGCGGCTTCGTTCCAAGAACCACGAGGGGCAAAATTCTGCCAGAAAGTTCAAAGGAGGCCGCGTCGGTTCTTGCTCGTAATAAAAATATTTCGACGTTACAAGAAAAGTATGTACGAGAACTCGTCCCACATCGCGAAGAAAATCCAACTCAAGGAGAATCTCATAAGAATCGTGCGAAAACCGTGAGATTTCTTCGAGCCGAGTCTAACGGTTCGGCGGAAGCGCGGGCATCTCGTGAACGGGCTGGCAACGAGTTTGCTAGAAACGAAGGACAGAATTGCAAAGCGTCGAACTCGAAGAGTCGCGATGCGCGAGACTTTCGAGATTTCACGGAGCTCGTAAGTGAAAATTTGACTCACGGCGGTATGAAAACTGATAATTTTCAACGAGAAAATCCGAAGCAGCCGGATGGTTTGGAGATCTTGAGATGCGAGAACGAGAGGAATCAAAGGCACAGCTGCGCCTCTCAGAATGCCGGAGCGCAAAGTGAACTACGGACGCTGGTAGCGACATCTTCGTTTGCCAACGAGAACTTGCGAAACCCAAAGAGTTTTCATGCGTGCAAACCTGCCGATGGATTGGTACGCGTGGTCGCCCTGGACAATCGATCGGATTCCTCTCGGCGACCCGACTTCGTCGAAAGGCCGGAGGAAGGCAGGAACTTGTGCGAGGACGTCCAGCCTGCCAAGTACTTGGCCTTCAACAATTCTCAAAATATTCAGAGAATTCCTATTTACATTCGGAATGACCGCGTCGGCGGTTTCACTTCGGAATCTTGTTCCTCCAGTCTCCTGAATTTGACCAAGAATCGGCAAGGGGAGCAGATTGCTGCTAAAAATCTCGAGCAGAAGATAGTGATCCTAGCCAGAGCCGAGGAGAACGGTGGGATCCTTTACGCGCAGGAGACGCAAGCGCCTCGGCCTCCTGGCGGCGCTTTTAAAAACGCAGAAGTCACTCGTCTCGGATATCCTGTCGCGGCTACGAAGAATCTTAACGGGCAAACAGTGGATCCTAGAGAGTTTTCTCAAGGTGGCGCCGCTCATCGCATTCGGCAAAATGTACAGATAATCGAGCCACTCTTTCAAAATAAAGAAAGAAGCCATTGCTACCCTGGGGTCGTCTATCAGGAGGGTGACCGCATGGTCGCGAGCTTCATGGCGGAGCCGATAGGGATTACGAAGAGTAACGAAAATTCCAGCGAACAATTTGAAAACGCATGTTCGTTCGCAAACGGGCAGGATTCTCAAGGTCAGTCGCGCTACACGACGTGCGTCTATTCGCAGGAACATCCCAATCCGCCGAAACGAATTCAATTGTCGGACGGCAGGGTGGGTCTACTCGTCACCAGAAACGATTCACACCCGAACATGACACAGAGACAACAGAGTGGAGCGGATTCCGGTGTCGTTTACACGGCCCAGAATAGTCACTTTCAATTGATTATAGATCCAACCTATCCGGACGGTGGACGCACGAGGAGTCAGGTAGAATTTTTAAAAACTCAGCGCATGTGCAAATGAACTCTTAAGATCAGGGTCACGTGGTCAATGAATACTTTTGATTTTTAGACGGATGGAAATTGGGATCACTCGCATCAGCGCTTCGTGCAGCCGGTAATTATCGGAATCTTAAAATTTTCAAGCAAATGGGTAACTCCAATGATTTTTAAACATTTCTCTTCATGAATTCTAATGAATTTTCAGGTTTACAATATCGTAGATGCGCGTCCGTCGCAAGTTTCCGAAAATAATTTTCCTACTGGGTTTTAAGCCTGAGTACACGGATACCGATCAAGATATATAGATATTCTGCGTTTGCTCATATATACTTAAATATTGTATCATAAATAAGTTATGGCAACGGCTGGGCACGAATCAACGCAATTGGGAAAAGTCGCAGCTGCCGATATGGAAGGAATCATCAAAGATTCTTATACCATTAAATCGTAAAGAAGATTATATTATATATTTCAATGATTCACTTTGTTAACGCAGACGCATATTGCAGTTTGGCTTTTGCGTAATTAGTCAAGAGTAGTGACTTAAATGAACGCGGCGAGCCAGTAATTATGACGACGCCATCTTTGTTTCGAAACTTAAGCAGTAAAGTATGATTAAATAAACACGATTAAAGCTCTCTAACTATACGAACAACGTGAGTACATGGTGGTACGTTTTAATTGAATTCCTCGAGTTTTCGCACGGCTACCGCCAAGTTCCTCAGGGTGGCAGTAAAATACTTTCGATAAAAGATTCATCGTCCCTGCCGGAATAAGATCGCCCATTGATCAACGAGTCATTCAAAAATCGACAGGAAATCGATTTGCCTTTTCGTGCAGTTCGATTTTTTATAAAGTCCTATGTTGTCACTGGTGCGCTTTTCCAACAGATCAAAGTCCCCAGGCCACTCGCATTCATCCAACTTTTGTCTTCTTTTCCATCCCCCTTCGAGAAGTCACTCGAGTCTCACGAGTGACTTCACAACGGTAGCGAAGCTGCTTAGATGCCGCAAATTTCCCGATTTCCCGACTCCCCAAGTGGGGGAGCAACAGACAATTAGTAATTGGCATCTCGAAGGACGAGATTTGCAATCTGCCGCAGGAAGCAGTGGCGCCCGTTCGACGCTTAGTCCTGCAGCCTATCAGCAATACGGGCAACGCATCCGGAAACTTAATCTCGTTTCGGCATTTTTTACTGCCTTTTCTCTCTCTCTCTCTCTTCTTCTTCTTCTTCCTTCCCCTTCTCCTTCTCCTTCTACCGCATTACTAACGCTGTACTGTACACCAATTTATACTGACTAAATTATTTTTTCCTGACTCTGTCAACCGCAGCTTTTTGCGTAACAAGGTCAAAGCGAAAAAAAGTTTTATTTTCTCTTTAATGCAGGCAATCAAAGTCAAAACGAACTTTTCCTCGAAGATGTCTCTCGGATCCTCGAACTTTCTGGCAGATAGGTAAAGTAGCAAATGTAAATTTCCTTTTGACGAAGCATCTAGAAAGGGAAGCGCATCCAGTGCGAATGACCAAAACAAGATGAAATCCGTTAGCGGAAACTGCCGTCAAGGCCTGATAGGTTCCTTATCGTCGTCAACACAGATAGTTGGCAGCTACAGACACGCACGAGCGGAAGTAGTGTCTCCGCCTCCTCGTCCGGAACAGTGTCAATACCGGGAGCTTAAACCATTCATATTCAAAGCCGGTCAGTCGACACGCTGCGAACTGGATTTTTTCGATTCAGAGTCCCAGTGGCCGCCGACGTTCTTCTCCAGTGACTCCGATTCTCTTCTCGATCGGCCGGACAGTTTTGACGTTGCGAGTGCATCGTCGGGAGGAC